>CM077202.1:18152073-18752073 GCA_039654625.1 Rhinogobio ventralis | reverse complement strand
GTCTATTAATTTTATAAGTTTTTGAGTTTAAGTAACTTTATTACATAAATGTAGTAAATATGAGTGAGGGGTTGAAAGTGCTGTAGAGGAGCCTATGTGTAATCCATATCTGGCTCCTCAGCTCCGTAGGGCTACTATATCCAATCCCATCACGGGCGTGCTCGAGACCGCCCCCTACAGGATCAGTAAGAGGTAAGGCAATAAGTGTGGGAGTCTAGAACGCCACTAAAAAAACCAACCGTCGTGCTTTAACCGACCCCTAGAGTCTAAGAACTCCTTAGCAGAAACAATGCAAAACACTGCAAATCATAAATCACAGTTGTTGAATTAATTGCTATTAAAAAAAATTATATATTTTTTTTACAATAACTATAATAGAATATAAACTAAAATAGAATATAAACTCACAAGCCACTTTATTAGGTACACCTGTTCAGTTGCTGGCATGGTTGTTGGTGCCAGATGGGCTGGTCTGAGTATTTCAGAAACTGCTGATCTACTGGGATTTTATAGACAATAATCAGAAAAAGAGAAAATATCCACTGAGTGGAAGTTCTGTGGGCGAAAAAGCCTTGTTGATGCCAGAGGTCAGAAGAGAATAGCCAGACTGGTTCGAGCTGATGAAAAAAGGCAACAGTAACTCAAATAACCACTTGTTACAACCAAGGTTTGCAGAAGAGCATCTCTGAACGCGCAACACGTCAAACCTTGAACCAGATGAGCTACAGCAGCAAAAGAACACACTGTGTGCCGCTCCTGTCAGCTAAGAACAGGAAACCAGGCTACTTTTGGCATGGTCTCACCAATATTGGACAATAGAAGATTGGAAAAACATGACCTGGTCTGACCGAGTCTTGATTTCTGCTGCAACATTCAGATGGTAGGGTCAAAATTTGGCATAAACTACATGAAAGCATAGATCCATCCAGCGTTGTATCAATGGTTCAGGCTGCTGGTGGTGGTGGTGTTAGGTATATTTACTTGGCATACTTTGGGCTCGTTAGTACCAATTGGGGATTGTTTAAACGGCACACCAGTATTGTTGCTGACCATGTCCATCCCTTTATGACCACAGTGTATCATCTTCTGATGGCTACTTCAAGCAGGACAATGCGCCATGTCACAAAGCTTATATCATCTCAAACTGCCTGGTTTCTTGAACATGACAATGAGTTCACAATACTAAAATGGCCTCCACAGTCACCAGATCTCAATCTAATAGAGCGCCTTTGGGATGTGGTGGAACAGGAGATTCACATTATGGATATGCAGCTGACAAATCTGCAGCAACTGCTTGATGCCATCATGTCAATATGGACCAAAACCTCTGAGGAATGTTTTCAGCACTTTGTTGAATCTATGCCACAAAGAATTAGGGCAGTTCTGAAGGCAAAAGGGGGTCCAAATCGGTATTTGCGATGTGTACCTAATGAAGTGGCTGGTGAGTGTATATATGATTTTTTTTAAGTATTATTTAGCATACTGAAATCTAGAATTTCAAATAGCATGTTGACAGACACTAGCTGTTACTTGTAATGTTGTAAATACATATAGATATTGCTTTCATGCTGAGGAGTTGCTTTCTGCCTTGCCTTGCTGTTTTTGTCATGGTAATGGATAAAAAAAGTAGAAAGAAAGAGTAAGAAATGCTCCACTTTGTTACTTTTTCTTGCAGTAGTTGTCATGTGCTCTGTGTGGAGAACTGGAACAGGGACAGAGTGATTTAAAATTACAATTTGAAAGTTTAGGATTTTGTAATTCAAGGATTTATGTTTACAACTTTGACTCGAGTCAAAATTATTTAAAATTTTGCATCACTGCTGGTGTACAGTTCTGTCCCTGTTCTTTACATGGCTTCAGTTTAGAAAGTGACACTAAAGTGACTTCTCTTTCTCTCTCTCCCCTTATTTCCCTCTCTTTTATCTGCATTTACTCTGTCCATGTCCTTATGCTTTTGTGTGTTCATCCTTTGCTCTCTCTCTCTCTCTCTCTCTCTCTCTCTCTCTCTCTCTCTCTCTCTCTCTCTCTCTCTCTCCTCTTTGCTTTGTGTAATGGTGAATAGCTAAAGAGAGCCACTGTTCACGATCCCATTACGGGAAAACTCACCACTGCCCAGTACAGAGTCTCCAAGAGGTAAGGGATCAAAAGTCAAAGGTCAAAACATCCTATCCAAAACCACCATCATCATCATCACTAGAGAGCACACATTATGAATCTCCATTTCACAGGGGGCTAAGATTCAAAAATCCAACCCTCACTTGGCCATAGAAGTTTTGGTGACCCACTTTCACAGGCAGAAAATGTTGGAATCTTTCTTCTACTACAGTCCTAATATTAAGACTATCTGAAATGTTTGAGAATCTATAAATAAATAATTGTGCACACAAGTACACAGAGCTTTAGTCTCAGTCTGCATGACCAGCCGTTTGAGTCTGTGCACTAAAATAACTTTTTTTTTTTAATAGAGCTATACATAGTTCTGTTGTCTCATTCACATTTCCACCCACACCAGAGTGGTTTAACTTATCCTAGTTATTATGAGTGTATATGTTTGACAACGCACGTCTCAGCACAGGCAGACTGGGTGGAGTCGCTGAAACGCTTAAGGGCTCCTTTCACACCAAAAGCTATGAATGTGTCAGTTTGAGTGTTTAAGAACTCTAACATTATGTTTAGAAGATAAATATATTAAAATAAATGGTATATACACTACCATTCAAAGGTTTAGGTCAGTAAGGGTTTTTTAAAGAAAATAATACTATAGAAAATAAAAATAATATAATATAGAAAATAATATTCTGTAGAGACACATTATTGATCAAAAGTGACAGTAAGTACCTTTGTTACAAATAATGTTACAAATGATTTTTGTATCATTTGGCCGTTGGACTATTTTAAATAATTGCTGTTATTTTGAACATTCATTCATCTTTGATATTCATTAAATAATCCTGAAAAAAAACATCAGTTTCCAAAGAAATATTGAGCAGCACTAGTTTTTCAAAATGTTTCTGAAGCAAATCAGCTTATTAGGGATCATGTGACTCTGGAGACTAGAAGAAATGTCTGCTGAAAATTCAGCGATGCCATCACAGGAATAAATTAAACTTTAAAAGATATTAAAATAGAAAATTGTTATTTTAAATTGTAATAATATTTTATATTATAATAATTGTATATTTTATAATATTTTACTGTATTTTTGATCAAATAAACACAGCCTTGGTGAGCATAAGACTTTGTTCAAAACCATTCATATAATCTTACCGACCTCAAACTTTTGAACAGTAGTGTATATAAACTTTTTTTTTTTTTTTTTTTTTTACAATTTAGGTGTCAATTTGTAATGATTTTAAGAGGAAAATAACAGTATCATGTTAAAAATCATGGTTAAGATTAATGTTTAACCTCGGTTTGCAGTAGCTGAGGGGCCTCTCTCTCTTGCACACACACACACACGCACGCACTCATAATCCTGAATGAGATCAGTGTTGCTGAATTCCTTTACTCTGATATTCTCTGTGAGGAATGTGAACTAATTTTGCTGACTGCTGTCCCCTCTTTCTTTTGAATTTCTCTTTTCACCATTCATGGCTTCACCTGCCGGTTTGTCTTTATCACAATCAGACTTTTTCACATTTATAACTAAATAAATTAAACTTTAGAAATCTTTTCACTGTAAACATGATGTGAAAACGTCTGAAAATCATTCATGTGCATGGTGTGGCATGTGGTCTGTTTATTATGTATAATGCAATATTAATTGTTTTGTATATAGTTGTTTCACTTTTCTCCAATTTCTACTCTATACTTTTTCCCCCTCATTCTAGTGCTTGGCTGTCTGGATATGAGCATTCTACGATTGAAATTATTAACCAGCGTATCGAAGATGTAACAGGCCTGGAAATGGACACAGCAGAAGAGCTGCAGGTAAGAGGAACTTTCACACAACTGGCCAATCAGATGCTTTTAGTCGGACACATTCATGTAACAAGAATCCACCCAAGCAATGTTTTTCATCTCAGGTCGCAAATTATGGAGTTGGTGGTCAGTACGAACCTCATTTTGACTTTGGAAGGGTGAGTTCCTGCGTCTTTCTTTCACAGATAAAAAGACACATATATCAGCACTATAAATCAGCATAGGAATATTATATTGTTTATATACACTACCATTCAAAAGTTTGGCTATTTCAAATAAATGCTGTTCTTTTGAACTTTCTATTCATCAAAGACTCCTGAAAGAAATGAATCACAGTTTTTACAAACATATTAAGCAGCACAACTGTTTTCAATATTGATAATAATAGGAAATGTTTCTTAAACACCAAATCAGAAGATTTCTGAAGGATCATGTGACACTGAAGACTGGAGTAATGATGCTGAAAATTCAGCTTTTTTCATCACACAAAGATGACAAAAATACATTAAAATTAAAAATATATTGAAATAGATGTTATTTTAAATTGCAATAATATTCACAATATTACTGTTTTTACTGTATTTTCGATAAAATAAATGCAGCCTGGGTGAGCATCTTTTTTCAAAAACATCTTAGACCACGGACTTTTGAACATTAGTGTAAGCTTGTGTCTTTAATTTGTTTTTCACTGTGTTCTTATAAATACAGAAAGATGAACCAGATGCCTTTAAAGAACTGGGAACAGGAAACAGAATTGCTACTTGGCTCTTTTATGTGAGTAAATTGACTTTGACGTGCAGACACATAACACATTATATGTCTATTATTATGACACATTACTGTCAACATTTTATGGTCTGACATGATCTATCACATATCTGATTTTATAACGAAATAGGCTTGTTAAAATGCTTGCAACATTATTATATAGCAGTATAATAATGGTTATAGCATTAATATAGTGGTTATAGCAGTGGTATATGTAAAAAAGTGGATTATGTATGGGCCTCTAAAAGTGTGGGTGGGCGGACACTTTTGACAGACTATAAACAATCAAATAAACAATGCTTTATTGAAAACCATTTGCAGAGTCCCGAGCCAGATCCACCAACAGGGCTGAGCCTAAAGTGGTGTCTGGGTGTCTAGACAAATAGTGAAACCTATTGATAGATGAAGAGTGACCGCTCTGATTGCGGAGTGCGATCACATGAAAAAAATGAAAACAAAAAGCATGGAGAGAAGTTCAAATCCGAGTCCCGACAACGACTATATTACATCACAATGTCTGAGTCCTGTTTTGACAACCAACCACTACTTATACAGTACATATATGTGGCCTATATACAGTCCAGAAAACCCCTTGCTCACAAATATTAAATGCAACTATTGCATAATCGTGCCACGGCAGGCCAGACTGAAAACCTACCCATATCTTACTTTGTATGGCTGATGTCGGTTCTAAACAAGTCAGTCATCTGGGTTAAGTGAAGATGTTGTTAATATCGTCGTAATCCAAATTATCTGTTCGTTCTCTTTCAAAAGACAAAAGCATCAAGTTGTAACGGCTCAACATAGATGATCTCAGGTGTGTCTTGATCCAGTTTTTTGTTACAGAGAAAAGTCTTTCAGTGCTGCAGGATGTCACAGATAGAGTTATAATGGCCGTTAACAGACTGTTAATATTTGGGATGTGAGCAGGGGCAATTTTCTTTTCTCTGTATGAATTTTGCGTCTAATGTGTTGGGTGAAAATGTATGTGTATTTAGCATCACAGACTACAATACCATATAAATTGTATTGGATTTTTAGCAGTTCTTTCATGTCAAAGGTGGTGGATCCATGTAAGAGGGATGCGAATGCTAATATGATTCCATATGTTTCCTCTTTAAACCAATAGTTCAACTCTACTCTCCGCCTGTATAAATGTAGCATCCAACATATTGTTTACAAGCTGTTTTATTGACGTCTTCCACAGTTGAAACCCTGATTGAGCGATTACATGAGAAGTAATACATTTCAGTAAGTTGTACTGTATCTTTCAGCATACCTTCTGATGTTCATTCCTGTTCATTTCATGCTGTAACTATTAGTAAAGAGGAAGAGACGGTTCACGTGTTGCTCAAACTGAGGCGCTACATAGATTTCTCCCTCATATTAAAGGGCGCCAAAACCACTTATTTGAATTTCATAATTAAACTGACAGTTTGAAAACTGAGACTTTGTTTCTAAAGTAACCTGCTCTGTATTGTTTGTCGGTGCGTTTTCAGTGTCCTCTTTGCCACAATGTTTTTCTTTCACTGCATGAGAAAATATACGTGTGGCATGAGAGCGTGAAAATCGTGTCGGTTACACTGAATGCGTGAAAGTTGGCAGCTTTGTATAATATTAGGATAGAGTTTCATTGGTCTGACAGGGTGGACAAGCTGTCAATCTGGTCCAGGCCCACCCATAGCTCCGTCCCTGCATTATAGATATGTTGTACTATTGATGTGTTGCAGATGAGTGATGTGGCAGCAGGGGGCGCTACAGTCTTCCCTGATGTAGGGGCAGCAGTGTGGCCTAAAAAGGTGAAACCCCACTAAAAAGAAATAATTTTCTTCATGTGTAAACTAGTTAATTCATTTTAATATTCACTCTCTCTTACCTTTCAGGGTACAGCAGTATTCTGGTATAACCTTTTTGCCAGTGGCGAAGGAGATTACAGCACAAGACATGCTGCCTGTCCAGTATTAGTGGGCAACAAATGGGGTGAGTATGTATATACTGTCTATACGTGTGTGTGTGTGTGTGTATGTATATCTATATGTGTGTGTGTTCTCGTTTGTTTTATTTTTTCTACTCTCTTTTCCTCCAGTATCGAACAAATGGATACATGAACGAGGTCAAGAATTCAGACGACCCTGTGCAGTGTCCGAGATGGAATGATCTCTTCTTTTTATCTCTTATTTCCTGTTTAGTGTCAGTTTTAATATGATGTGTGTTTGTACAAGGAGTGAATGACTATGCATTAATCTATGCATTGTGCCCTTTTACTCAAATAATAGACCTAGAAATGCTGTGAGGTTTCTGGCCAGGATATTCCCTGACTGTAGAAGCTATCAATATATGCATAGAGCCAATCAAATATTTAATTTTAGTTATTTATTTAGGGTTAAATTTGAACTCCATATGTTTCTTTTGCACTTTCTGTCACATCTCCAGCAGACCTCTATTTTTTGAGAAGTTACCCAAGTCTTTCATTTAAATCACTGAACACTCCATAAACCTTAATATATTATAGTATAATTGTTAGGGGGAACGCAGCACAGTGCAAGACTTGCAAAAAGACAACTTTTTAAGACCAAAAAAGAGAGAAAATAATATCTGTTACAAAAATATTTTATAAACCCCTGAAACATTTAAAGAAGTACCAAAGAGTATTTTCTTAATTCCAGGGGCCAATGCAAACAATGTTTGTCTTTTGTTTTTTTTTATGTGCATTTGGAAGTGTTTTTAAGTGTGACCGTGTTTTTTACAGAAATAAAATCTATGACATCATTTTCAGTTGTATTTTTTCGCCTTGTTTCATTAAAAAAAAGTGAGATGTGTTAGAAATGTATGAGTGCCACAACTCACACTCTTGCATAGTTAAATTCTGGATAATTTATAATTCTATTAGCTGGTGACTTTTATTAGTCATTCAGAGGTTGATTTTTAAGAAACACAAAATATCTGATTGGACAATTTATCTTCTGGTAATTATATTATCAGTATAACAATTTAAGTGAAAAGTTTTACAGAATATCTTAGAATGTGTAGATCCTTTTTGCTTTTACGACAGCAACTGATGCTCATGTTCTCCAGCGTAACGAGATTGTTCAAATAGCATATTGTGGGGAATCTTTTATTGTACCCTCCTGCCTTCTTGGTTTATTTGCGTCGTGTGTGCATAGAACCACTTAGTGGACTGTAGTGTAATCAAGATTTTTTTTTCTGATTCTCATTCCTATTTTTCTTGTTTCTACTTCCTTGATCAAAGTAAATAAGGCAGCGGCTTTTCTATACCATTCACGGTCATATAATACTTGGTTTTGCCACCCCACACAACTTTAACAGCCGACGTTCTTCCATATTGCACAAACTACAAGACTTTTGCTATAGGATCATACATAGGGAGGAATTCAGGTTGATTGGGACACATTTTGTCATTGAGATGAATAGAAAAAAAGTGTCTCAATCAACCTGAATTCACCCCTATAGTTCTGGGTTTACCAACACACATAAGAAAGAAAAGTAAGAAATTAAAACAGTCAATAAGCAAGGACGGATTATGACTTGTAAAGGCCCTGGGGCCAATTATCTCCAAAGGCCCCCCCACTTAGTGCGATTATAAAATCTCGCAGGGGCTGCGAATTTTTCGATTTTTATTAAATAAATATAGCCTATATGCACAGCGTGTTAGTGAACAGCGGCACTGATCGGTAATAAAAGCTGCTCCATCTCTGAAAGCAACACGTTTAAGTTTGAGTCACTTATAACATGCATTTGAAAAAGCAAAACTTGTAATGCAAAGCGTTTATAAACCAGTTTTCCACAGAGCCATTCAGTGTAAACAGCGATCGATAATGTCTATTTCTGGTAACAAGTTTGAGGCTCGCACTGCCTGTCTCTTTGTGAGAGACTTTTGTGGAGAAATCGAAACACATGAGCATAACAGCACACACAAGGAACTCACAGAACAAACATACTGAGGTAAAAAATATAGGTATATAAAAATATTTTTTTATAACAGGTTATATCGTCAAGTAGCCTAAAAGCATCTTTACACAGCAAACGCGGCACAAACCAAATCTGAAGCGGTATAAAATCACAAACATGAGCATTTACACAGACCGTTTAATGCTTCTCTGAAGCAGCATAAATGCATTTACACAGGAATTATAATCGCCGGAAATAATGCTTTGAAGATTACTATTTTAAAACTACAGTTTTAACAAAGTGTTATATTAATTTTAAAAATAATGAAATAATAAACAATTAAATAAAATAAAAATACAGAATTTTAAATTAATTTCCTTTGCGTGATATAGGCGCTCTGATGTTTGTCATAATTCTGTACTCATAGGCTATTGTAGGCTACGTTATAGTTATTTTATATTTCTTAATACAATTGTGACGGATGGAACAAATGCTATAAAGAAATTATTAATTCCTACACCGGGTAGATCACCGCTGGATTAAAAGTGGTCGAAAGTTTTTTTCAAAGAGCCAGAAACAAGTCACAGTCACAACAAATAAACAATGATAGCGTTTCAGGTAGGACAGCAGATATATCAGCAAATATTGTTCTCAAAGAGATTCCTTTTGGAATATATTATAACAATGCACAATCACAGTGACGGCGACTGGGTTAACCTAAGCATGTAGCCTACGTATCAGAGAGAATGTTGCAGTGCGTTGAAGATTACAAACGGCCAATTGATTACACACGGCGACTTTGTTCTTTTGGTGGTTTGCTATGTGAGTACAAGACTCTTTTATTTTAATGATAAACTTTTTTTTCAATTTGCCTAGGGCTGGACAATAATTCAGTATCAAGATATATCGCGATATAATTTTTTTCAATAACGGTGATATGATTTTTAAACACATTTCCGATATTTCGATATACACTCACCTAAAGGATTATTAGGAACACCTGTTCAATTTCTCATTAATGCAATTATCTAATCAACCAATCACATGGCAGTTGCTTCAATGCATTTAGGGGTGTGGTCCTGGTCAAGACAATCTCCTGAACTTCAAACTGAATGTCAGAATGGGAAAGAAAGGTGATTTAAGCAATTTTGAGCGTGGCATGGTTGTTGGTGCCAGACGGGCCGGTCTGAGTATTTCACAATCTGCTCAGTTACTGGGATTTTCACGCACAACCATTTCTAGAGTTTACAAAGAATGGTGTGAAAAGGAAAAAAAACATCCAGTATGCGGCAGTCCTGTGGGCGAAAATGCCTTGTTGATGCTAGAGGTCAGAGGAGAATGGGCCGACTGATACAAGCTGATAGAAGAGCAACTTTGGCTGAAATAACCACTCGTTACAACCGAGGTATGCAGCAAAGCATTTGTGAAGCCACAACACACACAACCTTGAGGCGGATGGGCTACAACAGCAGAAGACCCCACCGGGTACCACTCATCTCCACTACAAATAGGAAAAAGAGGCTACAATTTGCACAAGCTCACCAAAATTGGACAGTTGAAGACTGGAAAAATGTTGCCTGGTCTGATGAGTCTCGATTTCTGTTGAGACATTCAGATGGTAGAGTCAGAATTTGGCGTAAACAGAATGAGAACATGGATCCATCATGCCTTGTTACCACTGTGCAGGCTGGTGGTGGTGGTGTAATGGTGTGGGGGATGTTTTCTTGGCACACTTTAGGCCCCTTAGTGCCAATTGGGCATCGTTTAAATGCCACGGCCTACCTGAGCATTGTTTCTGACCATGTCCATCCCTTTATGACCACCATGTACCCATCCTCTGATGGCTACTTCCAGCAGGATAATGCACCATGTCACAAAGCTCGAATCATTTCAAATTGGTTTCTTGAACATGACAATGAGTTCACTGTACTAAAATGGCCCCCACAGTCACCAGATCTCAACCCAATAGAGCATCTTTGGGATGTGGTGGAACGGGAGCTTCGTGCCCTGGATGTGCATCCCACAAATCTCCATCAACTGCAAGATGCTATCCTATCAATATGGGCCAACATTTCTAAAGAATGCTTTCAGCACCTTGTTGAATCAATGCCACGTAGAATTAAGGCAGTTCTGAAGGCGAAAGGGGGTCAAACACAGTATTAGTATGGTGTTCCTAATAATCCTTTAGGTGAGTGTACATTACAGCATTTCTCACTGACTGACGTTCAGGGGGCGCAGCCGTCAGAAAGAGCAGAACACGATTGGCTACTTGCGTGATGAGACAGTGCTCCGTTACGCTAATAAGATCCAACACGGCATGTTTTAGCTACAAAATAAATACCCCTGACTGCAATACTAATGTGACTGAGGGAGCTTCCACAAGTAAGGAGAAACAACCCTCTACAGTGCGAGTTAATCTTCAAATATCTACTAAATACTAAATATGACTAAATATCTATTATCAGATTTTACTCGCCAGTGTGTGTGTTAGAGGCTAAGAATAAGTTTAGCATAGACATATTTTCACTCACTGAACACTCAGATAAACTGTTTCGCTCTCCGTCAAGCGATCTGACTATTTCAGTTTAACTCAACGGATGAGCAGCGTGCCTGTATTTGACGTACCGTAAACTTTAGTGCTGAGAGCGCTAGCTGTGTTTCACACACACACGCGCGTGCGTGCGCAAAGAGAGAGAGAGAGAGTCTTAAACACCAGGCAGAATCGACGCGCTACATGTAAACGATATTCTTTGTTGTATTTTCCTATCAAATAGTTCATTTGGAATTAGAATCTGTTTCTCCGGTAGTGGGCGGGACTAATGCGCAAACGGCAATCTCATTGGCTAACGCTCATCTATTACCGTCCCTGTTTTGATTTCAGCAAATCAGTTTGAGTAACGCTAACAACGTTATTTAATATTCATGAACCCAGCAGCTCATCAATCCTTAGTGCTTTGTATATTGTTATTAATAGTAGAATTAGTAGTATTATTATTATCTTATTAATAGATCTATTACTATTATAATTTTTTTACAGAAACACTGAATGACCAACAATATCTTAAGCACCACCACCAGTCAGTGAAAATGACAAATATGCATTCATACATGTGTGTGTGTGTGTGTATATATATATATATATATATATATATATATATTAGGGCTGTATGTGTGTGTACTGTGTATAATTATTATGTATATATAAATACGCAGACATGCATGTATATATTTAAGAAATATTTGCATGTATATACTAATATATATATATATATATATATATATATATATATATGAATATTTTATATATAAATATAAAAAAACATTTCTTAAATATATACATGCATGTGTGCGTATTTATATATACATAATAATTATACACAGTACACACACATATATTATGTAAACACAAACGTCTCGGTTACGTATGAAACCCTCGTTCCCTGAGGAGGGAACGGAGACGTAACGTCAGTGACTGACGAATGGGGGTTTCGCCTAGAAGCCTATCATCTTCGAGATCTTAGAAAACGCCCAATGGCAGGCCAATGCCATGGGCATGCGGAATTTGCATAGCATAGCTCCGCCCCACAGCGTGGGTATATAAGGAAGTACGCTGGCAACATCGCATTATGTTTACCTGCTTTGACTAAAATAGGGTGCTGCTGACCTGGGGGCCAGCAGCGGAACAAAGGATTCTCCACCGGGGGAAGGAGTGGTCCTGCTACCATCTCCTGGAAAGAACTGCCTATTCCTGAGCTGTCTGTGTCAGGAGCGCCGCTTAGCCTGGCGCTTGGCGGGCTGCCGGGCTGACGCGGACTGGGGCGCCTTCCTGCGGCGTCCTCCACGGCGCGGCCCAGGTGAAGGCTGCTGCTGGGGCCGGGCGGGAGGGGTGGGAGCCGCGGGAGGGCGCCCTCGGCGGCGAGCAGGCTGAGGCAACTGTGCCGGCGGCTGGGTGGAAGCAGCAGCTGGCCGCCGGGGCAGTATGTGTTTGATAGCCTCAGTCTGCTTTTGGGCGGTTGAGAACTGTTGGGCGAAGCTCTCAACTGCGCCACCGAATAGCCCATCCTGGGATACGGGAGCGTCGAGGAACCGGGTTCGCTCGGCGTCCCGCATATCGGCCAGGTTGAGCCATAGGTGTCTCTCCTGGACCACAGCTGTGGACATCACCTGGCCCAGGGAGCGTGCGGTCACCTTCGTCGCCCGGAGGGCAAGGTCGGAGGCGGCACGCAGCTCATTTCTGAGTCCTGGGTCAGCCCTACCCTCGTGCATGTCACATAGCATCCGGGCCTGGTAGGCCTGCAAGATAGCCATGGCATGCAAAGAGGCGGCAGCCTGCCCCGCAGCTCTGTAGGTCTTCGACACCCAGGTTGATGTGAATCTACAGGCTCTGGAGGGGTGCTTAGGGTCGCCACGCCAGGTTGAAGCACTCTGAGGACACAGTTGCATCGCAACAGAGCGTTACCAGGGACCGAATACCAGCTGAATGCAGACCACTGCACAGATCAGCAGGCAGGCAGTAAACAATCGCTGGAACGTGCCGTAACACCAACACCGACTGGAAAGCTGCTCGTCTTGAAGAAGCTGACGATACTCAGAAGGCTTGAGGAGTGAAGAGAGATACTCTTGGCTCCGAAGCAGAAACATAATGCGATGTTGCCAGCGTACTTCCTTATATACCCACACTGTATGGCGGAGCTACGCTATGCAAATTCCGCATGCCCATGGCATTGGCCTGCCATTGGGCGTTTTCTAAGATCTCGAAGATGATAGGCTTCTAGGCGAAACCCCCATTCATCAGTCACTGACGTTACTCAGAGTGATTGAACGAAAGAGAACATTTATTTTGGATGCGTTAATCGCGATTAATCGATTTGACAGCACTAATATAAATAAAATAGTGTATCAGTCTAGCGAGTAAACTAAAAAATGTACTAGCCAATTGCGATTATATAGCAGTTCCACTTTTGTTTTAATCTATATTAAGAATAATATAATCAGCCTATGTTATAGTTTAAAGATATTAATATTAATAAAGTAAGTGTGAGTCTTATGTTTATTTGACGTGATTTCACATTTCTTGTTTGTATGAAGGCTAAATACAAATAAAAGGTGAACAAATTAATTTATTTGAACCATTTTTATTTCTAAAATATTGTATAGTTTTATAGGAGGAGGCTTGGCAGACTTGGCAAATGCATTTTTCAGAATTTTGTAGGTACAGACATCCGTTGTGGGCGTTCTTGGCAGTTTTTCATATCGATATCGGAATTATATCGTATCGACCGAAATTAAGAAATATATCATGATATAAATTTTGGCCATATCGTCCAGCCCTAAATTTGCCTAAAACATATGGAGCTATTCCTTTTTGTTTTGTCTCCCGCTTCTTGATTTTCACGCCAATGAGCTGACAGTGACAAAAAGCTTGTTGTCATGACAATGATGTAGTTTAGGGCGGCACAAGTTCATTTAAGGCATCTTTACACAGCGGAGTTAAGGCGGCTTTAAAGCGGCTCTGTGTCTGCTCAAAATTCTGTGACACAATGCCGCATAAAAGCAGACTTAAAATATGCCGGGTCTGACCCACCTCGGCCCCTAATATCAAAGGCGATGCTGATAGGCCTACGGTTTTGATTCAGTAAATGCATTTATGCTGCTTCAGAGAAGCATTAAAAGGTCTGTTTTTTTTCCCCCTCACTCAGTAATGCTCAATTCTGCTCACTCCATCCTATTTTGGGTAAAAATAGGAAAAATAATTGAAAAATTTTAAGTATGATAAATGTACAGGAGTTGTTTTTTTTCACAATGGATGCATGAGGCTCATATTTCATTTGAAGACATGGACTACATTTTGATTTTGCATATCTTTTAAATCGTGGTTAAATTTTAACCAGAAAAAAACAATTCAATGTTTTCCCAAAATCATGCTGCTCTTGAAGTTATGATCATGAATATTCAAACCATTCTCACTCTGAGGCCTCAATCCCACCATATTTGAAGATATTTTTAAACTTTGTAACATAAGAGGTCTTTAATGTTGTGTTTTGCGCCATTGCTTTAGCAACGTATCTGTCAGTCGTGCAATATGACATTTATTTTACAGTGTATTTGTTTTACAATATATACAGTACACTCTGCTTAATTGGCTTTTTTATTTGAAGGTTGATCTTTTACAGTAATTCAAACAACTGCAGAGTGAAGGGTGTGAGTTTTTACAGTTACATTTTTAAATAATAATCTATTGCTCTCTTTAGGCCCATTTAAAAAAAAAAAAATTATTTAGGCAACAAAAAAATAACATTTAGGTATTGTTTTAAAATTTTGTCTCAATTAAATTTAGGGAAATGGGCAGTTATACTGTATTACTGTAATAGTTATTTTTCCAATACCTTTCACACAAAGAAAGAAGCTAAAATAAATATAATAAATATATATAATTTGTATAATAAATATAATTTGAAACAGGATGGGACAATAGTTCTATAAGAGGATTTGGAGCCTTCAGATTCACATAGGGCCCAACAGTAACAGAAGTTCCATGGAGCCCTCATAGTCCAAGAGCATTATTTAAGAGGCCATAGGCTATGGGACACATATTTTCCAGCATAAATAAACATTTGTTTTCATTGTTAATGGGTTTTCTGAACGAAACTGAATCACGCAGCCTTAAAACCCAGGGCCCCTCCATCCTTTAAACCGAAATCCTGACTTTTTTGTTATTTGCCACTTTACTGATTAATTTAAACTCATTGATTAAGGTAATAACACAATCTGGAAATGGTGGTTTCCCATGGCCAAAGTTTGGCTCCCTACCAAAGCTAAGTGGGCTCGAGCCAGACTGTAACATGGAAGGGAGACCTTTATTATTATTGGAATATGCTTTAGTGAGGCCAGCAGGGGGTGCTCACTCCCAGGCCAGTATGGCTCCTAATGTCAGAGTGTAGCGATGGGAGCACTAGACTGTAAGAAGAATCATCCTTTAAACCGAAATCGTGACTCGCTGTTTTTGTTATTTGCCACTTTACTTATTAATTTCACCTCATTGATTAAGGCGGCAGAACATTCTGGAAAGGGTGCAAAACAGTTGGTAGCTCATTCTGAGGGACATTTTGAGCCACTCAGGATGTGCTGCCCCTCCATTGGACCCATTTTATCAAGTGGTGGTAGCCAGTTCTACTCTAGCATTCCATGGCCAAACTATGGTTTCCTACCAAAGCTAAGCAGGCTTGAGCCAGGCTGTAACATGGAAGGGAGACCTTTATAAAAAACTTGATTACTATTGGAATATGCTTTAGTGAGTCCAGCAGGGGGTGCTCACTCCCAGGCCAGTATGGCTCCTAATGTCAGAGTGTAGCGATGGGAGCACTAGACTGTAAGAAGAATCATCCTTTAAACCGAAATCCTTACTCACTGTTTTTGTCATTTGCCACTTTACTTATTAATTTCACCTCATTGATTAAGGCGGCAGAACATTCTGGAAAGGGTGCAAAACAGTTGGTAGCTCATTCTACCAATGCAAAACAGTTGGTAGCTCATTCTGAGGGACATTTTGAGCCACTCAGGATGTGCTGCCCCTCCATTGGACCCATTTTATCAAGGTAGTGGATGTCAGTTCTGCTATAGAATCCCATGGCCAAAGTCTGGTTCCCTACCAAAGCCAAGCAGGTTTGAGCCAGGCTGTACCATGGAAGGGAGACCTTTTTAAAAAACTTGATTATTATTGGAATATGCTTTAGTGAGGCCAGCAGGGGGTTCTCACTCCCAGGTCTTTATGGCATCTAAAGTCAGGGTGTAGCGATGGGAGCACTAGACTGTAAGAAGAATCATCCTTTAAACCGAAATCCTAACTCGCTGTTTTTGTTATTTGCCACTTTACTTATTAATTTCACCTCATTGATTAAGGCGGCAGAACATTCTGGAAAGGTTGCAAAACAGTTGGTAGCTCATTATGAGGGGCATTTTGAGCCACTCAGGATGTGCTGCCCCTCCATTGGACCCATTTTATCAAGGTAATGGATGTCAGCTCTGCTATAGAATCCCTTGGCAAAAGTCTGATTCCCTACCAAAGCTAAGCAGGCTCGAGCCAGGCTGTAACATGGAAGAGAGACCTTTATTATTATTGGAATATGCTTTAGTGAGGCCAGCAGGGGGTGCTCACTCCCAGGTCTTTATGGCTTCTTAAGTCAGAGTGAAGCGATGGGAGCACTACACTGTAAGAAGAACCATCCTTTAAAGAGAAATCCTGACTCGCTGTTTTTTATATTTGCCAATTTACTGATTAATTTCACCTCATTGATTAAGGCGGCAGAACATTCTGGAAAGGGTGCAAAACAGTTGGTAGCTCATTCTACCAATGCAAAACAGTTGGTAGCTCATTCTGAGGGACATTTTGAGCCACTCAGGATGTGCTGCCCCTCCATTGGACCCATTTTATCAAGTGGGTATAGCCAGTTGTACTGTAGCATTCCATGGCCAAAGTCTGGTTCCCTACCAAAGCTAAGCAGGCTCGAGCCAGGCTGTAACATGGAAGGGAGACCTTTATAAAAAAACTTGATTATTGGAATATGTTTTAGTGAGGCCAGCAGGGGGTGCTCACTCCCAGGCCAGTATGGCTCCTAATGTCAGAGTGTAACGATGGGAGCTCTAGACTGTAAGAAGAATCATCCTTTAAACCGAAATCGTGACTTGCTGTTTTTGTTATTTGCCACTTTACTTATTAATTTCACCTCATTGATTAAGGCGGCAGAACTTTCTGAAAAGGGTGCAAAACAGTTGGTAGCTCATTCTGAGGGACATTTTGAGCCACTCAGGATGTGCTGCCCCTCCATTGGACCCATTTTATCAAGTAGGGGTAGCCTGTTCTGCTATAGAATCCCATGGCCAAAGTCTGGTTCCCTACCAAAGCTAAGCAGGTTTGAGCCAGGCTGTACCATGGAAGGGAGACCTTTTTAAAAAACTTGATTGTTATTGGAACATGCTTTAGTGAGGCCAGCAGGGGGTGCTCACTCCCAGGTCTTTATGGCTTCTAAAGTCAGGGTGTAGCGATGGGAGCACTAGACTGTAAGAAGAACCATCCTTTAAACCGAAATCCTGACTGGCTGTTTTTGTTATTTGCCACTTTACTTATTAATTTCACCTCATTGATTAAGGCGGCAGAACATTCTGGAAAGGGTGCAAAACAGTTGGTAGCTCATTCTACCAATACAAAACAGTTGGTAGCTCATTCTGAGGGATATTTTGAGCCACTCAGGATGTGCTGCCCCTCCATTGGACCCATTTTATCAAGTGGGTATAGCCAGTTGTACAGTAGCATTCCATGGCCAAAGTCTGGTTCCCTACCAAAGCTAAGCAGGCTCGAGCCAGGCTGTAACATGGAAGGGAGACCTTTATAAAAAAACTTGATTATTGGAATATGTTTTAGTGAGGCCAGCAGGGGGTGCTCACTCCCAGGGCAGTATGGCTCCTAATGTCAGAGTGTAACGATGGGAGCTCTAGACTGTAAGAAGAATCATCCTTTAAACCGAAATCGTGACTTGCTGTTTTTGTTATTTGCCACTTTACTTATTAATTTCACCTCATTGATTAAGGCGGCAGAACTTTCTGAAAAGGGTGCAAAACAGTTGGTAGCTCATTCTACCAATGAAAAACAGTTGGTAGCTCATTCTGAGGGACATTTTGAGCCACTCAGGATGTGCTGCCCCTCCATTGGACCCATTTTATCAAGTAGTGGTATCCTGTTCTGCTATAGAATCCCATGGCCAAAGTCTGGTTCCCTACCAAAGCTAAGCAGGTTTGAGCCAGGCTGTACCATGGAAGGGAGACCTTTTTAAAAAACTTGATTATTATTGGAACATGCTTTAGTGAGGCCAGCAGGGGGTGCTCACTCCCAGGTCTTTATGGCTTCTAAAGTCAAGGTGTAGCGATGGGAGCACTAGACTGTAAGAAGAACCATCCTTTAAACCGAAATCGTGACTCGCTGTTTTTGTTATTTGCCACTTTACTTATTAATTTCACCTCATTGATTAAGGCGGCAGAACATTCTGTAAAGGGTGCAAAACAGTTGGTAGCTCATTCTGAGGGACATTTTGAGCCACTCAGGATGTGCTGCCCCTCCATTGGACCCATTTTATCAAGTGGTGGTAGCCAGTTCTACTGTAGCATTACATGGCCAAACTATGGTTCCCTACCAAAGCTAAGCATGCTCGAGCCAGGCTATAACATGGAAGGGAGACATTTTTTAAAAACTCGATTATTATTGGAATATGCTTTAGTGAGGCCAGCAGGGGGTGCTCTCCCAGGCCTGTATGTCTTCTAATGTCAGAGTGTAGCGATGGGAGCTCTAGACTGTAAGAAGAATCATCCTTTAAACCGAAATCGTGACTTGCTGTTTTTGTTATTTGCCACTTTACTTCATAATTTCACCTCATTGATTAAGGCGGCAGAACATTCTGTAAAGGGTGCAAAACAGTTGGTAGCTCATTCTGAGGGACGTTTTGAGCCACTCAGGATGTACGGACCCTCCATTGGACCCATTTTATCAAGGTAGTCGGTGTCAGTTCTGCCATAGAATCCCATGGCCAAACTATGGTTCCCTTCCAAAGCTAAGCAGGTTTGAGCCAGGCTGTAACATGGAAGGGAGACCTTTTTAAAAAACTTGATTATTATTGCAATATGCTTTAGTGAGGCCAGCCAGAATATGTGGGAGGGCTTTGATATGGCGTGACTATACTGTAATGCAAAACAGTTGGTAGCTCATTCTGAGGGATATTTTGAGCCACTCAGGATATGCTGCCCCTCCATGAAGTGGTGGTAGCCAGTTCTATTGTAGCATTACATGGCCAAACTATGGTTCCCTACCAAAGCTAAGCATGCTCAAGCCAGGCTATAACATGGAAGGGAGACCTTTTTTAAAAACTCGATTATTATTGGAATATGCTTTAGTGAGGCCAGCAGGGGGTGCTCACTCCCAGGCCTGTATGTCTTCTAATGTCAGAGTGTCCTTTAAAATCATCCTTTAAACCGAAATCGTGACTTGCTGTTTTTGTTATTTGCCACTTTACTTCATAATTTCACCTCATTGATTAAGGCGACAGAACATTCTGGAAAGGTTGCAAAACAGTTGGTAGCTCATTCTGAGGGACATTTTGAGCCACTCAGGATGTGCTGCCCCTCCATTGGACCCACTTTATCAAGTAGTGGAAGTCAGTTCTACCGTAGCATTACATGGCCAAAGTCTGGTTCCCTACCAAACCTAAGCAGGCTCGAGCCAGGCTATAACATAGAAGGGAGATCTTTTTAAAAAACTCGACTGTTATTGGAATATGCTTTAGTGAGGCCAGTAGGGGGTGCTTACTCCCAGGTCTGTATGGCTCCTAATGTCAGAGTGTAGCAATGGGAGCACTAGACGACAAACCATCCTTTAAACCGAAATCGTGACTTGCTGTTTTTGTTATTTGCCACTTTACTGATTCATTTCTCCTCATTAATTAAGGCGGCAGCACATTCTGGAAAGGGTGGTTTCAGTGCAGTGGTTGTAAGATTGCCAAATGACTAAAGAAACTTTATCAGCAAGATGGTTTAAAAGCGTACATTTCTTGTCCATTAGCTTGCAATGCGGCTCACACCAATGGCGGAAATTACCACAGTTAGACTCGCAGAATATGTGGGAGGGCTTTGATATGGCGTGACTATACTGTAATGCAAAACAGTTGGTAGCTCATTCTGAGGGACATTTTGAGACACTCAGGATGTGCTGCCCCTCCATTGGACCCATTTTATCAAGTTAATTGGAGTCAGTTCTGCTGTATCATCCCATGGCCAAAGTCTGGCTCCCTACCAAAGCTAAGCGGGCTCGAGCCAGGCCGTAAAATGGAAGGGAGACCTTTTTAAAAAACTTGATTGTTATTGGAATATGCTTTAATGAGGTCAGCAGGGGGTGCTCACTCCCAGGCCAGTATGGCTCCTAATGTCAGAGTGTAGCGATGGGAGCACTAGACTGTAAGAAGAACCATCCTTTAAACTGAAATCCTGACTTGCTTGTTTTTGTTATTTACCACTTTACTTATTAATTTCACCTCATTAAGTAGAGACTGTGGGAAAGTTTTGATATGGTGTGAGGAATACTAGTATCTAGTTACTCCAGTCTTCAGTGTCACATGATCCTTCAGAATTCTAATATGATGCTTAAGAAACATTTATTATCAATGTTGAAAACAGTTGTGCTGCTTATTTTTTTTTTTTTTTTGCATTTTGTCAAGATTCTTTGATGAATGACAGGCCAAAAAATAGAATATTTTAAACAGAAATCTTAAGTCTCACTTTTGATCAATTTAATGCATCCTTGTTGAATATGAATTTCTTTAAAAAAAATAATAACTATAGTAGTATGTAGGGTCTCCACTGAAAACATAGTTATGTATGTTATATTGCATTTCCGTCAATAGATCCACATAAATACTACACACTGCACCTTTTTCTACTTTATCTCCTTGACTGCCTCTATTTAGCCACTTGTTAGCAACCACCTTTTTCAAGACACATAGAAAAAAATCACGAGTGGGGTAAAACTGATGCATTCTTTGTCGTAGAATAAAACATGAAAGTGTCTTGAACTTGTGTTCACCACACAAGGCCTACAAAGTGCACCATATTGAAAGGATATGCGAGGGTGTAGTACTACTCAGTATTTTGAATTCAAAACAGCGAATTTCTCCAAGAGGTGGCGCGATTGCCTGTGAGAGAGCGTTGTGCCTCCGCGTCATTATTCAGTTTCAAAACAAGCTGTGCTTTTATAGATTAATTTATAAGAGCGGCCACAGTCATTTTGAATCTTCAGCTGGGTGCTCAAGGGGGACATTTTGGAAAAAGTGGGGGGGACATTCCCCCCGGGAATTGCGCCACTGATATTAGTAGACATTGTCTGTGTAATATCATGCTAACACATTATTTTTATGATCCCTCAACAGTCATTCTTCTGACTAGTAACTTTGCAGTACATGTAAACTTATTTTACTAAACTGAACCGCTTGTGAAAAACAAGTGCGCTTTAGTGTACTTTTATAAAGTGTACTTATTACACAAATAATACTTTAAAGGTATACACTTAAGTGTGAATTAAATGCAATGTTTTCGGCGCACTGAATGCACATTAAGTGTAATTGATTTCAAATATATCGCATATTAAGTTGAAATAAAAGGCAATAAGTTGCCATTAAGATTTTGTGGAACAACTTAAGTGGGACTTTAATACGACTTTATATATACTTTCATAATTGCTTCTAATGTCTTCAAAATATAGTTAAAGTGCACTGATCAATCTATTGACAAGCAATTAATGTGAACTAAAATATAATTTAATGTAATTTACATGTACGCTATTATATAATTAAATACATTTGTAATTACATTTTTCTAATAATGAAACTGCAATTTAGTATAATAAACAAATGCAAATTGAAACCCTCTACATTTATTGACAAAACAATCTGTAAAACAAATACACAAAAACCTTTTTGTTGATGCACAAGAAAAACCCAAGAAACAATTTACACAAACATAAATTCATTTAGAAAGAGTCTGGAGGACAATGAGGCTTATATGCACAATCTCCCTCATACAAAGGTACCCAAATCTACCCATCACATTCTGCATTTTTACATTTTTAGAAAACATTCAGTATGATTTATAAGATTGTTTCCTCATGGGGACCTAAAAAAATGTACTGGTATTACTATACTTGTGGGGTCAATTGGTCCCCATAACATAGGCATTACCAGTACACACACACAATCTCATAAGCAAACACACAGTACCTCACACACACACAAAACATGAATTAATACAAACAAAATGTAAAGAAAAGTATCATAACACTAAGATTCAAAACTTTGGGTAACGCTTTACAATAACGTTTAATTGGTTAACTATTTCATTTAACATGAACTTAGAATGAATAATACTTTAAACATTTACTAATTAGGGGTGTAACGGCACACGTATTCGTACCAAACCGTTTCGGTACAGGGCTTCCGGTACGGTGCACGTAACAAACGAATGCAATCTTTAACAGTTAACAGTCGGCTTGTTTTACACCATAACACACTTCAATCTGAGTTCCTACACGAACATATTAAGTATTCTGTCCATTTTATCATGAAATTCAAGTGATAAATGCCGTTTTGATGCTCTTTAATGTGACGTGACAGATCACTGTATAGGCACGTCAGTTCAAGTGGTGGCGCGCGAGTGAACGTGATCATCTCTTCCTAAAGAATAAACATGAATCAACATCAGAAGGTATGTTGAGGATAAATTACAGCTTACTGAAACTTATCATATGTGGTGTAATCGCTCAATCAGTGTTTCATCTGCAGAAAGACGTCAATAAAACAGCTTGAGAACAATGTCACGTAGCATCACATTTACCTCAGAAGTCATTCAGTGTCCACAGCTGTTAATTCACTAGAGAAATCAACTCTTTCTAAATATATGCACTATATTAGCCTATATATTCATTATATTCTACTGAACCTGTTAGTGATGTCTGGATTATTTAATGTATTGGCGTAATGTATGTAATGTATTTAATGTTTAAATAAATCTGTCATGAAAATGACAGCCACTGTGTATAAATGATTATATTTTAACAACAAATTAGAGTAAAACTCCATTATAAACTCCACGAATTACAAGTTAATGCAAAAAACTGCCTTATGTGAAGTTTACATGTTTGCATACAATGCAAGTGCAAGTAAGGGCTCCCTATATAGTTTACACTTTACAGCATTAGCAGAGATCATTTTCTTTAAGAAACTTTTAGTCATAATTGAATTAATTTAAGGACAATGACAATTTGTTCAGTAAACAACTTTTTAAGAAAAAAAAAGCAATTTTATATTTAGTTTTCTCTCCTCTACTGTACCGTACCGAATCAGTTTTGTGTAAAAGTTGTATATGTTAATTAGTTAATGCACTGTTAACTTATATGTACAATGACTATACATTTCATTAACTAGCTTTGAACTATATTTTATTAACTAAGGTCAACAAGGATTAATAAACACTGCACTGTAAAACAATATTGCTCATCACTGTTAGATCATGTTGGCTAATACATTAACTAATGTTATCAAATGAGATCTTATTGTAAAGTGTTACCGAACTTATAAGCTCTTAAACTTTTGCTAGCACCAAAATTAGGACCAAAAGGTTTATTCTAAAATCTTATTCCAGCATTACAGTGAATGAAAGTAAAAAAAAAAAAAAAAAAAACCTGAAGAACTACAAAGGCACAAAAACAAGAAAACCAAAATTGTTTGTCACCAACTATTTTGAAGTTGTTGGAAAGTACTGTTTATGTCAATGTCCCAACTTCTTCATCGGCAGAAAACTTGCGCACCATCTCTCCACAGTAGATGTGAATGGACATGTTCCAAAGAGGCAGGAAAGTAAAAAATATATATACCTTAAGGAAAGACGAAAAAAACCAGAAAGAAAACAATTGTTTATAAAACAGATCTATCCATTATTATAATTCACTCAATTAAATGAAAGTGATAGATGTACAGTTGGACTCCAAAGTTTATATTCACACTGCAGTATCTGTTACATTTTTTTTTATTTTAGCAATAAGAGGGATCATAAAAATTAGCATGTTGTCTTTTTATTTAGTACTGCCCTGATTAAGCAGTTTATTCTGCAAGGTGTGTGTAAACTTTTGACCGCAACTGCATCACCTATGTGGTGAATTACCTCAGTCGTCAGGGCAACATTATAGTAGAATGCTGGGAGAGGTTCCTTCACATTTCCCACAAACACCAGGATTTCACTGACCACATCATCTTCACTGACATTGGGCTTTAAAAAAGAGAACACTTTTATTAACATTTTCAATCCTACTTTACAGGGAATTAAACATAACTTAAATACAGGTAAATAAACCAAGACCCATGCAAATAGAGAAAGGTATTCTTCAATTTTTCCTCATCTTGCCTTGCAAGTTTCAGTCGTGCACCATCTCCATAAAGGATGTTCCTGTATTTACCACGGCCATTCATTTGGTATGTTACCTGTAAAGTATATAATGATTAGGGGGATCTGTAAATGCACAGGTGGGAATTTATTACTTGCAAATGGACAAGATGCAAAGCATTTAAAAGCTATAGACTTGATAGCAGTGTTTTAGCTTGTAGTGTGTGATCAGGGTGTCATGGCTGGGCAAGAATTCATAATTAACAATAACATCACCTCATCAATATGGCTCTGTGATTCCACACAGCTTGCACTGGATCTCCAATAACACATATGTACTGATCCTACAAAATAAATAAATAACTCCAGATAAGCACAAAATATTACAAACACAAATAGTAGCTTAACATCGCAACGTTACTCTTCAAATGCAAAATGAAAAAAATACATTATTTCTAAAGGTGGGTGATTTATTGAATATTACTGGTCGTTATAATATGGATTAAATGTATATAAATGTCTGCTAATGTTACTATACAGGATCTTTGAATTTCGAATTAACTTTAAGTCATTTAGTTCATTTAAAAAGTTCGATTAAAATATTGTATTTTCAGCAGCCAAATTCCTCGAACACGCCCACACACGCGATCACATTCCGATATAAGAAATTAGTATAATGCAATCATAGATAAATTATAGGAAACATGATTAATTCACCTGCCAAGTCCATATTGCGTCTATACTATCGGCGATTAAACTAAATATACTCTTAATCGCATTAAGAACTGCCATGTTATGGTGAAAATTAAAATAATATATCAATAAAGCATATATCAAGATATACTTGACTCGATTTGCAGCACATAATGTCTCATCTGTAATCATCCAATGATCCAAACCAGAGCCAAAGAAAAAGAGAGTTGCGACACGCTGTGATCTCGCCGCCACGTGGTCACGTGGTTCATAGAGCTCTCAATAGTTCCAAACATCTCCGCGCTGTCATTCTGTTTGAATAAGCAGTATAGTATGGAGACAGCAGTTTCACTATATTTGCAGCAATTTCTGGTAAATATTAACACAATATGTGCATCGACTTCGACTAGGCTTTACAGTAGCATTTTATTCTGGGGAGAGATAAAGAAGAGACAACGTTAATGTTTTTCTTGAGTGATCTGTTTATTTTATTTAAAATCATGTGAGTGCATGATTTTACAGCGTTGAGTATGTAGCCAAATGACCAATCATATGTTTAATTTACCGGGAATAAGAATTCTCTCAGTAGGCCTATCGATCAAAGCAACTTTTATACAGTCTCAAAATGCTGAAAGAATTTTAGTGCAAGTTTACGTTTTACACGAATCTTCTCAGTATCTACAAATCCTCTCATCATAACAAACAAAGCACAGACACGATTTAAATAAAGATTTATTGTGAAGTTTAGTCAGATGTTTTTGTTTTTCATTAGACTTTGTGATGTCCCCTACAATTAGCCTATATATTTAGCACTTAAGTACAAATAAAGTAACAAAAATAGATATTTTAATGTTATAATAGTGATTTGATAATCTATAAAAATTTATTCAAAAGAAGAGAAAAAAAATGGCTAATGAGCCAATAAGTGTTCCTCTTCCGCCTTCTACTGTGGTGATTTAGCCTATTTTATCATTTTAATGTTGTTAACGTCCTGATACTCACATAAGCATAGCCTACACAACAGGTGAATATAAATAAAAATGCTAGCATATACGGAATTTAACCCAAGAAAGACATTTTAAATCATGTAAAAAACAAACAAAAAAAAAACAGGGCAACCAATTTAATTCAACACTTATATCCTGGCGCTAGTTATTCCTTGAATGGGCTGACTTCATAGAAACTAATAGTAGCCTAGCTGTTGCAGTGCTGCCTACGTTAACAAACTGCAGTTAGATTCTAACGATCTATTATATATCAATAAACATTAACTCTAACAGGCTTCATAAAATAGCACTTCTATCAAGATTCCAGAGAGGTCAACTAATGCCATAAAATCTCAAAATATGTAGTAATTTCGTCAATTTGCCAGCGAGTGTGCTTGAGATACACTGAAAAGAATGGGGTTCAATGCTGGAACTATTGGTCGCTCCGTGACACGCTTTACTCCCGCATCCCTCAGTTTCTATGGAAGTCTATGGGAATGTCGTAACTCTGTTTTTCAACGGCTCTGATCAAAACGTGTCACTCCATTGTTCGCTTCTTGTTTGATCAGCTTCAGTTTCCTCACGCATGGCGATTACAAAAACATGGCGGACCGCGCATTTTTTTTTAAATCATGACTTAGTATTTTTGGTGCGTGCGCATAAAACAATAAAAAAAAGGGAAAAAAAAGAAAAAAAAAGAAGATATTTCGTGCATGGTTAAATGTTGATTATAAATGTTCTAACTCACTGAGTAGTTGGACTGTAAGTTCACCTAACTAAAAGTCAATCATGTTTACAGTGTAGTGTAGTCTGATCCAAATTAAATGTATTTTAACTGAATCTGAATGCAAATGAATTTTGTTTAGATTTGTTACACTTTTGCTTGCAATTAATGCAATTAAATGTGTGTTTAATCGGCGTAGAACAACATAATGACATTGAAAGTATTCTGTACACAGATGTAAAGTACAGTACATTACTATTACATTAAGCACAAATAGCTACAGTAGGCTACTCCTCTCATAAATTACACTTTATGTCAAATATTATGTAGAAAACTGACACTTGTAGTTGAGGTCATAGAGCAGGAGCTAGTGATAATTTCAACAATAAGTTGTACTGGAGTATACTGTATAAGCAAGTGTATTGAAGTTTAGAAGAAAAATATATGAATGCACACAGTATACATTATAGACTAAACACATTTAAAATGTAATTTTGGACAATTTTTTAAATTAAAATAAATTATTTTCCATTTGCTTTAGTATATGTCAATATAAAAATAACTGTACTTATTTAAAACATAAAATCATAATTATTTAAAATATGTTTAAGTAAAATGTAATTAGACATTATTACAAGGTGCATTTTTAAAAACTGCACTTAAGTGTTTTTATAAATATTGTCATGCATATGTACTTTCTTTAAGTAAAAATTAATTAGACATTATTACAAAGTGCACTTTTAAAAACTGCACTTAAGTGTGTTTATAAATATTGTCATGAAAGTGTACTTTCTTTAAGTGAAACTTAATTAGATATTATTACAAAGTGCACTTTTAAAACATGCACTTAAGTGTGTTTATAAATATTGTCATGAAAGTGTTAAATAAGGCTGCTATGATGTTGTGAGTTTAAGTTTCGCTTTGAAGGTGTGACTAACATTTGTTTAAATAAATGAAAACGGTTTGTTTGTGTGTTAAAATAACGTTTGTGAGGGTTAAGGTTACCGCGGGTGGAAGGACAGCGGGTCATGTGACTCATCAGTACTAATTGACAGTCGCTCCTCTCATTGCTGTCACTGCTTGAGCACCGCGGCCGAGAGACTGGAAACCAACACGAACGAAAGAGAGAGACACCCGAGATACTGAAGAGTCCTCTTACACCAAAAACTCACGCTCAGAAGACGAATATCACAAGTTACCCATCAAATAAGAGAATACAACGGTTCAATAATGAATCAGATTGAGCTTTCAGTGCCATATGATAATGGATATGAACCGGACGAGTACATGATGCAGGAGGATGAATGGGACCGGGATTTACTGCTAGATCCAGCATGGGAAAAACAGCAACGAAAAGTAAGAAAAAAGTTTGGTCCCAAAACACCACAGAATAAAAGCATGCACTTTTCTTTTATTATTAGCCTATTATTAGTAGGCCTAGGCTATTATATAATGCTTTAGAACAAATATAATCAAACTTGTAAACTAATTATTATGCATTGAAGCTTTAAGACATCAAAACTTTGATTTCATTTTGAGATTATTATTGTTATAGCTAATAATAATGTAATATATTTTATTATTTTTTATTTATTAATTATTGTTTAAAACGGCGAGTTAACAGTTGTCTACAAAGGAATCCCGTCCCGCTATGGTCTCTGTGGTCTGTTAGTGTCACGGAGGGGGTCTGTTTTGGATCCGGCCGTCGGGAGCGCGCGCTAAGGATGGATGCAGCGGGTACCGATTACCGAACTAACAATAGCGCAGCAGCGCGCGGCTCTTGTGTGTCTGTTGCTGATACGATTGGAATGCGGACTGTCAACAGATGCTCCCAACACAGGATGACGTCCTTGGGATTAGAATGGATGCAGGGGCTAATTTTAACTCCACGACCAAAAGGCATTATAGTAGCCTAATCCGTTGTATTTGGCGGGGAATTCTTTTGTATATAGCCTACAGCTCCCTTTTTAATGTTGTAGTCTATAATGGTGTTTTTTAGATATATATTCTGAAGTTCATATCATGTTTTAGATTTGGCCTATGATACATTGTGTATGAGATTATTTTGAAACTTTTGATGGTCAGGGTTGTAAACACATCATGGGGATTCCTTAGGCCTATGTGGGATTTGGGTCTCTGTGTTTTAAGCAGGGTGATCTTAAACCCATTCACAATTTTAATCCTTAAATAGGTAGGAAGGAAATTAGTATCCACTTAATCTGCATTCAAATCCTTATTTTAACCTGGCTGGTTTAATAGAATGTGGTTGCTTGTCCAGGCAGTTGGGTGATAATAAACTGCATTTATACTTAGCCAATTCTTTCTTGCCAAATCAACTTAGATAAATTGAAGCTATGTCTCAAATGTTAGATGGATGTGCTTGTTGATGTGTGATGTTAGGGTCTAATCACTCTTTCTTATTCTTCCAGAGACCATCATCCCACACAGGCATGTTACTGCGGACACACCCTGTTTTACAGAATGAATGAAATTCTTTCCTCTCTGATTAGACGAAGCAGCAGTGCGATAAACAAATGTGTTAATATGCGGCACATTCTCACTTATATCTCTCATCTCAATGTGAGCCTACTTCATCATAGGTCCCTTATCAGAAATGGACTCTGTAGAGAGAGCTAAATTTACACTCTTACCTCGCAGGAATGCACTCTGGAGTCCACAGTAAAGCTTTCATCTGCGCAGCAATGACTGTGGCAGGACTGAGCATGCTTTCAGGGATTACAAAGATGCCTTTTGAGTCCAAAAAATGGCCAAAGTTTAGTGGTTGATTTGGGAGTGGGCAGCAGTTCAGCCATATTTTCTATTATGAAACTCTTTGATTACTGGGTCATTTTGAAATAATAGCATTGAGTGTCACACGTAACATTGGTTATTTATATTTTGCATTTGCTCATAATTCGAATTAACTTTGTTAATTTGAAATGAGAGAAAATGTGTATAAATATTTAATCCTTCCCAGCAAACTTTTGGATATTTAATGACCGTTGAAAAGACGTCCCTCCATCACATCTAGTCATGGTTGAAAAATAGTTCCAAAATGAAAGTTGAACGGACGTATCTGAATGCATTTTTAGAAAATGTTCTGTGTTATATTTTTACTGATTTATGCCATCCTACCGCAACTATTTTTGGCCAGGGATGCGACGTTGCCGTCAGACCAATGTTTGCTGGGCTATGACAGTGAGATTATAGCTACATCTTTATATATTTGTGGATATAGCATCACAGGTCATTGTGTAAACTGTAAGATTAACCAGTCTCCATCTCTTTATGAAACTGTGTAAAGACCCATTTTAAAAGCATTGCTCATATTTTTGTCCTTATTTAATTTTATTACCCAATTTTAACACTTATTTGCTGCTTGATGAGTGTTAATTTTGGACCCTGGCGTTACAGTATAAGGTCGAGTATAACGTTATAATTTGTGTCGTTACCTGTGGCGCTACACAAAGTAATAAAGGCCCTCAAGCAGAGATTCTTAAGCCATTGTGTTCAATAGTAAATTATACTTATTAGTGTCTATTGGCCCCAAAATTATATAAAAGTATTAACCCGAGTAGACAAAGTGTTATTCACTCTGTAATTTAGATACTGATGTGATGTCCTGAATTTTAAGCGGCCAAATCCTTTAAAAGTCGTTCTGGAGAGCAGATGCCGAGGATGATATACAGCAGTTGGCAGTTTTCAGCATATTGTACATGTAGTTAAGTGCTGGTTATTTCTGGAGGATGAACTCATCAGTACAACTCAAGTGTAGATGCTCATGTGTGCAGTGCAAGTGTGTGTTGGGGATTTTTATAATGCCAATGTTCTGTTGATTGGTCTGAGTACACTTACTGTTCATAATTAGTTTCTTTCAAAGATAACTAAAGCAATAACAGAATCTCTGCTATTGACAGTCACATTTTGTTTCCTTCTCATATTTGTATGGGAACTAGTTGAAGAACAACCTACTACCTCTTGGCATAGACAGGTAGTTTCATTGGCATTGTCCTCTAGTCACCCAAATGCATGAATGTTGAGTGTAGAATACATATGCTATGCCAATAATTCATAGGATGTGTGTGCAAGTCTGCATGTTTGTGGTAAGAGTTTATTTGTCAAGTTGGAGGATTGAATGTTAATTTACATTGTACTTGTTTCCTAGACGTTCACGGCCTGGTGTAACTCTCACCTGAGAAAAGCTGGGACACAGATCGAGAACATAGAGGAAGACTTCAGGAATGGCCTCAAACTAATGCTGCTGCTTGAAGTCATCTCAGGTAAATTTAATTTAATTCAAGTTCATTTTTATAGCGTTTTTACATATTGTTTCAAAGCATCTTCACAGAAAATGCTAGAGATGGGTGTATCAAGGTAATGAAATCCGTTAAGCACAGACAAAGTGAACATTTTAGACAATGATTACAGCATGTGAATGTAATCATTACAGTATAATATTTGACAGTTTTGTATATATCGATCCAAAGTAGATATGCTGAACTTCTTCAACAAATAGTGATATCTATACAAACTATTTTTTTATACCAAGCTGTATTTTGGCAGGTGAGAGGTTACCTAAGCCTGACAGAGGAAAGATGCGTTTTCACAAGATAGCCAATGTAAACAAAGCCCTTGATTTCATCACTAGTAAAGGTGTGAAACTGGTCTCCATTGGAGCTGAAGGTATGCTTTATTTTTAACTGTATTGCTGATATTTTTGTAATAAAGTTATTAGATGCAGGTTATTAATTCTGAATGTCAAATGCATATGTCCGATATATTTTTAAATACAAAATTGTATGTAATTTTAACTACTGTCACATTTTTGCAGAAATTGTGGATGGGAATGTGAAAATGACTCTTGGAATGATTTGGACCATCATCCTTCGCTTTGCCATTCAGGATATATCTGTTGAAGGTAAAGAAAACAAGTCACAATCATAAAATGACACACAACATCTGCACAAACAACAGCAAACCATTATTATTATTATTATTATTATTATTTATGGCACATTTCACAAACTCAAAAATGTTTTAATCAGTTTAAATCAAAGAAAAAACATTTGATTTATTACAAAAGGTTCATACAGAAGATTGCACAGATTCCACATCTCTTAAAAATCGTTAAATTCCTAATTAACAATTTATGGAAAACATTGTTTTTAAAAAAGCATTGTATTTTTCTGCTATAATGAGTTTAATAAATCCCCTGGTTGAAGGAATTCATAACAGGTTGAAATCAGTAACACTTTAATTCAATTTAATTTAACAAAAAAGAGCCAGAAACCTAAATGTTAGTCATATGCGTATGATATAATGATTCCCTAATAATCTTTCAGAAACTTCTGCCAAAGAAGGACTTCTGCTGTGGTGCCAGAGAAAGACTGCCCCCTACAGGAATGTCAATGTTCAAAACTTTCATGTCAGGTGAGGCACTTTTTTGGGTGCAAAAAAGTTGTAAGGCCATGTCATTGTTTTGTATTTTAATATGTGTATCTGGTTTGTTCTGTAAGAGAAAAAAACAGACACTATTATACATATATATTCAGTTATACATTTTCAGTTTTTATGTTAATTCCAACATGACTCTGATTCTCTTTCTGGTGAAGCTGGAAGGATGGATTGGCGCTGTGTGCTCTCATCCACAGGCACAGGCCTGACCTCATTGACTACGCCAAGCTCAACAAGGTCTCAAGTGTGTCCCCAGATTAACCTTTGACCCTCTGGGACATTTAGTCTAACAGTCCATTCGCAGTAGTAAAATAACGTGTCTTCCACAATATCCTGATGTTCCCTGTCAATGATATCACTGCACAGATGTGTCTAACATGTTTTTTGAAGGATGAGTGTGCATGAGGAAACTGAAATAGTGGACTTTTTGTCTGTTCTTCATTCACACCTAATTTATAACATGTGCATGATCAGAAATCCACTGTTTTTTGCTTTTGTGGCTTCAGTAGCTGGAAGGATGGACTGGCCTTCTGTGGCCTTATTCACAGACACAGACCAGAACTGACTGACTTTCAGAACTTGAAGATAGCATACATGGTTTATGGTGTTGTTGGATGTGGTGTTTTCTGTAACAATATGAATTTAATAGATTAGGCATGCTTAATCCTGTTGGACATCTAAATTCCTGCAGAGTTTAGTTCCAACCAAGGAGCTGTAATGTACCTGGACAAGTCTATGTTAGCATTCCTATTAATTTCAGTGGCGGTTGCGTCTAGAATAGCGCTTTAAACAAAGAAACAGTATTTGTGCTTGTTTGAATATCAAGTTGTTAGCTTAGCAAAATGCTTACTATTAGAATCAACTGTGATAGTTTAGCACTTCACATAAAGAGTGCCATCTGTGTGCTATGTGTGATTCTTTAAAAGTTGCTGTCTATCTAGAATGTTTCTAACCACTTAGGATGGTTATGATGGACAGTTAGGACAGTTTTTGATTAGCTGGTTCAGGTATGTTTTATATCTGGAGTTAAACTGCAGAAATGTTGTAGGAGCAATTTTGTTGATAGTAAAAGCAAATTTGTGTAGTTAGTTTTTTTAGTTGCTGTAATTAGCAAGTAGCTTAGTTTACTGATGTAGTTAGATATAACCTACCATTCAAAAGTTTGGGGTCGGTAAGATTTTTTTATGTTCAGCAATTTATGCATTTATTTGACCAAAAATGGTAATATTGTTAAATATTATTACAATTTAAAATAACTGTTTTCTATTTTAATCTATTGTAAAATGTAATTTATTCGTGTGATGGCAAAGCTGAACTTTCAGCAGCCATTAGTGTAATCTTCAGTGTCACATGATCCTTTAGAAATCATTCTAATGCTGATTTAGTGCTCAAGAAACCTTTATTTTTATCATGGATGATAAAAACAGTTGTGCTGCTTAATGTTTTGTGGAAACTGTGATACATTATCTAAGGTTATTTGATTAATTTAATGCACCCTTGCTGAATTAGAGTATTAATTTCTTTAAAAAAATCTTACTGACCTTAAAATTTTGAAAGGTAGTGTCCATACAACTCTTCAGTTGTTATGGCACTCAAGAGGCAATCAGATAAAGCCAGTCCATAACTTTTTTTATCGGAGGCCTGTTTAGATTTACAATAATCCTGACCCAGAATAGAACTTGGGAATTGATCCAGATACCACGAGCACCAGAGCTGTTTCTATATGCTTTCTAAAAAACCATATGAGATTTTTTGGATTCTAGTAGCATGTTAGTACTCTAGCGATAGGCTAGGTTTGATTTCTTCACTCTCATCTTAGAACAGGGTGTGAGGCATTTTTTCAGACATGTTCTAAGTCTGTGTGAATGAGTAGATGTGTACTGTGGTTTTAATTAGTTGGTTGGACCAGACCACTGAAGATTAAGTATTTATTTAGCTTGTCAGGGCCAGTCAGTTCTACAGTGAATGACTAAAAGACTCCTCACACACACAGACATGCCTATCCCTTTCAGCTGTCACTGACGGCTCCAGGTGAGCTTGAATGGGGTAATCCAGTGTTTAGCATAGACCCCATGGTCCCAGTTTGGACACGAGTATCAGAAGAGTCCAGGACTCTCTGGATCCCCTGCAGCTGCTGATGTCCTGCAATGCAGCTTTTTATTGACACAGAGAACAAAAGCTTGATCTCCAGGCCTGCTTACACACACATCCACAAATACATGCCACCATAAACATGCACATTTAGAGTGCAGAATGCAAAAATGGATTACTTGCGTAAACAGGAGAGCATTACTCAGAAAATCTGACCCTTTCCTTTTGCACTGATATTTTAGTCTGGTCTAACTACTATTGATACTTATATGTCGATGCATAATATTTTGGAAAGAAGTTTCTTATGTTCACCAAGGCTGCATTTATTTGATCAAAAATATAGTAAAAACACTAATATTGTGATTTTTTTTTTCTATTTTAATATCAAATATTTAATATTATGTAATTTATTCTTGCGATGGTAAAGCTTAATTTTAAGCAGCCATTACTCTGATCTTCAGTGCCACATGATCCTTCAGAAATCAGATTCTTTAATGAATAGAAACTTCAAAAGAACAGCATTTATTTGAAAAATGAGTCGTTTGTAACATAAATGTTTTTACTGTCACATTTGATCAATTGAATGATTCCTTGCTAAATACAAGAATACATAATTTTTTCTTACTGACTCAAAATGTTTGAATTATAGCGTAGTTCTTTTTTGTAATTTAAAGGCATTTGTATCACCCACTCACCTTTGCATGGAAAAGGATTTTGATTTATGCTGACTTGATTTAGTTTTTCGGTGATGTTTTTATGTTTTTTGGTCAAGAATTATGCCTTGTCTCTACCTTTTTCTTTCTGTAGGATGATCCAATGGGTAATCTGAATCTGGCATTTGACATTGCTGAAAAACATCTGGACATCCCCAAAATGCTGGATGCAGAGGGTAAACAAATATTCATCAGTAGGCTACTCCATATTAGAGCTGCATGATTAATCGTTAACAGATCGCGATCTCGATTCAAACACCCACGCAATCTCATTCCTAAATTCACCTGTGTCTATTAAACCTTTGACAAATTTTAAACACAGCTCTGCTGAACATTCAAATCTGCATTGGTGCTGCCGGAGTTATCATATAAGTATGAAACAGCTTTACAAACAGTCTTTTCAACCACAGACAGTATCGAAATGTCTGTGTTAGAAAGAAGTATTGGGATAAAAGTTAATATATAAACACTAGATATAAACACTGATGTCTACGGAAGCGATCAAAATAGAGCAAATCACTTTTTGAAAGTAACTTGACACTCCAAATAACAATTGTACCGATTACATATTTACACCACCAGGTAGCGACAAGTGACTGTTGAATTTTTTTCATTAAATCACTTATTAAAGGGATTCATTCAAAAACGCTGATTCAGCCAGTAGCTAATGTAACAAGTGAAGTATTTATGAGTGAGTTGAATCATTCATTCAAACAAATGTTGATCATTTGATACTCAATTTATCCACAATTGTGGATAATACCAGAGCTTTCAGCCTGTGAACATTAAACATATCTTTCACAAAAATGTTATGCTGTCAAAAAATTGTGACATAACACCTTTGACACTACCTAAATACTATGAAACACTATGAAAATATATGGCATCTACTCTGAATAAGGTCTATTCGTCACAGTTGACTGTGGCAAAGAAAAACGACATACATTTTGGTAGGAAATCTTGGGTGCAAATGAAGGTTGAGGCTATTCAATAGGCTATTTCAAGTAACTATTTGCCTATTTTTAACTTTAAAATATTACAAAATTTGGCTTTTGCTCTACAGTCCTAGTTAGCAGTGACAGGCCAGATGAGAGGACAGTCATGACGTATATCTCCAGTTACTATCACACCTTTGCAGAGGCTCAGAAGGTACATCTGATCCCTGAGCTTGTTCTAGAAATGTTAGTTGCACCTGAGTGTACGGCCCCTTAGTCCATGTAGGCATATCCTCATTTTCTATTTGAGCAGATTTGTGTTTCCTTGTAGAATTCATATTTTCTTCCATCACACACTATTGACACCTCCACTTCATGTAGTTGTTCCTTAGCTCCTTTTCTCTCCCTGCAGACATCCTGAGCACCCCTAAGCCTGATGAGAGAGCTATTATGACATATGTGTCCTGCTTCTACCACGCGTTTGCTGGAGCTGAACAGGTATTGAGATTTGCATGTGCTAGAATGAGAGAATCAGCTATCTTTTCATCGATCTCGTCCTCCGTTCTTACTGTGCTTCTCTCCCTCAGGCTGAAACTGCTGCTAACAGGATCTGTAAGGTCCTGGGAGTGAATCAGGAAAATGAGAAGTTGATGGAGGACTATGAAAGACTGGCTAGTGAGGTCAGGAGACATATCACATACACTTCACACACTTCACACAGACACATTTCTTTCTTCACCTAAATATTCCTCTACTCTCCAGCTGTTGGAGTGGATCAGAAGAACTATTCCCTGGCTGGAGAATCGTGTGGCGGAGAAGACCATGGTAGAGATGCAGCGGAAGCTGGAAGATTTCCGAGATTATCGCAGGATGCACAAACCTCCTAAAGTGCAGGAGAAGTGTCAGCTGGAGATCAGCTTCAACACCCTGCAAACTAAACTCCGCATCAGCAACCGGCCTGCGTTTATGCCCTCTGAGGGCAAGATGGTGTCGGTGAGAGTTTGACCCACACGCACACACACACACACACACGCATAATGTTTTTTATACTGTACAAACTTTACATTCTATCCCCTACCCCTAATCCTACCCTTAAACCTAACCCTTACAGAAAACATTCTGCATTTTTACATTAAAAAAACAAACAAAACCTAATTTAGTATGGTTTATAAGCTGTCCCCACATCACAAATTTCAGGTTTAATTACCTTGTGGGCACATTTGGTCACACAACACATTTACTAGCTTTCTAATTGGGCACATCCCATTGGCTATTTGTTTGTCTGTCTATTTATTTATTTGAATATTTATTGATTTATTTTATATTTATTTTGTTGTATTATTCAATATTTTCCTTTTTGGAGTGTGTAAGGCTCACAGAATTAGGTTTTGACGCAATCGACCTTTTGCCGAGCTTGCTTTTCTCTCTTTTCCCATCACATATCACATCGGAAAGGCATTTACTTTCAATAAAAATGAAGAAAATGTTCTAAAAGTGGAAATAAAGTGCATAACGAAATGTTTAATAATAATAAAAAAAAATATTGGGTAGAGTTATGGGTAGGTGTAGGGAGGACTTTTAATGTCCCATTAAAGCAGCATCCATTTAATAATTGTAATAAATATAATAATTTACACTCTATGTTATTATTGCATTCTGTTAATGTACAACAAAGACTGAGGTACAAATAGTATGTATCTGCCAAAATGAAGTATAAATAGCATTTAATTACTATTTACACATATTGCGAAGAACTGCTACTTTTACATGGTGTAAATAGAATATATCACTTAATTCACTTAGTGTAAATAGCATCTTAAAAAAGCCTTTCTTTTTATTGTATTTACTTATTTTAATATTAATTGATTTATTTATTTGAATATTTATTGATTTTTTTTGTATTATGTACTTTATATTTATTTTATGTTTATGCTTGTTATATATTTTTGTATGTTTATTTTAAAAAAATATTTATTTATTTATTGTAATATTTTGAATTTTATTTTGCATTTCATATTTATTTTATTTTTTGCTTATTTTATGTTCATAAAACTGTGTGCTTGTGTGTGTAGGACATAGCGAGTGCATGGCAGGGACTGGAACAGGCAGAGAAGGGCTATGAGGAATGGTTACTTACTGAGATCAGGAGACTGGAAAGATTGGACCATCTAGCAGAGAAATTCAGACAGAAAGCTACGAACCATGAGACCTGGGCTACAGGTGAGTCCTGGACATGAAGTGGTGTCATCATAAAATATCACCATTTTGCACTTGAGTATGTATGTACTGTTAACCACTTTGGATAAAAAGTTTCCTCTAAATGATGCTTGATACATGTTTTATGTGTGTTTTGCAATAGGTAAGGAGGAGATGTTGAGTCGAAAGGACTACGAGTCAGCATCTTTAATGGAAGTTCGAGCTTTGCTGCGGAAACACGAGGCATTTGAGAGTGACCTTTCCGCCCACCAAGACAGAGTCGAGCAGATTGCTGCTATTGCTCAGGAACTCAAGTATGACCTTATTGACTTTTATCCTTTTCAAAAATACTGCTGAATTTAATTTGATTTAGTGTATACTTTAATTTGTACACTATGAATCATAGGTTTGAGGTCAGTGTTATTTTTAAGAAATTAATACTTTTATTCAGCAAGGATGCATTCAATTAATCAAAAGGAACAGACTTACATTGTTACAAAAGATTATTTTAAAAAGTTATTCTTTTGAACTCTCTATTTATCAAAGAATCGTAACAAAAGGGATTATGCTTTCGACAAAAATATTAAGTGGCACAACTGATTTCAATATTTATGATAATAAGAAATGTTTCTTGAACACCAAATCAGCATATTACAATGATTTCTGAAGGATCATGTGACTGAAGACTGGCGTAATGATGCTAAAAATTCAGCATTGCCATCACAGGAATAAATTACATTTTAAACATATATGAAAATAGATAACAGTTATTATTATCTTAATAAAATATCACAATATTACAAATCTTACCAAGCTTAAACTTTTGAATGGTAGTGTACAAGTACTTTGTTCTTGTAACTAACCTGTCAAATTCAGTTTCTCATCACTTTACAGGGTCTGGATAGCTTCATGTCTCTCACACTGCTTATCCATCGCTAGACACACATATACACGCACCATGCTTTCAGCATACTTTGATGTCTGAATCACTGGCTTTCTATTTTAGCATTCATTATCTCTCTGCAGGCCTGGTTAAAATATGAGTGTGTGTGACTGTGCATGTATTTAGTAAGTGACTGACAGCTTCTGACCTTTATGTTGTCTCAGTAAGTACAGGGTGATATTACTGATAAACTATGGAGCATACTTATGATGATTAGCATACTAACATTCATTTGGACACAAAAAGAAACTGTTTGAAATGTAATTAGCCAATCATAACAGCAGTGTTACAGGTTCAGTACCAAAGACAGCTAGAATTAGAGAGAGGGTGGAATGGTCATGTAAAATGCAAGAAACCTTAACTAACAAGCAGTCTACAGGGAAAGAAAATGTTACTAAAGTAGAATATTCCGCATCAATCCAAAGATAGTGAGTACTACATTGGTTAACCACTAGGGGGGACAGACTGAATAGCAAATGCAATATAGTGGCCTAAAGTTTCTCTCTAAAATCTGTTTTATCTTAAAGTGAGCTGGACTATCATGATGTTGCATCAGTGAATCAAAGGTGTCAAAGTATTTGTGACCTCTGGGACCAACTGGGCACACTCACCCAGAAACGCAGAGAAGCTTTGGAGGTATGCTCCGTGTGTCCAAACCTGTTTTGTTCTATAATATTTTAGATTAATCAAGATATTAAAAAATGCAAAAAGGTTTGAATCTCTGTTTCATTTCTGCAGAGGACAGAGAAACTTTTGGAGACGGTGGAGCAGTTGTTTCTGGAATACGCAAAGAGATCTGCACCCTTTAATAACTGGATGGAAGGAGCCATGGAAGACTTACAGGATATGTTCATAGTGCACACCACTGAAGAGGTCCAGGTACACACACCTACTTAAAGAAATGCTTGCACTCTTGAACAAACAGTATTTTGAATATTTTGTAGTCATATACGCTACCATTCAAAAGATTTTTTTTTTCACTTATAAAGTCACTTATGCTCACCAAGACTGCATTTATTTGTGCAAAATACAGTAAAACCATAATTTTGTGGAATATCATTACAATTATAGTAACTGTTTTCAATTTTTTTTTATAAATAAATGTAATTTATTACTGTGATGGCAAACCTGAATTTTCAGTGTCATTATTCCAGTCTTCAGTGTCACATGATCCTTCAGAAATCATTCTAATATGCTGATTTGATGCTCAAGTAACATTTCTTATGATTATCAATATTGAAAACAGTTATTTTTTTGTGAAAGCCATAATCCCTTTTGTTACGATTCTTTGATAAATAGAACGTTTTTTGTAACAATGTACAATTCTGTTTCTTCTGATCAATTAAATTCATCCTTGCTGAATAAAAGTATTAATTTTTTAAAAATAATACTGACCTCAAACCTATGAATGGTAGTGTACAAATTAAAGTATACACTAAATAAAATGAAGTTCAGTAGAAAACAGTTGTGCTGCTTAATATTTTTTGTGGAAACCGTGATACATTGTTTTTGCAGGATTCTTTGATGAATAGAAAGTTCAAAAGCATCTATTTTGAAATATATATTTTTTGTCACAATATGAAACTTTTTGTCACTTTGGTAAATTTAATGCATCCTTAATGAATAAAAGTATTCATTTCTTTCACAAAAAGCGTACTTACCCCAAACTTTCGAAAGGTAGTGTATAAAAACAAACAAACAAAAACCCTGAGTAATCCATTGTGTATAGACTCTGATAGCTGCTCATGAGCAGTTTATGGCCACGCTTCCTGAGGCGGATGGAGAGAGGCAGGCGATCCTTGGCATTCAGCAGGAAGTCCTGAAGATCTCCCAGAATTATGGCATCCGTGGAGATCTTACCAACCCCTACAGCACCATAACTACAGAAGAGATTGCCATCAAGTGGGACAAGGTTAAACACACACCCCTTAGACCTTGGTTCTGTTCCATTACTGCACAAAAAAAAACCCTCAAATGTATCTTCTAAAATCTGATTCTAAGCCATTCCAATCAGTTTCTGTTATCTTCAAAACATGATCAGGATGTGTGTTTGTGTACTCAGGTGAAGAAGCTGGTTCCCCAGCGTGACAGTGCACTGCAGGAGGAGTTAGCGCGGCAGCATGCTAACGAAAGGCTCAGACGCCAATTTGCTGCCCAAGCCAACCTTATCGGACCATGGATACAGACCAGGATGGAGGTGGGTGGCTTAGATATGTTCTTTGATCTATCTATCTATCTATCTATCTATCTATACTATCTATACTATCTATCTATACTATCTAAACTATCTAATCTATCTATCTGACAGGAAATTGGTTGTTGTTCTATGGCGATGGAAGGGACTCTGGAGGATCAGATGACCCAGCTGAAGCAGTATGAGCATGTGATCGTCAGCTACAAATACAACATAGACAGACTGGAGGGAGACCACCAAGTTATCCAGGAGTCACTTGTCTTTGACAACAAACATACAAACTACACTATGGAGGTACACATACACACATATATTACACATTCATGCTCATAATCAGTAACACATTTTTAAACCTACAGTACTGAACACTACCGTTAAACTTTTGGGATTGGTAAGACTTTTTTTCAAAAGAAATGAATACATTTTATTCAGCAAGGACACATTAAATTGATCGAAGATTACAGTAAAGTTACAAAGGATTTCTATTTGTTTCCTATGCAGTCTTGATAAGCATAAGAGTAAAAGTAAAAGTATTAAAAGTATTAAGAGTAAAAGTATTAAAAGATCTTACCAACCACACATTTTTTAATGTAGTGTATATAGAAATCTATATCTGACACATCACATTTGATTTGTCTCTTGATCCTGGTTTTTACAGCAGTATTTTTCTTTCCTCTGCAGCATATTCGTGTTGGCTGGGAGCTCCTTTTAACTACGATCGCTCGCACTATTAACGAAATCGAGACTCAAATTCTGACACGTGACGCAAAAGGCATCAGCCAGCAGCAGATGAATGAATTCCGATCCTCTTTCAACCACTTTGATCGGGTGCTGTACTCCGCCTTTACGTTCACTAGCTAGTCTAAACGTGTCTTGTTGAATGGATGCTATACTAATCATTATTAAATCATCCTAACTAAACTAAACACTTCTAGTTTTAGACTGAGCATTATACAAACATCTGTAAATCTCTCTTATTTCAACTGAGACATTCATTTCATATTTGCTTTATTTTACGCATTCACTTCTTCAGAGGCTTCACCAGGCAGTGGTAATTATCTTTCCATTCACTTTAGGTTGCTTAATAACTGGAACAAATTTAGTTAAAGCAAAAATTTAGTAAAGTAAATATGACTACTGATGCAATTTAAGTTAAAATACACTTAAAAATAATAAAGCTTAAAAAAAAATTTTTTTGGGGGGGGGGGAAGCAATACCTCTTATACCTTATGAAGAAATGTTGTGCCGTTGTATCTTTTTATCAATCACTGTTTACTTTTCTGTATTTTCTATTAACGCCCTGCTCTCAGGAAGAGAGGGGTAAACTTAGGCCTGATGAATTTAAAGCATGTCTGATCAGTCTTGGGCATTTAGGAAATGACAAACAGGTTCTAACCAACATGACCTCTAACTCTTGACCCCAAAATATAGTTCTTTGCATAGATTTATATATGCAAATTATATGTATTTGCCTGGGCAGCAGAATATAGTTCTGATGTAACTCTCTTGTGTTTTTTTCTGTCTGTGGTTGTGTGCTGTCTCTTTGTGTGTACATCTGTGTGTCTCTGTGTTAGGTACTGTCTCTTTCCCTACTCTACATTGCTTAATTATTCCTACCATGTCGCTTGGTCCTTTAACCTTTCCCATGCAGAAGAAGAATAGGGCGATGGATTCTGATGACTTTAGGGCCTGTCTGATCTCGATGGGTTATGATCTGGTAGGGCCTTAAATAAGGTTCACTGCTTAACTAATAAACAATTTTCTTAACCAGTATTTTTGTCTGGTTTTCCAGGGAAATGTCTTTTATGTTAAATGTTATTTATAATTATTATTTTTTTTGATTTGAAGGTAAAAAGGAATTTAAAATGTAAATTTTGTGAGGTTTATGCTTAAAACAAGAAACATCTATTTTGCCAATAGTGTAAGAAAAATTTGTAGCGTATAAAATTATATAAAATAATGTATTAATTAATATAAAATATATTCCATCATTATTTAATACAGTTTTGCTTGTCAAATGCATTTTTTTTATTAAGGATCAATTTTTTTTACAGATTATGTATATGATTGTAAATTTAAAATAATAATAATAATAAAAAAAAAGACAATAAATATGTATATAAATTCACTCACACACACACACACATATGTGTGTGTATATATATATATATATATATATATATATGTATGTGTGTGTGTGTGTGTGTGTGTGTTTGTGAGTGAGTGAATTTCAACAGACTAGAATGTAGTCTGTTAGGGAGTTTTTAACTGCTAGAACTATATATATATGTGTGTGTTTTTCAGGGTGAGGTGGAGTTTGCTCGGATCATGATGCTGGTTGATCCAAACACTTCAGGTGTTGTGTCGTTCCAGTCCTTCATTGACTTCATGACCAGAGAGACAGCAGACACAGACACAGCTGAACAGGTCATAGCTTCCTTCAGGATCCTTGCTGCAGACAAGGTGTGTGTGTGTCTGTGTTGTATATTGTTTACATAACCTCAAAGTTTCTCAGAACAGTCTTTTGAACCTGAAATAGCTCACGTATTCATTCCATATGCATTATCTGTTGTTTACTGTGTTTTGTACAGCCGTATATTCTGGCAGATGAGTTGAGGAGAGAACTCCCTCCAGACCAGGCAGAATACTGCATCAGCAGGATGCCCCCATACTCTGGCCCTGGGGCCCTGCCCGGAGCCCTGGACTACACTGCCTTTTCCACTGCCCTCTACGGAGAGAGCGACCTTTAACTCCGTCGACACCTCTGACCTTTACAATCCCATCTCACTTGTTAACCAAGTAAATTCTTTACCCATCAGATCCACGGTCTCATGAAATGAAAACATGCCAAATAAACAAAATGAGCCCAACTTAGTTGATGTATTTTGCTAGTCAGTTGATATTAAATGTTTAATAAGTCAATGCAATGGAATGCAGTCTGGAAATAAAAAGAAATCAAAGAAGCTAAAAGAAAGCAATGAAGAGGTTATTTATCTGTGACAAGGCAAAAAAAATTCTGAATCCTATAATTCAATGAATCTAAGGCCTAGAAAACTATTTTACTCTCCTTCATGTATAGGCTATTAAAATACAGAGAACATTCACATGCATGTCACTTATATTCCAGCTGAAACAGTAGGTACACTGAAATTAAATAACATTAATGTTAAGTTTAAATTTGTTTTGTGTGGTAGTGTTAAATCTATATGATTTTGCACATTTGAATTATTCCTGAATTGAGAAAGATTTACCCAACTACCATGCTTTCACAGTTTACATCTGGTAGCATGTCTGGTTCAAAAAAGCAACATGAATAGTGGCTTGACTCAGTTCTTCCACAATATAATTATCACTTGAAACTTTTCACTAACAGTGCCTGATTTCATATACGGTATGGTAATAGTTTATATGATGTAAAAGGAGGTGACCTTTGTCATTCTCAGTAGTGAGTCAGATAGATAAGAGCATCAGCTACTGATCACTGTAAAAATAAATTTGTAAAATAACAGAAAAAGTACTGGCAGCTTATTACCCGGACATTATCCAGTAATTTTACGGACATTTCCGTTAACCCTAACATAGAACGCAATGAAGTGAAAAATTCAATATACAGGTAAAACTACAGAAAATTCTGCCAAATTATTACAGTACATTGTGCCCTATTTTACAGATTTTTTTTGAGTGATGGTTTTATATTACATTTTTGAATATTGCAGATGCTTGAACATGTTTATCAATTTGGTGATTGCAGAAAGTATAAAAATGTCAATTTACTATAGGGCTTGTCAAATAAGGGTAGCAAAACCAGAAATTATGAATAAATACTGAATTTACAGGAAAAAAGTATGTGAACCCTTAGGAACAAAAGACAAACATAGTCTGTTTAACACACAAACTGTATTGAACACAGCATGTAAACATTCACAGTTAAGAGTGAAAAGGTGAATTCCTCCGCTTTTTCCTGGAACTGTAATTAGGAAAAGTAATCTGGGATGGATTGTCATTTTCAAAATGTTTTATTTTATTGCCATGATTCATGAATGCAGCAAATTTCTAAAGGCCACACTAGTTCAGTGTACGGTAACAGTGTGCGGTCAAATCAGTTTTAAAAAAGAAAGTGATTTAAATTAAATGTGTGTTAAATTATATGATCAAGAAAGCCAAATATGTGTGTTTTACAGTGACAAATGAAATAAACCTTACTTATGAAAAGACCACGTCTCTGCTTTTGTTACAAACTGAAAGTTTTGAAGAAAGCATAATTAATATATGCCTAAAATACATAAATATTTATAATACGTATGTTTTTACTTATATATTTTAGATATAAATATTTATATAAAATATTTACATATATTTAATATTAATTGATCATTCACATTAATTACACACACGTATGTATATTATATATATATATATATATACACACAGTGCATCCGGAAAGTATTCACAGCACTTAACTTTTTCCACATTTTGTTCTGTTACAACCTTATTCCAAAATGGATTAAATTAATATTTTTTTCCTCAATTCTACAAACAATACCCCATAATGACAACGTGAAAGAAGTTTGTTTGAAATCTTTGCAAATTCATTAAAAATAAAAAACAAAATAAAAATCACATGTACATAAGTAGTCACAGCCTTTGCTCAATACGTTGTTTAAGGACCTTTGGCACCAATTACAGCCTCAAGCCTTTTTGAGTATGATGCTACAAGCTTGGCACACCTATTTTTGGGCAGTTTCTCCCATTATTCTTTGCAGGATCTCTCAAGCTCCATCAGGTTGGATGGGGAACATCGGTGCACAGCCATTTTCAGATCTCTCCAGAGATTTTCAATTGGGTTCAAATCTGGGCTCTGGCTGGGCCACTCAAGGACATTCAGAGAGTTGTCCTGTAGCCACTCCTTTGTTATCTTGGCTGTGTGCTTAGGGTTGTTGTCCTGTTGGAAGATAAACCTTCACCCCAGTCAGGTCCAGAGCGCTCTGGAGCAGGTTTTCATCAAGGATGTCTCTGTACATTGCTGCATTCATCTTTCCCTCAATCCTGACTAGTCAACCAGTTCCTGCCCCTGAAAAACATCCCCACAGCATGATGCTGCCACCACCATGCTTCACTGGATGGTATTGGCCAGGTGATGAGCGGTGCCTGGTTTCCTCTAGACATGACACTTGCCATTCAGGCCAAAGAGTTCAATCTTTGTTTCATTAGACCAGAAAATCTTGTTTCTCATGGTCTGAGAGTCCTTCAGGTGCCTTTTGGCAAACTCCAGGCGGGCTGTCTGGGCCACTCTACCATACAGGCCTGATTGGTGGAGTGATTGTTCTTCTGGAAGGTTCTCCTCTCTCCACAGAGAAACACTGGAGCTCTGTCAGAGTGACCATCGGGTTCTTGGTCACCTCCCTGACTAAGGCCCTTCTCCCCAGATCATTCAGTTTGGCCAGGCGGACAGCTCTAGGAAGAGTCCTGGTAGTTCCAAACTTCTTCCATTTACGGATGATGGAGGCAACTGTGCTCATTGGGACCTTCAATGATGCACAATTTTTTCCCCAGATCTGTGCCTCGATACAATCCTGTCTCAGAGGTCTACAGACAATTCCTTAGACTTCATGGCTTGGTTTGTGCTCTGACATGCACTGTTAACTGTGGGACCTTATATAGACAGGTGTTTGCCTTTCCAAATCATGTCCAATCAACTTCATTTACCACAGGTGGACTCCAATCAAGTTGTAGAAACATCTCAAGGATGATCAGTGGAAACAGGGTGCACCTGAGCTCAATTTAGAGTGTCATGACAAAGTTTGTGAATACTTATGTACATGTGATTTAAAAAAAAAAAAAAATTTATTTAAGATTTCAAACAAACTTCTTTCACGTTGTCATTATGGGGTATTGTTTGTAGATTGTAAAAAATAATGAATTTAATCCATTTTGGAATAAGGCTGTAACATAACAAAACGTGAATACTTTCCGGATGCACTGTATAGTTGTTACAAAACTGCTCTGAGGCTTGAAGGTTGAGGATCCAAATGCAGTATTTATTGAAGGGGTAATCCACAATCGTAGTCAAAACAAGGCAGAAGGTCATACACAGGCAAGCAGTCCAAACAGGCAAACAAGGCAGAAGAGATAGGCAAAAGGGTAATCCACAGAACAGGCAAATAATCCAAGACACAAGACACAAGACACAAGACACAAGACAGAGCACTCAGAATTGCAGTTGTTACACTAAACAAGACTTCACCCTGAATGACTGAGATAACCAGGGGGCACGGGGCACTCTCACTGGTGATTGTGACAATAGTCAAACCAAAATCTATTTGACACCTTCAAACATTTCTCACATTATCATAGTTTATTTGCTATAGTTTAGAAAATGGTAATAAAATATGAAAATAACTCAGAGTTAAACTGTCAGAACAAATTCATCTTGATAATGTCAGATAACTTTGATAGAAAGGTATATAATGGATTACATTCATTCAATCAGCTGTCAGCTGTTAAATTTAAGTACACAATTACATAATACCAATTTAGGTCAACCAATTACCAAACAATGCTTAATTTTGTTCTGATCAAAACACAGGCGAAGGAGACACAATAAAACAAGCGATCGTATGTAAGCAGATGCATATGTAAAATAACGTGATCATCCACATTAAACAGCATATAAAACAAAACTATCTAATGTTACTGAATGAAATGTCGACCCAGAACGAGCTATATGACTGTGCAAGCATTAGGGGTGTTGATGGACTCAGTCAACTCCAGCTGTGTTTGATCATCGTTCTGAATCTGATCTGGATGTAGCCTGATTTTCTCTGCTTTTAGTTCAGCTTTTAGTTCAAAAGTTTTTTAATGAAACTAACCCATATTTAAGTGTTCTTTTTTTGTTTGGTTTTGTTTAAAAGCGGATGATCTGCTCTTTCTTTTGATATATTGCATGCTCAGATATTCATACAACAAAATATTCTATGGGCCATTACATTTTTGTGAAAATGATCAAAAACCTTGGCGCTGGCAACTTTTTTTTTAGAAATGCTGGCGGATAAAGAGTTAAAGAAAAAAACAATTAAGCAAAACATGGTCAGGTCAAAGTGTCTAAATAATTTAGGTCCAAAAATTTTTATACATTTTACTGGTAGTCCACAAATGTTTGGGTATATGTCACAGTTTACTTTATTTTGCTATCCTCACTTACATAAATGAACTTTAGTGTCCTGCACCCACTAGTAAATAAATATATATCTGGTGTCTGAATATATATAAAAAGCATATGTATATATATATATATATATATATATATATATATATATATATATATATATATATATATATGCTTTTGCTTTTGCTTTTGCTTTCTTTCTTCTTTTTTTTATTTTCTTGCTTGCTAGCTTTCTCCATTGTAACTTACCAAATATGGAGAAGCCCTTTCTTTCCCAGTTTAACTTTATCAGATCTCAGCAGCATTATCTCATGATGGGTGGTATCATGGTCTCCCTGTCCTGGGATGAGTTCAGCACCTGCAGTTGGGTGAGTGGAGCTCTTCAGTCTTCTGGTTCTTACACACAGATGCCTGACCAGATCTAACGTCCAGCTACATAGTCACTGAACATGGATATTGGAGAAACAGAAGATGAAATCCAGTTTCTGCGAACTGTAAGTAAAATGGGCTACATTATAATGCCAATTTGAATGCAATTAATACGTTGACTATTTCTTTATGCTTAACTACATTTGTAAGTTCTGACAGAAATAGGGCTAATTACTAAATTGCAGTTGGATTTGTTATTATTCAATTGCAATTGGATTTGTTATTAGCTTCTTGAACCATAAATATTACATGTTAGCAGGTAGGTTACAAAAGAACATATCTGAGACAGAATATATCTTTGTCCATGCATATGAATATATGGGCTTGCTCCACAGACATTATCAATGTTATTTAATACAATATCATGATATGTTTACACTTGAGCGATCACTCATAACTTTGTGTATTTGTCATTTATTGTTGTGTCTGTTGTCATATACAGTTATGAAATGCAATGATGTGATTTACAGTGTTTGAATTCACATTAGAGAGAGTTTGCACCATATCACTGGTGTCTATTTTTATTTTGTGTTATCAGTAACAGAGGAACTAGAGTCTGGAGGATGTGTGAGCTATCCACTCTCAGCTCCATATCTCTAAAGCAGAGATAAATGTGCTCTCTCTTTCTTACACAGATACAGTACATGCTTCCACGGATTCACTGTATGTCATTTAGCGCATACATTTATAACAGTATCGTGCAAAATATAATTAATTGTTTTATATTGTTTTAATTAGAGCTTTTAAAATGTGTGTGTTCATGTTTTTCTACCCCGGTGGGGACTTAAACCAGAAAACACACTGACTTGTGTCACCGTGGGGACCTAAATTGAGGTCCCCACGAGGAAACAAGCTTATAAATCATACAGAAGTTTTTTTGAAAATGTAAAAAGTGCAGAAAGTTTTTTGTGATGGGTAGGTTTAGGGGTACGGTTAGTGAAAGGGGGTAGAATATACCGCTTGTACCGTATAAAAACATTACGTCTATGGAGAGTCCCCACAAAGATTGCAGACAGAGACGCAAAATTATTGACCTTGTGGGAACAAGCTTATAAATCATACTAAGTGATGTTTTTTGAAAATGTAAAAGTGCAGAAAGTTTTAGGTTGGTTTAGGGGTAAGGTTAGTGTAAGGGGGTAGAATATACAGTTTGTACAGTATAAAAATCATTATGTCTATGGAAAGTCCCTATAAAACTTTGAAAACACAACATGTGTGTGACCCATTTCTGGTCACTGAAACGCAAATGACAAGCTGAAGGTTTCGGAATTCTCCATTCACTGAATGATACGCTGATATTTAGTCCTTATAAGGCTGCACTGCAGTGCAACATAAAACACTACTGTTCTACACACTGTAAGATGAGCAATAACATTTGATCTAGCATTTGGGGCTTTTTATTTGTTTAGAATTTATTTGAAAAATTCATTTGACAAGGAAAAATGGGGCTTGCATGAATTACTTGCATGAAAACATGGCAGACTAATATTATTTGGTAAAACTTTATTTTAAGGTGACGTAGTTACATGTTACATGTAGTTACTATAATAATAACAACAACAGTAAATTATGCATAATTTACAAGTATCCCTAACCAAGCTCTAACCCAAACCTTAACCAGTGAGTACATGTAGTTAATTAATGTTACTCAGTACTTATTTGTGTAATTACAATGTAACAACATCACCGTAATATGTGTAACCCAATATTTAACAAACATTCATTGCTGATTGTAATTTTTACTTCATATTTGTTGATTGTCAAGTTTTGTGTATTTAATGTTATTGAGATTTTTTTTTTTTTTTAGATTTGTGTATAATGTTATTTCTTTGCTTTGCAACATGTTCACTTTTTCAGAAGTTAAAATTGAATAATTACAAAGTTAAGTGATAATTTTCTAGAAATCCATAGTTGTCTTGACAAATATCTATTGCCTGAATAGGATAACACATTAACAAATAAGCAAAGTAGTGTTACTGAGGACAATTAATGAAATCTCAATGTAGCATGTTGCATTATTTTTCCTCTCATTTCCATTTCACAGTTTATGGTGCAATTATCCAAGTGTAGTTTACATTACAAATATTACAAACATCATTTGTGACTTAATTTGTTTCTGGTAAACACTTGAAGGTGTCATATTATGCCATTTTAAGCATTATTCCATCAAATCAGATAAGAGTCTATATTCTTAGCTTTGGTCAGTACAAGGTCACTTAAAACGAAAAAAATTTTTACTACAAAAAAGTTCATAGTAGTACCTTAAGGTACGTATTTGTACTCTAAGGTACTAATATGCACCTTTTAGGAGTAAAAAAGGTACAAAGATGTCCTATTAAGGGTACTGTCCCAGCCACAAGCCGTTGTACCCCTAAAGGTACAATTTTGACACCCTTTTTCTCTGTGTGTAATGTGAATGTGTTTTCAGCGGGATGAGCTGGTGTTGAGGTGTTGCTCAACAGACCCTCATCAGAAGAAACTGTGTTTAGCTGCAGAAGGTTTCGGCGACCGGTTATGTTACCTCGAGTCCACCTCCAACTCAAAGGTGAGATGCTCATTTACTTGTTTAAGTCACTGCTATGTGTAACAACAGTCTGTGCATGATCATACGCCTCCAAAACAGCTCCCTGCAGTTCCGTGTCGCCTTTCCTCTTGTTAACAGAATGTTCCAGCAGACCTTTCTGTGTGCGTGTTTATTCTTGACCAGTGTCTGTCTGTCCGGGCGCTGCAGGAGATGCTGGCCAACCATGAAGACCAGTGTGCAGGGGTGGGTAATGTGGTGAAAGGGGCAATTTTCAGCAAACTATGATTCAGTGGATAAATATATTCAGTAAAATATGTCACCCATACACTATCTTTCACAAGTTTAGGTCACTACTGTTCACAAGTTTTTTGAAATAAATTACAACTTTTATTTCAGAAAAGATGCAATAAATTGACAAAAAGTGACAGTCATTCATAAAGTTACAAAAGATTTCTATTTCAAATAAATGCTGTTCTTTTGAACTTTCTATTCATCAAAGAATCATAAATAATAAGCAGCACAACTGTTTTCAACATTAATAATAAGAAGAAATGTTTCTTGAGCATTAAATCAGCCATGATTTCTGAAGAATCATGTGACACTGAAGACTGGAGTAATGATGCTGAAAATTCAGCGTTGCCATCACAGGAATAAATTAAAATTTTAAATACACTCACCTAAAGGATTATTAGGAACACCATACTAATACTGTGTTTGACCCCCTTTCGCCTTCAGAACTGCCTTAATTCTACGTGGCATTGATTCAACAAGGTGCTGAAAGCATTCTTTAGAAATGTTGGCCCATATTGATAGGATAGCATCTTGCAGTTGATGGAGATTTGTGGGATGCACATCCAGGGCACGAAGCTCCCGTTCCACCACATCCCAAAGATGCTCTATTGGGTTGAGATCTGGTGACTGTGGGGGCCATTTTAGTACAGTGAACTCATTGTCATGTTCAAGAAACCAATTTGAAATGATTCGAGCTTTGTGACATGGTGCATTATCCTGCTGGAAGTAGCCATCAGAGGATGGGTACATGGTGGTCATAAAGGCATAGACATGGTCAGAAACAATGCTCAGGTAGGCCGTGGCATTTAAACAATGCCCAATTGGCACTAAGGGGCCTAAAGTGTGCCAAGAAAACATCCCCCACACCATTACACCACCACCACCAGCCTGCACAGTGGTAACAAGGCATGATGGATCCATGTTCTCATTCTGTTTACGCCAAATTCTGACTCTACCATCTGAATGTCTCAACAGAAATCGAGACTCATCATACCAGGCAACATTTTTCAGTCTTCAACTGTCCAATTTTGGTGAGCTCGTGCAAATTGTAGCCTCTTTTTCCTATTTGTAGTGGAGATGAGTGGTACCCGGGGGGGCTTCTGCTGTTGTAGCCCATCCGCCTCAAGGTTGTGCGTGTTGTGGCTTCACAAATGCTTTGCTGCATACCTCGGTTGTAACGAGTGGTTATTTCAGTCAAAGTTGCTCTTCTATCAGCTTGAATCAGTCGGCCCATTCTCCTCTGACCTCTAGCATCAACAAGGCATTTTCGTTCACAGGACTGCTGCATACTGGATGTTTTTTTTCCTTTTCACACCATTCTTTGTAAACTCTAGAAATGGTTGTGCGTGAAAATCCCAGTAACTGAGCAGATTGTGAAATACTCAGACCGGCCCGTCTGGCACCAACAACCATGCCACGCTCAAAATCGCTTAAATCACCTTTCTTTCCCATTCTGACATTCAGTTTGGAGTTCAGGAGATTGTCTTTACCAGGACCACACCCCTAAATGCATTGAAGCAACTGCCATGTGATTGGTTGATTAGACAATTGCATTAATGTGAAATTGAACAGGTGTTCCTAATAATCCTTTAAGTGAGTGTATATTAAAATAGAAAAAAGTTTCACAAAATTTCACAATGTACCTGTTTTACCTTATTTTTGATCAAATAAATGTAGCTTGGGTGAGCATAAGTGACTTCTTTCATAAACATTCAAAAACCAACCCAAACGTTTGAACGATAATATACCTCAGATCAATATACAGCCGACATATTTCTTACTCATGCTGTAAATTGTAAACCAATGTTAAAGTTGTGCCAAATAGACTATAAAATATCACAGAGTGTTTTGTTTCAGTCCCGCGAGGCAGCTGGGCGTCGTACTCTGCTCTATGGCCAGGCAGTGCTGTTTCGACATGTCTACAGCGACATGGTAAGACCCGTCTTTATATTCCTTGTTATTAATTAGTGGCTTCCATACTGGTACTATGAAGTTTAAATTTAGAATCTGCTGTCTCTTCTGTCTTGTTTTAGTATCTTTGCTGCCTGTCCACATCAGGCCTCTCCTCTGACAAATTGGCTTTTGATGTTGGTTTGCAGGATGAAACACAGGGTAAGTTCATATTCTCTTTCTGTATGCTGTGAAATGTGTGTGAATGTTTTGATAAAGTATAGGGCTGTTGTTTTTTATGGTTTCAGGAGAGGTGTGTTGGTGGACGGTTCACCCTGCCTCCAAACAGAGGTCAGAGGGTGAGAAAGTCAGAGTGGGTGATGATCTCATCTTAGTTAGTGTTTCCTCTGAGAGATACCTAGTGAGTGAATCCATTCATTCTGTTCATCTATTTGTCTGTCTGTATATCAATATTTTTATGCAGTGTGACAACCTCTCTCTTTCTAGCATGTGTCGTGGAGTAACAGTGAAGGTAATGACAATGGCATTGGCCGGGTGGAGGCTGCCTTTCAGCAAACATTGTGGAGTGTGGCCCCTGTTTCTTCTGGGACTGTGGAGACGCAGGGTAGAGGACCAATTATACACAATCAATTTAAACATTTGTTTAGTGCCTGAAGGTTGTAATGGCTGATTTACATACTCAGTGGCTGAATACATATATTTATTTATACACTATATTACCAAAAGTTTTGGGATGCCTGCCTTTACATGCACATGAACTTTAATGACAACCCATTCTTAATCCGTAGGGTTTAATATGGAGCTGGCCCACTATTTTCAGCTATAACAGCTTATATAACTCTTCGGGGAAGGCTTTCCACAAGGTTTAGGAGTGTGTTTATGGAAATTTATGAGCGCATTTGTGAGGTCAGGCACTGATGTTGGACAAGAAGGCCTGGCTCGCAGTCTCCGCTCCCAGTTCATCCCAAAGGTGTTCTATCTGGTTTAGGTCAGGACTCTGTGAAGGCCAGTCAAGTTCTTCCACACCAAACTCACTCATTCATGTCTTTATGGACCTTGCTTTGTGCACTGGTGCGCAGTCATGTTGGAACAGGGAGGGGCCATCCCCAAACTGTTCCCACAAAGTTGGGAGCATGAAATTGCCCAAAATGTCTTGGAATGCTGAAACATTAATAGTTCCTTTCCCTGGAACTAAGGGGCCAAGCCCAACCCCAAACCTTACACTTGGCACAATCCAGTCAGGCAAGTACCGTTCTCCTGGCAACCGCCAAACCCAGACTCGTCCATCGGATTGCCAGACAGAGAAGCGTGATTCATCACTCCAGAGAACACATCTCCACTGCTCTAGAGTCCAGTGGCGGCGTGCTTTACACCACTGCATCCGACGCTTTGCATTGCACTTGGTGATGTAAGGCTTGGATGCAGCTGCTCGGCCATGGAAACCCATTCCATGAAGCTCTCTACGTCTTTGAGCTAATCTGAAGGCCACACAAAGTTTGGAGGTCTGTAGCTGTTGACTCTAGAAAGTTGGTGGTTATAATACCACTAACAGTTGACTGTGGAATATTTAGTAGTGAGGAAATTTCACGAATGGACTTATTGCACAGGTGGCAACCTATCACGGTACCACGCTTGAATTTACTGAGCTCCTGAGAGTGACCCATTCTTTCACAAATGTTTGTAGAAGCATTCTGCATGCCTAGGTGCTTGATTTTATACACTTGTGGCCATGGACGTGATTGGAACTCCTGAATTCAATGATTTGGAGGGGTGTCCCAATACTTTTGCCAATATATGTAAAAAAAATTTTTTTTTACAGTACAGTCAACCTGAATGTTTAAGTCATTTCAACTTAAAATATATATGAAGACTTCAGATGCAAAAGCCTCTAAGTCTGTCTAAGTCATATATATATACATACATATTAGATTTAATAAGATTTATTAGATAACATTTATTAGATTTACATTAGTCCATTTTTTGCATTTGCTCATAATTTTAATAAATATAAATATATATGGGTATAAATATGGATGTAAATACAATATTTTGTATTATCTATATTATTGTTATTTTTTACAGTATTTTATAAATAATATTAGATATTTTAGCTGGAGGTAAAATCTGTAATTTTTTATGATTTTAATTTTGAATTGTAGGTCATGTGCAAGGAGGAGACACTGTGCGTTTGCTACATGGACACACAGATGAATGTTTGACCATTCCTGCAGCGGAACACAGACGGGAGGAGCGCAGGTCAGAGAGGTCACCTTACTGATTGGAGACAGTTTATTATTGACATTTATTACATCTTTTCCCTTCATGAACATTTTTGCTTTCTTCCCCAGATCTGTCCATTTCGAGGGAGGCTTGGTATCTCTTCAGGCTCGATCTTTATGGAGGCTTGAAATGTTGCATGTTGCGTAGGTGTTTCTTCAGCTAGTTAGCGAATGACAGTGAGTTAAAAGTAGATTCCCTCCATGTATGTCAGACTGTTTTAGTAAACGATTGTTTACAGGTGGAGCTGTAGCCACACTCACTGGGGTCAGCCGTTCCGCCTTCGGCACCTTATCACCGGATCATACCTGGGGCTGACTCAAAATCAGGGACTACAGCTGGTGGAAAGAGAGAGAGCCGATGTTAAAAGTACAGCATTCTCCTTCCTTGCATCCAAGGTTGGATAATATCAGCTCTAAATTCAACATTACCATATAAACCATAGATAAACAATATTATAATCAATAAATAGTTGTGGTTACAAAGTACAATCAGATTTTTTGGTGTATAATAAGTTTTTTGTTGTTGTTGTGGTGTGATATAAAATTTTGATGATTAATGCAAACTTTATTTTCACTGTATTTTTATAGGAAGGGAGCCCGGAGAGCTCACATTTTGTTAAGAGGAGAGATGGCATGGGTGTACCTGAGATTAAATATGGAGACTCTCTCTGCTTCATTCAGCACATTGACACAGGGCTTTGGCTCACATATCAGACCACTGACTCTAAGAGACAGAAGGAAAGTGTGCCACAGAGACAGGTAAACATATGTAAATAAATCAAATTAGGTCAAAAATCATACTAGATAAGAACACTTACAGTACAGTTCAAAAGTTTGGGGTCGGTAAGATTTTTATTAATGTTTATGAAAGAAGTATTTTATGCTCACCAAGACTGCATTTACTTGGTCAAAATACAGTAAAAACAGCCATATTGTGAAAAATTTATTCGATTTTGAACATGTTTTAAAATGTATTTTATTTCTCTGATGGCAAAGCTGAATGTTCAGCTTCACTCCTCCAGTCTTCAGTGTCACATGATCCTTCAGAAATCAGTCTAATATACTGATTTGCTGCTCAATAATTTTTTTTAAATTATAAAATCAATGTTGGAAATCGTTGTGCTGCTTAATATTTTTATGGAAACCGTGATTTCTTCAGCATTCTTTGATGAATAGGAAGTTAAAAAATAGCATTTATTTGGAATAGAAAACTTTTCACATTATAAATGTCTTTACTGTCACTTTTAATGCATCATTTTAATGCATTCTTGCATCTTTCAAAAAAAAAAATCATACTGACACCAAACTCAGGAACCGCAAATAAATAAATATATAATATAATATAAATATAAAGCCAAAATATATATTTTTTTAATTCTTTTTTTTATTGTTTTGTCTAATATTTGAATTCTGGATAAAATGCATGAAGTGAAGTGGTTCTCTCTCGCAGGCTGTTTTGCAAGCAGAAGGTCACATGGATGATGGAATCACCCTGTCTCGCTCTCAACGGGAGGAGTCACAAGCTGCTTGTTTAATCCGTACCTCTGCCCTTCTCTTCTCGCAATTCATTAGGTAAAATAGAAAATAATACAGTGATAGCAGACAGAATAATGTGTGCTTATCAACTTTGCTTGAGCATTTCAAATTCCAACACTTTTAAAATCCTTTTAAATGGCCCAAAGTGTGTTCAAAGAAGCACATTTAGGTTTCATAATGATTTTTTTTTTTCCATTTCTGAAGGGGACTAGATGATGTCAGTCAGAAGGAAAACATTACTGATCTGGTTCTTCCATTTGAGATGGTTCGTCTGACATTGCAGGATTTGCTTGGTTATTTTCAATGTCCTGAAATGGGTCAAGACCACGAGGTCAGACAGGGAGATATTAGAGCACTGAAGAACAGACAAAATCTCTTCCAAGATGAGGTAATACCTGCGGCAAATGAGACAGCTCATGAAGCCATACACTGCAATAACATCTGAATTGTTAACTTTTTTGTTTTGCTTCATTGTGCCTTTTTCAGGGTATAATCACTCTGGTGCTGGACTGCATTGACCACCTGCATGTGTACAACAGTGCGACTCATTTTGCTGAGGCTGCTGGGAAAGAGGCAGGAGAGTCATGGGAAAAGATTTTGAACTCTTTTTATGAGCTTTTAGGTATAGGATGGCTTGTTTCAAGATTTATATTGGAGGTTTAGCTTGGGTTTACAAAATTTCCATTTTCCCTACAGCTGCCCTTATCAGGGGTAATCGAAACAACTGTGCCCAGTTTTCTGGATCCTTGGACTGGCTGGTCAGCAGACTGGAGAGGCTGGAGGCCTCCTCTGGTAGATGTCTTGCAGAATCATTTAGTTTGTGTTGTGACAAGAATGTCTAAGTTGATTTTAGTCTAAACATGATGTCAAAAAGAGTCTCCCCTCATTTGTTTCTTCTTCTTCTAGGAATATTGGAAGTGTTACATTGTGTTTTAGTAGAAAGTCCTGAAGCTTTAAATATGATTGAGCAAAGCCACATTAAATCTATCATCACACTTCTGGACAAACATGGAAGGAACCATAAGGTAGTTACAGTACCATTCAGTACCATTTTCAAGTATTTTATGCTCAACAAGATTGCATTTATTTGATCAAAAGTACAGTAGAAACAGTAATATTGTGAAATGTTATTACAATTTAAAATACCTATTTTCTATATATAATATAGATTTTATATGTTTAAAATTGAAGTTATGCTGCTTAATATGTTTATGGACTGCATTATAATTTTTTCAGGATTTTTTTTGGATGAATGAGAAAGTTTAAAAGAACAGCATTTCTTTTGTAACATTATAAATGTCTTTACTGTCACTTTTGATCAATTGAATTTATTGTCCTTGCTGAATAAAAGTATTAATTTATATACACTACTCCAAACTGTAGTGTATTTATGTGTTCTATAATGATTGCTTAATTCTTTTTGGATTTGTACTATTTTTATCATAATTGTGTGTGTGTTTATTGCATCTGCAGATCTTGGATGTGTTGTGCTCACTCTGTGTGTGTCATGGCATGGCCGTCCGCTCTAATCAGAATTTGATTTGTGACACACTGCTGCCAGAAAGAGACCTGCTGCTACAGACAAGACTGGTTAACCAAGTTTTCAGGTGACCTGTTATCAATAAAGTGACCTGTTATCAATAAACTTTTTTAAAAAGGCACATTTAGAGGTTTTAGCACATCTAAAAATATTATTTTAGTCTGTTATAATATAGAAATTGACCAAACAATGTGAATAAATGTTTAAAATAAAATCTCAAAAGATTTTTCTCTGTTTAGTGTACGTCCAAACATCTTCATGTGTGCAAGAGATGATTGCGCCCAGTACAGGAAGTGGTATTATGAGGTTGTAGTTGAGAAGGTGGAGCCTTTTGTGACAGCAGAGCCTACTCACCTGCGAGTGGGTTGGGCCAGCACTGAAGGGTACCATCCCTCCCCCACAGGGGGTCACGGCTGGGGGTCAAACGGTGTTGGAGACGACCTCTGCTCTTATGGCTTTGATGGACTTCAACTCTGGACAGGTAAGATGGAAACTAAGCTTATACACTACCGTTCAAATGCTTGGGGGCAGTAAGATATTCAGTAAGGATGCATTAAATTTCCCAAAAATTTTTACAATGTTCCATTCAAAATAAATGCTGTTCTTTTGAACTTTTTTTATTCATCAAAGAATCACGGTGTCCACAAAAATATTAAGCCACACAACATTGATAAATAACTGTTTCTTGAGTACCAAATCAGCCTATTAGAATGATTTCTGAAAGATCATGTGACTGAAGACTGGAGTAATGATGTTAAAAAATCAGCTTTGCCATCACAGGAATAAATTGCATTTTAAAATAGTAAAAAGTATTTTAAATTGTAATAATATTTCACTATATTGCATTTTTTTTACTATTTTTATCAAATAAATGTGAAATCTAAACGCTGTTTGTGTATTCATTCCAAGGAGGTGTAGGTCGGAGGGTCACCTCACCCAGTCAGCACCTGCTAAGGGAGGATGATGTCATTAGTTGCTGTCTTGACCTTAGTGCAACCTGCATCTCCTTTCGGGTCAATGGACAGCCAGTTCAAGGCATGCTGGAGAACTTCAAAGTGGATGGGCTGCTGTTCCCAGTGGTCAGCTTCTCAGCTGGAGTGCAGTGAGTTACCTTTGAATGGTTTTTGATTTTGCGTGTTATGTTACGTTATGTTACATTACTTGTTGTTTTGCAATAATTGCATCCATGAACATGGTTTCTGCCCGAGTCCTATCCCGATTCTTTTCCACCGGCTGTGAGGTGAAGACCACATGTCCCAAGATTCTGCGCTCAAACTTGGCATCAAACTACGCCTTTGTTTTGAATAGGCGATCTCTAGCGGACGGAAAAGTTACATAGTGCACCTTTAAATAGTGTCTGAATTTATTTATCAGGGTGCGTGTGCTGTTTGGAGGTCGACAGGGGGAGTTTAGGTTTCTTCCTCCTGCTGGTTTCTCTCCGTGCGCAGAAGCGCTCCTCCCCAAAACCTGCTGCAAGCTGGAACTGTGTCAGGAACTCACACGAAATCACACTGAAATACAGCGTGACCTATTAGGCCCTGTGGTACCTATTAGCCCAGTGACCTTTACCCCCATTCCAGTGGATTCCAGCCAGGTACTTTCAATTCTAAGTACCACTAGTACAGCACAGTTATTTCAAGCCACAATCTGTCTTGCATCAACTTGTGTGAGTGTCTGACACCCCTGCGCTCAACTCTGTATCTTGTCAGGTTGAACATCCTCCACAGCTGGAGCAGATCAAAGAAAGATTAGCAGAAAATCTCCATGAACTCTGGCTTATTGACAAAATAGAGCAGGGCTGGAACTACGGACCTGTAAGTATCTAAGGGCGTTTTCACACCTGGCTTGTATGGAGCATTTGTTTCAGAACCTGACGTGTTTTCTCCCTTAGTTCAGTTCATTTAATCATATGCTCGGATCCACATCAAAACAATCGGTCCGAAATCAACTGAACGAGGTGGTCTCAGCTCAATTGAAAATGAACTTTGGAGCAGTTTGGTTGTGGTGAGAAAGCAATCTGACCCAAGCTGTATCACAATTTATAATGGGAAATGTGTATGTGTTACATAAAAAGCAGCAGTGTCTGATTCTGTGGTTGAGCACAGTAGTTTAACGCAGTTGAAAACCAAAGAACGCCTCTTCATCTCAAAATGTAATCTAATTGCAACTCTTCGAAACAGGACATGCTGCCTCGAAAAAGCCTTTCTTGTCGCTCTAACTGGTAAATATACACTCACCTAAAGGATTATTAGGAACACCTGTTCAATTTCTCATTAATGCAATTATCTAATCAACCAATCACATGGCAGTTGCTTCAATGCATTTAGGGGTGTGGTCCTGGTCAAGACAATCTCCTGAACTCCAAACTGAATGTCAGAATGGGAAAGAAAGGTGATTTAAGCAATTTTGAGCGTGGCATGGTTGTTGGTGCCAGACGGGCCGGTCTGAGTATTTCACAATCTGCTCAGTTACTGGGATTTTCACGGACAACCATTTCTAGAGTTTACAAAGAATGGTGTGAAAAGGGAAAAACATCCAGTATGCGGCAGTCCTGTGGGCGAAAATGCCTTGTTGATGCTAGAGGTCAGAGGAGAATGGGCCAACTGATTCAAGCTGATAGAAGAGCAACTTTGACTGAAATAACCACTCGTTACAACCGAGGTATGCAGCAAAGCATTTGTGAAGCCACAAGACGCACAACCTTGAGGCGGATGGGCTACAACAGCAGAAGACCCCACCGGGTACCACTCATCTCCACTACAAATAGGAAAAAGAGGCTACAATTTGCACGAGCTCACCAAAATTGGACAGTTGAAGACTGGAAAAATGTTGCCTGGTCTGATGAGTCTCGATTTCTGTTGAGACATTCAGATGGTAGAGTCAGAATTTGGCGTAAACAGAATGAGAACATGGATCCATCATGCCTTGTTACCACTGTGCAGGCGGGTGGTGGGGGTGTAATGGTGTGGGGGATGTTTTCTTGGCACACTTTAGGCCCCTTAGTGCCAATTGGGCATCGTTTAAATGCCACAGCCTACATGAGCATTGTTTCTGACCATGTCCATCCCTTTATGACCACCATGTACCCATCCTCTGATGGCTACTTCCAGCAGGATAATGCACCATGTCACAAAGCTTGAATCATTTCAAATTGGTTTCTTGAACATGACAATGAGTTCACTGTACTAAAATGGCCCCCACAGTCACCAGATCTCAACCCAATATAGCATCTTTGGGATGTGGTGGAACGGGAGCTTCGTGCCCTGGATGTGCATCCCACAAATCTCCATCAACTGCAAGATGCTATCCTATCAATATGGGCCAACATTTCTAAAGAATGCTTTCAGCACCTTGTTGAATCAATGCCACGTAGAATTAAGGCAGTTCTGAAGGCGAAAGGGGGTCAAACACAGTATTAGTATGGTGTTCCTAATAATCCTTTAGGTGAGTGTATATATATATATATATATATATATATATATATATAGTAAGGAACAGTTCCAGTTCCGGATCGGCATGCAATGGAACGGTTAAGCAACCACAACGGTTTGGCCCAATGGTGGAAAAGCAGCTATTGCAAAAATTTAAGTCCTTGATTCAGAACAAAGTAAACAATCCAGCGGTTTGAAAACGCCCTAAGTAACATCCATTCAATTGCTCCATCTCATTCTGGAGTATATTAAAACTGCATCTCTTCTCCTAGGTTAAAGATGAGAGCAAAAAAGTACATCCGTGTCTAGTTGAGTTTTCCAAACTTCCAGATCAGGAACGAATTCATAACCTTCAGTCATCTGAGGACATCCTCAGGTATGCCATGGATTATTGTGCCTAATATACTGTTAATTAGTTCTCCATTATTAATTATGCTTTCTTTTGTGTTGTGGAAGGACTCTTCTGGCTTTGGGTGTCCATATTGGACTCTCTGATGAACATGCAGAAGAGAATGTGAAATATGTTCGCCTTTCAAATAAGTATATAAAAATTAAATTCCTCACTAAGACATTTGAATTTTTAAAATGAATCCTAATTACATCATCCTTGTTAAATGAAATCTAATTACATCATCTGTCTAGGTATGAGCTATGGAACGGATATAAACCAGCCCCTGTGGATCAGTCCTGTGTTGTGCTAACAACTTCTCAGGAGGAGCTGGTGGAAAAACTGGCTGAGAATGAACACAACATCTGGGCCAGAGAGCGTGTCAGGCAGGGCTGGAGCTTTGGACCACAGCAGGTGGAAATTTGTATTTTATTGGAAACAAACAATATAAATGTGATGTTGAGAATTATTTTTCATCAATGGAATGCAAATGCAAAATGTGTCCATATGTAGCACTTGCAAGTGGTATATATCCAACTTGGATTTTCCTTTTTTTAACTGTATTTGATGCATGCAAAAATATGGTAGCTTTTCACTGTATACTTTATCTCTTTGTTTCAGGATGTAAAGTGTAAGAGAAGTACCCAACTAGTGCCATTTTCCCTGTTGGATGAAAAGAACAAACAGGCTGGTAGAGATGCCATGAGGGATGCTCTGGGTACCCTTCTTGGTTTTGGATACACGGTGGAGCCGCTGGAGCAAGAACATGGTGGGACCATTGTCCTTTTTTGACAGTATAGTCTGAAGAATTGACATTTGGACAATTGGTTAAATTTCAAAATTTAAAGTTTACTTATAGCACTAATGCTTTAATTTTAGTTGTTTGCTGTTGATATATGATAAATGGTAATATATGCTTTGATTTTAAATTGTGTCCCCGTACATTTGCATACACTACTATTTAAAAAGTTTGTTAGTATGATTTAAAAAAAAGTAAAGATGCATTAAATTTACAGTAAAGACTTTTGCATTATTACAAAAAATCTATTCAATTCAACTAAATGTTGTTGTTTTGAACTTTCTTTTCATTACAGATTTAAGATTTTTTAAAATTATTAATTAAATGTTAAGCAGCACAGCCATTTTGAACTGTGACAATAATAAATGTTTCTTGAGCACCAAATCAGCATATTAGAATGATTTCTTAAGGATCATGTGACACTGAAGAATGGAGTAATGGCTGCTAAAAATACAGCTTTGCCATCACAGGAATGAATTACATTTTAAAATATATTCATAGAAAACTGTTATTTTAAAATATAATCATATTTCAAAATATTACAGTTTTTACTTTATTTCCTGAAATAAATGCAGCCTTGATGAGCATAATAGATAGCTTTTAAAAACATACAACAAAAAAATCTTACCAAGCCAAAACATTTGAAAGGTAGCGTACGTAAATCAACATGAACATTTGTTTTATTTTTTTTCTCCCATAGCCTCCAGTAGCAATATTAAATCTGTGGCTGCAGAGAGATTTCGGATTTTCCGTGTGGAGCAGCCCTTTGCAGTGCATTATGGCAAATGGTACTTTGAGTTTGAGGCCGTAACTGATGGACAGATGAGAGTGGGCTGGGCACGACCTGGATGTAAACCTGACGTAGATCTTGGGTCAGATGATCAGGCCTTCGTGTTTGATGGTTCTAAGGTATTTCAATGATAATTTATTATGTCAAAGCACATTTTACTGAGCTCATATACTGACTATATATTGACTCTGAGATGCCTTTATGAACATTTAAAAATCATAAAAAAGTAACAGGTAATATCATTTTCGTTTATCTCTTACACTGCATGTTTTAGGGGCAGTGGTGGCATGGTGGGGAAGAGCAATTGGGTGGCCGCTGGAAGAGGGGGGATGTAATTGGCTGTTTGTTGGACCTGACTACATGCACTATGATGGTTACTCTTAATGGAGAGCTACTGCTAAACAGTCGTGGTTCTGAACTGGCTGTAAAAGACTTTAATATATCTGATGGTAAGTTCTCTGTGGTCATTTTCCATTTTGACATGCAAGTATCAAATTTATTTGAATAATATATATATTTAAATGTGTATTTTTTGCTTTGTATAACATACATTTCTCGCTGTCTTCTCTTTGATAAATTCTAGGTTTCCTGCCTGTTTGTAGTATAGGGATAAATCAGGTGGGTTGTCTAAATTTGGGTCGTCAGGTTGATTCACTGAGATACTTCGGTGTTTGTGGCCTACATGAGGGATACCAGCCCTTTGGTCTGAAAATGAGCAAAGATCTACCTCTGTGGATGAGCTGTAGAGAGCCTTTGTTCATTCCTATACCCGATGACCATCCTAACATACAAGTTAGTTCATTTACATCATCTTTATCATATCATATTTTATTATCAGGGGCTTAGGCACCTATTGTTATCGTTGGCGTTCTTCTTCTTTCGTTCTGGAAGTCTATGGCAGCCCATAGATCCACTTGCGGGAAAGTTATGAAATTTGACACACTGATAGAAGACAGTCTGAGCTGTCACCATAGCACATTTGGAGTCTCTAAATCAATCCCTCTAGCGCCACCACCTGTCCAAAGTTTGACTTATGTTTGTGCTCATAACTCTTGACTCTTTTTTAAATCATAACTCTTATTTTCATGTGAGTCATATCCTTAGATTCCTGAATCATTGCCAAGTCCAACGATACCAAACATGCTAGGTTTCGCCTTATGGTTTGTTAAATGTTGTGATTTAGCGTTTAAACAACGTTCGCAAATATTTTCGAAACCGCTAGTCTGATCAAGACGAAACCACCGTAGAAAAATTGGTATACTAGCAGGTTAATTCAGAATTTCTAGCCATATGTCAAAATTTTGATGGTAAGTGGCAAAAAAATGCAATCAAAGTCAGGTGTGGGTTATCTTTTATATGCTCATATATACAAATGTCTATAACCCCAAATTATGTATGGGGGCACTCTGAGGACACACAAAAAAGTGGTGGGACTGCACTACTTGGTGGCGCTTTAATTAAACAAAACATGAAATTGGCTCTATACAACTTATGTGGGTTTTCAACCTTTTTGCTTAAAATTGTCTCAAAATGTCTTTACTCATTTTTGCAGTTGGTCTGCTGCTAGCTTTCTTGTTTTCTTCTGTTATACTTGGACCTGATAATTGCTGCTTGTAGCTATATTATTACATCATATTTTTGCCGATAAACTGGGCACTTGTTTAATTTCATTTAATTTCATTTATAAATAAACTGTTTAAAATATGTCTTGGACACATATATATAAAATAATTTTGTTTTATTTTTATTTTCAAATGTTATACATAAAAAATAATATGTTGAAAATATGCTTTGGACACATGTATAAAATATTTGTTTTATTTGATTATTTCCATTCATCAAATGTCCTCTATTTAAGGCAGGATCACCACAACTAAATTTCTTAGTACATTTCTGAATTATTTTATAATCTCTTACGTTATGTTTAAAATTATGTTCAAATTTCTACCCAGGTGATTCATGTCGTAACAGTCGACAACACTCCATGTCTGAAAGTAACACAGAAGTTTTTTGGGCAGCAGGAAAGGAGCACAAGTTATGTTGGATTTTACCGTCTGAGTATGCCAGTAGAGTGCGCACAGGTGTTCTCCGGCCCCGGCGAGGTCAGCAGCAGTGTGGTGATCCACCTCAAAGATCCAGAGGAAGGAGAAGCAGAGTCTGACTTTGAGTTATTGATGAAAGCTCACAGGTACGCAGGATCCAGAGATGAACTCAATAATCACAAGGACCACAGTCAGGAGAAGCCATCCAGACTCAAGCAGCGGTGAGTTCACTTCACTCCTCCTTGTTCACTTTTGCTTCTAGAACACCAAACACAATTTAACTAACATGATTAATCTAAGGAGTAGAAACTATTGACTGAAATTGTCTTTACATACCTGTATCAATTGATGACTGCAGGTTTATGTTGAAGAAGAAAACAGAGTTAAACACCAGTCACTCATCAGCTCGTCTGTCGGAGGAGGTGCTGGCCATCGAGAAAGATGAAGACAACTGCCTCGTTCACTGCACTACGGTAGACAATAACCCTTTTCTTATCGATCCATTTGTTTCTGGATGCTGAATGGGACCTTGTGAGTTTCAAGCAAGTAGTCTTGAGTTAGAGTACATTTAACGTAATCTCATCTTTCTCACTGCAGTATTATTACTCTGTGAGAATCCCCTACAGTCAGGAGCCTTCTTACGTTTGGGTTGGATGGGTAACTTCTAAGTTCCACCATCATGATGTGACCTTTGACCTGGACAGAATTTGCAGTGTCACAGTCACTCTTGGGGATGAATGGGGAAAAGTTCATGAGAGGTAGGACTCATGGGGCCTCTAAAAGATGCTGTATCTTATGCTGTAATTATTGAAAAGATAATAATTCCTTTTGTTGAATACATGATGTATATATAGTTTACTTTATGTGTGTCAATGTTTTTACTGTAAAATAAAACTTTTAAAATTAATTTTTGGTAATTGAAATAAAGCTGAAATATAATAAAATGTTATGTTGGCCGAGAGAGCACAATATTCTGCAACTAAAGAAAACATGCCAATAGAAAAAACACCAGCAAAATAAGAAAATATCTTCATCAGTTTGACAGCACGTGCTGCAAATACTCATAATGCAACCAAATACAGAAACGTGCTGCAAATACTCACAACGCACATACAGTCAGGATGTTAAAATAAACAAAAAACTCACCGTTCAGGTCATCGACAACACCAGTGAAGACTGACAAGTAGACATTGAACAATAAGCATGTCCCAGCCAGGATCGTCGCTTTTAGGGTCCCCTTGAAATATTTCCATTGTGGTCTGTGCTATTTGCAGTGTGTTTCTGTATTGCATTGTGAACGTTTGCAGCACATGTGTTGTTAAACTGATGAAGATGTTTTCTTAATTTGCTGGTGTTTTTTTCTGTTTGCATGTGTTTTCTTCAGCTGCAGCACGCTGAGCTCTCTTGGCCACTGTCAAATATAAATATTAGATGAAAAACTGAAAATAAAAAAAATGGCAACTAAAGTTGAGTACTAAAATTACTACACGTAATACTGAAATAAAAACAACCTAAGCTATAGCTTTACAAATCTTCCCCCCACCCTAAAAAATAATAAAAATGACACAAGCGCATAAAATATGAAATAAAAGATCATTTAAAATATTAATATATACGTTTGTGTGTATTTGTTAGTGTCAAGCGTAGCAGCTGTTACATGGTGTGTGCAACAGAGGGCAGTGTTCTGTCTCACAATCGCAACAGCATCGGCCTGGAGATTGGCTGTCTGGCTGACACAGCAACAGGGCTCCTGACATTCACCGCTAATGGCAAGGAACTTGCGACATACTACCAGGTAAACATCAAAGTCAGAGGTTGCAGTTCAAATATTTAGCTTTGCACATTTTACCTATCATTATTGTATAATTTAGGTTATACATTAGTGTATTCTAATAATCTTTGGATACAGTATAACATATCATATGACGCTTACATTTGGAAAAATACCATAATTTCAAGCATATCTTGACTATAGTCATGATTTTAGCCATAAACAATCAGCGAAGCACTTTCTACACACTTTATATTACAAAATTCTCCTTATTCATAGGTTTTTCTTGTTGAGATGTTAGTGTTTATTTTAGTTTGACTCCATTTGTAGGTGGAACCTGGCACCAAGCTCTTCCCTGCTGTTTTTGCTAAACCCACCAGTCCTGAAGTCTTCCAGTTTGAGCTGGGACGTATCAAGGTACACGCCGGACACCCAATACATCAGTTCTGTTCTCCATGGCCAGACCAAATAAATCTGTGGAAAAAGTGCTTCTTTCAGCCAAGTGGGTGTCCTTGCAAGCTTTAAAAGAATTTAATTGCCAGCAATACCTCCTTTGCCATTAATAAATAAAAACCTTAAATGCTCAGTCTTCATAAAATGGGCTGCAACATACCCATTTTGGCTGAGCTTGGCTTAAATCAGCACAAGAGTACAGATCAATATCAAATTAGATTTTCGTGTACACTCTGATATCTCCATACACAAATACAAATATGCACTTCGCATCAAAATTTAGATACCAGATATTTTGATTTTATGCCACTGTGCATTTAATTGTATTCTCTCCCTTTATTATATGTTAAGAATACCCAGAAAAAAGAATTTCACTATTGATCTGCACAAAACAAATAAAACATCAAATCTATATATATATTATATATTGTATATATATTGTATCTGTATAGTTTTCCCTATAATATTTGCTGCAGTTTATATTTATTTGTATTGTTGCCCACAGAATGTGATGCCACTATCAGCGGGAGTTTTTCGGAGCGAAAGAAGAAATACGAAACCTCAGTGCCCTCCCAGACTGTGTGTTCAACACTTAACTCCTATGCGGTGGACCCGAGTACCCGACCACGCTCAGCCTGTGGAAGTGACCCGTCTGGAGGAGAGATATGGCTGGAGAGCTCGCTGCACTCAGATCCAACAGAACATGACCCTGTATATACCTGAGGAGAGCAGGTCAGAGGTCACTTTGGAGATGTCAAGTTGCTGCTAAAATATACACTTTCCAATTTTTATCTACAGAGCAAGAAAAATTGCTAAAAAGATTAGAATTTTGTTTTTAGACGTGACATTTAACAAAATGGAATTGTGGCATATTAGTTTAAATTTTCAAAATTTTTAACATGACAATTAACAAAATTGAATTGTTTTGTGGCATATTTTATAGATTTGTATATGTAACCTCTACTTGTCCCTGCTTGACCTTTGGCCTATTTTTTGTATGAATTTATTTTTATCATCTGAATATTTACAGCTTTTTCCCCATCCTAAAAATCTGCTGTTTAAAAATGCAGATCTATAAAAAACACTTTTGTTAAATGAACAAAACTAAACTGGAAAAAAATATAAAATTTGTGTTGTTTTGTAGTTCCATGATTATTACTTCTCCCTTTTTCAGGTGTGTGGACATTCTGGAACTGTCTGAATTGGGTGATCTCCTAAAGTTCCATGACCACACCCTTCGCCTCTACTCAGCCCTTTCAGCTCAGGGAAACACACATGTAAGTCACGCCCTCTGCAGCCATGTGGACCAATCACAACTCTTGTTCGCCTTGCAGTGCTCTAGAATGCCAGGTCACCTGCGGATAAGTTACTACAACCTCCTCATCAACACCCACCTCGCTGCCCATGCCAGTGCCAGGCAGGCAATGAACCATGAATACATTGTGCCCATAACGGATGCCACACAGTCTGTTACGCTTTTCAGAAACAACTGGAAAGTGCAAAGATTCCCAGGAAGTTACTTCAGCACATCCTTGCAGCCGAGAATGCGCTTCACATCGCCTTGCTTCATTAGAGCTTATAAAATAGACGTGATGGATGGAGATAACGATGGGGCTTTGTGGAGTGACTTGCGCCAAGACAGCCCAGAGTTCCCATTGGATGTATTAAAAGCTGTTGTCACTGCAATGCTGAAGGAGGCAGTGACAGCAGCTGGGCAGGGTGTGAGGGATCCTGCAGGGGGCAGCATAGAGCTCCTGCTGGTTCCTCTGCTCAGTTTACTTCACACACTCCTGATGATGGGTGTATATCAGGGGACAGATCTGGAGGCCGTGTTTAGTCTCATCCTGCCAGTCAGTTACATGAGAGGAACATGTAAAACAGAGGAGATGGATGAACTTGAAGAGAGTGATGGAGAAAGAGAGAAAAAGGGGGGTAGAGATTGGGAGAATAATGTCCCTCAGCAAAGTCTTCTTCAGATGAAGCTTCCAGAAGCTGTCAAATTACAGGTTGGCACAAATCATTTAAAGAGGTTGTTCACCCAAACATTTAGTCATTGTCTACATCAGGGCTGCTCAATGCTGTTCCTGAGGATGAGTAAATGAGTGAACCCAGATCCAACCCTGATCCAATATACCTGTCTGTAATTATCAAGTTCTCCTGAAGATCTTGTGCTGCCTTCATGTGCTATCGGAAATTTCCTACTTCCCACTTCTGAAGTCATGTTTACGAGCTCATCGCATTCAAATTTTGACTTGAGTGGCCGTTCATGTCCAATTTTTAACTAGAAAATTAGTATTTACGATAATTCTGATAGCATGTGAAGGCAGCATTAATTAGCTGATTCAGTTGTGTTTGATCAGGGTTAGAACTAAGGTAGATCTCCAGGAACAGGATTGGGCATCCCTGATCTACATTATACGGTCAAAAGTTTGGAATAGAGTTTCTTATGTTTTTGATCTCTTATGCTCACCAATGGTACATTTCTTTGGTCAAAAATACAGTAAAAACTTTAATATTGTGAAATATTGCTGTTTGATATTTTTGTCAAAACCATGATACATTTTTCAGGATTCTATGATCAACAAGTTCAAAAGAATCAATGCTTGATAATCCATGCTAAATAAAATTATTAATTTATTTTCTTCTTTTTTTTTTCCTTTTACTTGGCTTAAATTTTGAATGGTATGTCATAGTTTCCACAGCAAAAACTGTTTTCAACATTGATAATAATAAGAAATGTTTCTTGAGCACCAACTCAGCATATTAGAATTATTTCTGAAGGATCATGTGACTGAAGAAAATTCAGCTTTATATATTTGACAATATTAATATGTTATTAATTATTTTTACTGTTTTTTTTTAATCAAATAAATTAATCCTTGGCCAGTATCAGAGACTTCTTTCAAAAACATAAAAAAATCTTAAATATTCTAAACTTTTGACTGGCTTTCTTTCTCATCATCAGGTGTGCCACCTTCTGAAGTACTTGTGTGACTGCCATGTGCGTCACAGAGTAGAAGCTGTGATGTCGTTCTCAGGTGACTTTGTTAGTCGTCTTCAAGACAACCAGCGCTTCCGGTACAATGAAGTTATGGATGCGCTCAACATGTCTGCTGCCCTCACTGCACGCAAAACTAAAGAGTTCCGTTCCCCCCCTCAGGAACAGGTCAGAGGTCATAGGATAACTGGTTTAGACTGTATACTTCTCACCTTCTTGTCATTCCATACCTGTATGACTTACTTTCTTCTGTGGAACACAAATCAACATATTTTGAAAAATGTCTATAAAAGTAAACGTGTGCCACAGAAGAAAGTCATACAGGCTTGGAAAACCATGAGGTTGAGTAACTTGACTTTTTGATGAATTTTTATTTTTGTATGAATTATCCTTTTAAAGTCATGTTGTAATGTAAGTATCGACATATCTTTTATTTTGCATCTGAGTGAAATGGATTTTTGAAAAAAAGGAAAGATTTAGGGTGGAAACTTTAGTTGTTTATTGGATGGAGGCAGATCTGAAGGCAAGCTTGCAGTCGATTGTAAGAAAGGCATGGGTTTAAACGTTTCACCTGAAGATTGAGTTATCAATTTGATTAAAAATTGTGAGGTCCAACTTTAATAAAAAAAAAAAAATGAAACGGATAAATCGTTGACAATAAAATCTATAACATGCCTTTTAAACATAGAGTGAATTTTCACTTCATGCCGATTAAATTGTCCCTAATGAGTTTTTTTCTCCGTTCAGATAAACATGATGTTGAGCTTCCGGGAGGAATGTCAGGATTGTCCGTGCCCAGAGGATATCCAAGATTTGATGTGGGAATTCCATCAGGATCTAATGACCCACTGTGGTAGGCAGCCGATTAGGACAACCAATGCCATAATTGTATTGCCATCAACTGCCTCTCATACCTGAAACATTTATTCCCATGTCGTTATTTTCCTTTGTTTACTTCAGGAATTAAGATAGACAGTGATTCAGAGAATGAGAATGAGGATGACCTGTCAATCAGGAATCACCTCCAAGGCCTAGTGGATAAAATAATTCATTTAAAGAGGAGAATGTCTGGCCTGCCTGAGGAGTTTGTCAACAAACCCGGTCAGAAACACTACCAATCTTTTTCATTATATTGTGGGACCACATTGTTATGTTATGAACTGTGTTAATATAGCCTCTTGATTCTATTACCAGTACTTGTAAAACTGTACAGGTACAGTGATTCTAAGCTAAAACAGACCTCTCTCTTTCTAGTCTCTCTGCAGCAGCTGATATCAGAGACCATGCTGCACTGGGCCCAGGAGGGGACGATTGAAGACCCTGATCTGGTGCGTGCTGTTTTCAGCCTGCTGCTACAACAGTATGCTGGGCTGGATGGCCAGATGTCTGCTCCACTACAGAAGGCTTACTGCATCAGCCAGGCATCTGTGGAAGACACTCTTTACCTACAGTGGGCTCTAGCATGCATTCGTTCATTGCTCACGGCCAGGATGGGCAAAGAAGAAGAGGAACTTATGATTAGAGGACTTGGGTGAGAGACGATAGCTGCAGCGCTAAATGTTTCACTCTATTATTGTCACTTGACCTTTTTTAAATAGCATGAGAGTAGCAACCTTCTTGAAAATGAGTATAAAACAATATAAATATATATAAAACAAAGAAAAGAGAAATGTTTGAGTTGACCGATTTAGCTTTGGCAATATATATGTAATTTAGACTACAATAAAGACTACACTACCGTTCAAAGGTGTGGGGTCAAGATTTGTTTTGAAAGAAAGACATTTTATTCAGCAAGAATGCATTAAGTTAATCAAAGTATAATGTTATGAAAAGATTTCTATTTCGAATAAATGCTGTTCTTTTAAACTTTCTATTCATTAAACAATCCTGTTTTTTTTTCTTCACTGTTTCCACAAAAATATTAAGCAGCACAACTGTTTTTACTATTGATAATAATAAGAAGTGTCTCTGGAACACCAAATCAGCATATTAGAATGATTTCTGAAGGATCATGTGACACTGAAGACTGAAATAATGCTTTCTAATTTAGCTTTGCTATCACAGGAATAAATTACATTTTAATACATAAAAACAACCTAGCCTGCATTTATTTGTATTTTTTTATACAAATAAATGCAGTCTAGATGAGCAGACTTAGAAACTTCTTTCAAAAACAAACTTTTGAACAGTAGTGTATTTTCATGATTAAGCACAAATACATCATGAATAATTTTTTTTAGCATTTCTAATTAGGCACTAAATAGGATACCCATAAAACGTCTCAGCCAATAGAATTACTTTTAACACATCCCATCATGCAGTTTTCTTTTTTTTTTTTTCTGTACTGCTACAGTATGTCCAAACCAGTTTATCCTGTATTTGAGACCTGTGTTTTCTCTTGTATAGTGACATAATGAACAATAAAGTTTTCTATCAGCATCCTAATCTGATGAGAGCTCTGGGGATGCATGAGACCGTCATGGAAGTTATGGTGAACGTCCTTGGCGCTAGAGAATCCAAGGTAATCATACTAACAAATACTTTCTGTGATTATCAGCTTATGTGTTCATTATTGTACAGTAGTCAGATATCCGTTGCATAATTGAACCACACAAATTAGAACCTAATCATTAGATTAAGTGGAATGTTTTAATTTATTCACTCCAGTGAGGTCCTCTGTTAACTATGATGCTCTTGCCTCATTAAGGAAATCATGTTCCCTAAGATGGTTGCGCACTGCTGTCGTTTCCTGTGTTATTTCTGTCGAATCAGTCGTCATAACCAGAAGGCCATGTTTGATCATCTCAGCTACCTGCTGGACAACAGCAATGTTGGGCTTGGTATGTTCATACTGATACTGATATGGTTTAACCCATAATTAACCTTCAACCTGAACATTTTTAAAGTAGTAGACAAAAGTAAATGTGATTTTTCTTTTCTTATCAGCATCTCCTTCAATGAGAGGATCGACTCCTCTCGATGTGGTGGCTGCTTCTGTCATGGACAACAACGAGCTGGCACTTTCTCTTACAGAGGCGGATCTGGAGAAAGTAAGACTCACTGACAGATTGCTTTTTCTCTCTTCTACATCCCTTCTGACTTTTGGTGATACTAAACTAATCTGGTCTTTCTGAATGTGTTTGTACAGGTTGTGCAGTATTTGGGAGGTTGTGGTTTGTGTAGTTGTGCCCTGCTGGTCTCCAAAGGATACCCTGATATTGGATGGAATCCTGTAGAGGGAGAGCGTTACCTGGACTTCCTGCGCTTTGCAGTTTTTTGCAATGGTAATGATCAGTTTTAATATGGAATCCTGACATGGCGAAACCTAACTGAACACCTCTGGTTGGTTTTGATTACTTGTTCTCCTCAGGTGAGAGTGTTGAGGAGAACGCCTATGTGGTGGTGAGGCTTCTGATTCGCCGACCTGAGTGCTTTGGCCCGGCTCTTCGAGGGGAGGGTGGAAATGGCCTTCTAGCAACCATGGAGGAAGCCATCAGAATTTCCCACAAGCAGAATGGAACCAGTGCAGCCAGTGCACACAGTTCCTACCGGACACTGTGAGTGTTGCTATTCAGTTTTATTCTGTCTTTGTTTTTCTCATTCTCGCTCATATCCGTGTCTCGGTCTGACCTGCACTCTTAGTGACACGCTTGATGATGAAGATGATGATATCATCCACATGGGACACGCCATAATGACCTTCTACTCTGCTCTGATCGATCTGTTGGGTCGCTGCGCCCCTGAAACACATGTAAGTGTTTTGGGAAACCCGCTGGGAAAGCAAGATAAGAGCCTCATAATGTGTTTGAAGGAATGCGTTGGAAAGGGCTAATTGGTTTTATCTACTTTTTAAGGCCATTTCAGTTTTTATTAAAGCTTTGAAAGGTTCTTCAAGGTTTGCTAATGGCTGTCTCCATTGTGTGTGCATGTGGCCTTGCAGCTCATAGAAGCGGGGAAAGGTGAGGCCATCCGATTCAGGGCGATCTTGAGGTCTCTCGTTCCCAGAGAGGATCTGGAGGGCATCATAAATATTCCTTTTAGTTTACCAATTGTAAACACAGGTGCGTGTGAGTGTGTGGATGTTTGTTGACATTCATGATGTAAAATCAGTCTTTCTAAATGTATTTGATTTCTAAAAACTGGGATCAGTGTAATAAGAGAGCCTGAGCTCAGTTTTTAAATAAACTAAGCACATTTAGTTTGGAGTGACCAAAAGTGATTAATTGGTGGTTGAAAATATTTTGTGCTTGTTATACTCAGATGATGTAGTGATCGAGCCAGATATGTCTCGGATATTTTGTCCGGATCACAAAGCAGCCATGGTGCTGTTTTTGGACCGAGTTTACGGAGTTCAGGACCAGCAGTTCTTGCTACGTCTACTGGAGTGTGGTTTCCTGCCAGACCTGCAAGCGGCTGTTAACATGGATACTGTAAGGGGGCAGTAGGAAAAGTTTCATGTAGGAAAAGTTCACCCAAATTTGAGTATTGTCATCATGTTGTTTTAAACCGATATTACTTCTTTTTTCAGTGTCACACAAATGGGTTTTACCTGAATGTGGTTTATTTTTCCATATAATGCAAATGAGTGGTAATGGAGCTCTTGAGCTCCAAAAAAAGCCCATTCAACTCATGCACTGTATTCAAGTCTTTTAAAGTCAAACAATACATTTTGTGTAAGGAACAAACTTGAAATTTAAGTTTATTTGCTGAAAACCTTGAGTTTGGGAGTTCTGATTTCCCATAATTAAGACTTGAACCCTGCAATTAACACTAAAATAAAGGTAAAGAGCGGCTTAAAGGCTTGCAGTCTTAATTCTACATATTCCACAGGTCTTGTCTGTTCTACATGTTTCAACAGCTCTGTCTGAATGAAGCAGAAAAAGAAAGTATCATTGTAAGTTCAACCACCCCTAAATCAAGTCATACCATTGACGTATGGGTCCGGTAATTGCAAAACTGAAGACATTGACAATACACAGAACTCAACATACATAGACAAGATGTTACGGTACAGAAGGGACGGAGACAAGAAGTATGGGAAGTGGTGTTTATTTTGAGCAGACCAGTATGATGACGGAAGTGCAGGTGAATGGTGATGAGGATCGTGAGAGGTGGATGAAGGAATCTTGGAGAAGTCGCTCGGAATACTTGCTGTTGAGATCGCTGGAGAGAGGTTTGGAATGGAGAAGAGGATGGAGACACACACACACGAGGGTGGAACACAGGAGACTCTTTGGAGGGAACAATGGAAGAAGGCAAGTAGCATATAAGAAGTCCTTGAAGTAAGCATAGAGGTAAGTACCAATTACAAACGAGACCGGACAGTGACTGAGCGTGTGAGTGTGTCTTTTGTACTGTGGGTGATTGGAGTGATGATGAGCTGCAGGTGCGCGTGATCAGTACTCAGGGGAAGGCGTGCGCTGTGATTGAGTGACGTGGGAGCCTGGCGGGTCTGTGACATTACCCCCCCCCCTCCACGGCCCGCTCCAGAGGGCCGCGGACCCCGACGTCGTGGTGGTCGGCCTCTGCCTCTGGGTGCAGGTCTGTTGGGGTGAGAAGCATGGAAGGTTTCGAGCAAGTTCGGGTCAAGGATGTCGTTTCTAGGTACCCATGAGCGTTCCTCGGGACCGTAGCCCTCCCAGTCCACTAGATACTCTAGGAGACCACCACGGCGCCGGGAGTCCAAGATGTCGTTCACTTGGTATGCGGTACCGTCCTCCACGATGAGTGGGAGGGGGGTTTCTTCGGCTACGCCAGGCTCTGTGGGAATAGAAACGGAGGGAAAGTGAGGTTTTAGTAATGAGACATGGAAAGTGGGATGAATTCTGTATTGTGAAGGGAGTTGGAGTTGATACGTGACTGGGTTGATCTGCTTCACAATAGGAAAGGGGCCAATGAACCTGGGACTGAGCTTCCTGCATTGCAGACGCAACCTGATGTCCCTGGTGGACAGCCAGACCTTCTGACCCGGTTGGAAGGAGGGAGTGTTGGAGCGACGAAGGTCGGCTGTCATTTTGCGTCTGCGCAGGGCCCGTTGACGCTGGTGATGTGCAGAGTCCCAGACCCTCTCGCTCTCCCGGAACCAGTAGTCTATGGCTGGAACATCCGACGGTTCCCCGGACCAAGGGAACAATGGGGGTTGGTAACCGAGCACGCACTGGAATGGAGTTAGACCGGTGGTAGACTGACGTAGGGAGTTTTGTGCGTACTCGGCCCAACCCAGGAACTGCTTCCAGGAGTCCTGGTGGCCGTGACAGAAGGTACGGAGGAAGCGACCGATCTCCTGAATCTTCCTCTCCGTCTGCCCGTTGGTCTGTGGATGATAACCGGAAGAGAGGCTGACAGTCACACCTAGGAGTGAGAAGAACGCTTTCCATACCCGGGAGATGAATTGAGGTCCTCTGTCGGAAACAATGTCCTCTGGGATACCATAGTATCTAAAGATCCTATTAAACATGAGTTCTGCCGTCTCCATGGCAGTAGGCAGTCCTTTCAACGGAATCAGACGACAGGATTTGGAAAATCTATCCACTACCACTAATACACAGGTACAGTCCCCAGACACAGGAAGATCAGTGATAAAGTCTACTCCTAGGTGTGACCATGGACGGTTGGGAACGGGCAGAGGATGGAGTTTGCCGGAGGGAAGATGTCTAGGGCTCTTAGAGATGCCGCATTCCTGGCATCCTCTCACGTACCTTCTGACGTCTGTCGCCATGTTGGGCCACCAGAAGCGCTCCTTCAGCAGCGAGAGGGTTTCATTGACCCCCGGGTGGCCAGTGCCCAAAGACGTGTGGGACGTGTGAATGAGGGGAGTGTGCCGTGTCCGTGAGATGTATTGTAACCCTGGTGGGCAACCCGGCGGAGCATTGGTGGAGACATTGGAAGAGGGCAAGGTCTCCTCTGACCAGGTGATGGGACTCACGAACAGTTTCTCAGAAAGAATGGGTTCAAACTTCTTGGAGTCCTCTTCGGGGTTGAAGAGACGGGAAAGGGCGTCTGCCTTCACATTCTTGGGTCCAGGCCGATAGGAGATAGTGAAATTGAATCTAGTGAAGAACAGTGCCCACCGGGCCTGGCGGGGATTGAGTCTCTTGGCGTCCCTGAGGTATTCTAAGTTTTTATGGTCTGTGAGTACCAGGAAAGGAAGTTGGGAACCCTCCAACCAATGCCTCCACTCTTCCAGGGCCATCTTGATGGCGAGAAGCTCCCGGTTGCCGATGTCATAATTCACCTCCGCCGGGTTGAGCTTGCGGGAGAAGAAGGCACATGGATGGAGTCTACTTGGGGTCCCCTGCTGCTGTGAGAGCACGGCTCCCACTCCTGTGGTAGATGTGTCTACCTCGACTACGAAGGCTTTCGTGGGGTCTGGATGCACTAGGAGGGGAGCCGAAGTGAAGGCCTCTTTAAGGTCCTCGAAGGCTTTCGTGGCCGCGGGGTTCCAGGACAGAGACTTGGGCTTACTACGGAGTAGTTGAGTAAGAGGGCAAGAGATAATACTATAGTTGAGAATGAAGCGACGATAGAAGTTAGCAAATCCTAAGAATCTCTGGAGTTCTTTTATGGTTGTGGGAGTGGGCCAGTTCCTGATGGCTTCCACCTTCCCCTCGTCCATCCGGATGCCACTGCTGTCGATGTTGTATCCAAGGAACTGCACTGAGGGTTGATGAAAGGAACATTTCTCGGCCTTGAGATACAATTGGAACTCCCTCAGGCGTTGCAGGACCTCCGCAACGTGGTGGCGATGTTCGGCCAGGCTCCGGGAGTATATCAGGATGTCGTCGATGTAGACCAGTACGAATCTGTGGAGAAACTCCCGGAGCACCTCATGGATGAAGTCCTGGAATACGGAGGGGGCATTGGACAGTCCATAGGGCATGACGAGATATTCGTAGTGGCCAGTAGGGGTCACGAAGGCTGTCTTCCACTCGTCCCCCTCACGTATTCTGATGAGGTTGTAGGCGCTGCGGAGGTCCAACTTGGTGAAGACAGTGGCACCACGGAGGTGTTCCAGCGCTGTTGGGACGAGAGGAAGGGGATAACGGAATTTGATTGTGATCTTGTTGAGTGCTCGGTAGTCGATGCAGGGCCGCAAGCCTCCGTCCTTTTTGGCCACGAAAAAGAAGCTGGAAGCAGCAGGGGAAGTAGACGGGCGGATGTAACCTTGGTCGAGTGCCTCCTTGATGTATTCCTCCATGGCCTTCTCCTCCAGGAGTGACAGAGGGTAAATTTTCCCACGGGGCACTGACTCACCCGGAAGCAGATCGATGGCACAGTCCCATGGCCGATGGAGGCAGCTTTGACGCTCGCTGAGGGCAGAAGACATCACTGAAGGGGGCATAGCATGATGGTATATCAACCGAGCGTTGTTCGACCGGGCTCTCGATGGAGGTGGAACACACAGACATTTTCTTGGAGCATGGAGTAGGGGCAACAGGAAGAGCCTCAAAACAACTCGGGAAGCAGCTATCGCCCCACTACAGGATTTCGCCGGTTTTCCAGGAAATGATGGGATTGTGCTGCACTAACCATGGGCGCCCTAGAATCACGTCAGCGGTGGATTCCTCCAGAACTAGCAACTGTTGTTGTTCCGTGTGCAGGATACCCACTTGGAGCTGGATGGGAATGGTGACGGAACGCACTTGACGTCGGCTGAGGGGTTTCCCTGTTACCGAGTGGATCTGGTAGGTTGTAGGTGTAGCAGTGGTCTTGAGGTGAAGCTGACGGCAGAGGGCACCAGAGATGAAGTTGCCGGCTGACCCAGAGTCGAGGAGGGCACATACTGGAAGGGTAACACCGGCCACAGTTAGGTTCACAATAGTGGTGAGAGGGTGCATATCATGTGGAAATGGGACAATAGCACTCACCATAGGACGAGGAGGACGAATGGGGCATTGGTTAATGTGGTGCCCCGTAGAACCGCAGTATAGACACAGACCCTGGGTCAGCCGCCTCCTACGTTCACCTTGAGTGAGGCGTGCTTGCTGTATCTGCATGGGCTCGGGAGCTGGTTCTGGAGGGCTGACGGACTCTGGCTGACGGAGGGAAGGAGGGACTAGTTCCTGGCCCTGGTGCTCTTCGAGGCACGACTGCATACGAGTGGCGAAGCGTATGGATAGCTGGATGAAGCGTTCGAGCCCGATGGTATCCTCGTATGCAGCGAGATGCAACCGCACACGGGGATCCAAACCCTGACGATAGGTGGTGAGTAGAGATTGCTCGTTCCATCCACTGGCGGCGGCTAGGGTCCTGAACTGGAGGGCATACTCATTGATCGGCATTTTATTCTGTTTTAAGTGATACAATTGCTCACCTATGGAGGCATCCCAAGCTGGTTTCCCGAAGACGTCCTTGAAATGAGCTATGAAGCTCGTCAGAGTTCGAACGATAGGATTATCTTGAGTCCACAGGGTCTCAGCCCATTGCAGCGCTTTGCCCCTTAGTTGCGAGATGATGAATGCCACCTTGGATCTATCGTCAGGGTATAATTGCGGCTGCATCTCCAGGACCAGCGAACACTGTAGAAAAAATCCATTGCAGTCCTCTGTCAGGCCAGAGTATGGCGCTGCTCTGGCCATGGGACTGGCGTAGACTGGCGTAGAGGGAGAAGCGGTGTTGTTTGCGGAAGTGATCGCTGGTGGAATGGGAGGAAGTGCTCGTCGGACAGCGTCCACGAGTTCCTGGAACGGATCCGGAGTGCTCATGCTGGTGCTCATCGGTTGTGGTCCGGTCCAGAAGGGACGGAGACAAGAAGTATGGGAAGTGGTGTTTATTTTGAGCAGACCAGTATGATGACGAAAGTGCAGGTGAATGGTGATGAGGATCGTGAGAGGTGGATGAAGGAATCTTGGAGAAGTCGCTCGGAATACTTGCTGTTGAGATCGCTGGAGAGAGGTTTGGAATGGAGAAGAGGATGGACACACACACACACACACACACACACACACACACACACACACACACACACACACACACACACACACACACACACACACACACACACACACACACACACACACACACACACACACACACACACACACACACACACGGAACAATGGAAGAAGGTAAGTAGCATATAAGAAGTCCTTGAAGTAAGCATAGAGGTAAGTACCAATTACAAACAAGACCGGACAGTGACTGAGCGTGTGAGTGTGTCTTTTGTACTGTGGGTGATTGGAGTGATGATGAGCTGCAGGTGCGCGTGATCAGTACTCAGGGGAAGGCGTGCGCTGTGATTGAGTGACGTGGGAGCCTGGCGGGTCTGTGACACAAGAAACCTTTAATAGGAATTTGAAAAAATAGTGTATTTCATGAATACATTTGCAGTATAGTTAATGATGAAATTCACCCCAAGTGTTGTTGTGTATATACACTACTGTTCAAAAGAAGTTACCTCACCAAGGCTGCATTTGATCAATAATGCAGTTCTATCATGACAACTCTTGGGAAGATTTTTAGCATGGTAATGGATATGACAATGTTAATGTATTTGATCTTGGCGGAATAGATCTGCTGCACTGCTGCTGCTGAATTGCTGCTGCTGTTGATTATTGCTGTTGTTGTAGATTATTGCTGCTGCTGCTGCAGAGCAAGTACAGTAACTTGCTACTGCCAATACATACACAACACTCTGCTGTGAGCATGTACACATAGCATATATCAATTATCCATAGCAGATCTATACAGGTGGAGCTGGGGAAGGTGGAGGGTTTTAGACGAACTCTGAAAGTGCGTTGCAAACTGCTATAGAGAATGGTAACCAGCCATTTAAATTGGCTGCAGATGCAACACGGAACAATCAGTTAACGTTGTAAATATCATCAGCTTACATTAAGCATCTAGAGTTTCATGACAGAACTAGCATTAAAACACTAATATTGTGAATTTAAAATACATTTTAAATAGAATTGAATTGAAAATGTAAAAAGCTGTTTTCTATTTTAATACATTTCTCTGTTATTTCTCTAATATATTGTTATATTATCAATGTTGAAAACAGCTATGCTGCTTAATATTTTGTGGAAACAGTGATCCACTTTGCTTCAGGACTCTTGATGAACAGAAAGTTCAAAAGAACACCATTTGTTAGAAACAGACATTTTTGGTAACAATGTAAAAGTCTTTACTGTCACTTTTGATCAATTTAATGCATTCTTGCTGAATAAAATTATTAATTTCTTTGCTTCTTTTATATATACTGTATATATCTTTCTCTGCAGACAGGGTTAGGTGGAACAGACATGGCACTGGCCCTCAATCGATACATATGTGTGGCCATGTTGCCACTGCTGAGTAAGTATTCCTCTCTCCTGTGTGACTCCTCATCTCTACGGACCAGGCTGGTGGATGGGCTTCTGGAAGGTGTCTACAGCCTTTCTAAAGCCAGCGGACTGACCAAGGCCCAGAGAGATGCCATACAGGACTGTCTGCTGGCAGTGTGCGGGTGAGGATGTTAGACGGTGCTTCTTTTGTGTTGATCTTATTATTTAGTAAAAGTCATTAATACGATTGACAGAATTACAAGAGTGACTGTTTTAAGGATCTCTGCAAATAATAGGCCATTAAATGTGGATTCATGTATCTGTCTGCCTGTTCTTGCTCTTGTAGGACTGACTTTAAGATCAGTCAATTACTGTAAAAGCAATTCTATATTGTATGGGTCTGTATATTTATAATCCATTCTTATTATTTATCGACTGCTTGTGTGCAACTTTATTCCCATAGAAAACTGAATCCCTCCATGCTGCAATTTCTTCTGCATAATCTTGTGTTTGACGTCCCTCATCTTTCAGAGAACTCCAAGATGCCGCTGAAGGTCTGTAGAGAAAACAAAAAAATAAAGCATTCAGTCAAAAAATATTGAAAGATAAATCAGGTATTTATCACTTATTATATCACTACTTATCACTGTGGTCACTTCCTCTCCCAGCTGTTGACCAATCATTATGAGCAGAACAGGAAGTACTACTGTCTGAATGATGGATGGGGTGGCTTTGGCTCCGCCTCAGAGGAAGAACTTTGTCTGACCAGGAGGCTGTTTTGGGGGTTATTCAGTGCTCTTGCCAAAAAAGTGAGAAAAGACAGAAAAGGCTCTTTCATTACACTCATAAGAAGTGTCTTTTGGATAGAATGTCGGTTCTAACATCAAACAGTTCAAATTCCATTTGAATTGTACAGTTAAAATGTTCATTTTTCAATCTTCTCCACAGTCAGACCTATTCAAACTGGCCCTCGGTTGTCTCAGTGCAGTTGCTGGGGCGATTCCTCCCGACCACCTTGACCCGAGCTGCACCGGCGGACGAGAGCGACACTTGGCGATGGATTCTGAGAGGCGGTTTTGTTCTCGACCCCTGGACACCTCAAAGTAAGACTTCTATTGACTTAAAAGGGCCATGACACATGCCTAGACGGCAAATAAACATGAGCTGGATTGAGCTAATTGACCATGATCACTGATCTCAGAAGTTCTTTTTCTGAAAAGTGTAGTGTGTTTATTTGATGTGTGATGAATAATCCAGTTTTGTCATACATTTATAGTGTGACAATCCCAGAGAGGCTTGAGTTTGTGGTAAACAAATATGCTGAGCATACACATGAGAAATGGTCACTGGACAAGGTAATAAGTTTCTTATTATTGGACGATAACAGCCATTAATATAGTGAAAACCTTGGGAAATCTGTAGTTTTAAAGCTAGTTTGTTTTATGGTTCTTTTCCAGTTTGGTAACGGTTGGGTTCATGGAGAACAGCTTTCTGAGAGTTCTAAAGTTCATCCACTCCTTAAACCTTACAGAGCTCTATCTGAGAAGGTAGTTAATGCTCCCTCATACACATTACAAACATCAACACCAGATGTTCAGTATTTTTCAAAGAAATTAAAACAGGCAACATGCAGTTTTTTTTTTTCACGTATTGAGGTTGCTCTGTATTTTAGGATAAAGAAGGTTATCGAGGGATCATTAAAGAGACAGTGAAATGCATGCTGTTCTTGGGCTGGACCATTGACAGGACCAATGAGGGGGAGTCACAAGGCTTTCACAACCCATCTAGGAAGATCTCACAGTCTGGCAAGGTAATGGACAGTGTTGGGAAAAGTTGATGAAAATGAATAAATGCAAATTCACGCCTGTATGCGAGGTTCAAACAAACCTTTCAGCTCTGCTGCTATTCTGGATGTCAGAAGAATAGGACTAGAATAGGAGAAGAAAGTTCAACACTCTTACTTCAGCAATAAAAAAAAGAAAAGAAATACAAATGTGATGTTTAACTAAGATAATTTTTACTTATAAGTATGATTGAAATGGATCATCGAATATCAGCAAAAAAAAACATTGTTTAATAAAGTGAGATTAAATACATAAAGTATTTTTTATTATTTAAAATTTAATTACATTTAAAATTTAAGCCGTCTTTAATTTAATTTAATTTAGATGAGCAAATGCATGCTCAAATTTAGTCTAGAACTACAATGTTTACACAGCGTACACTTTCAATTTCTCTTAAGATGGGGACAGGAGAGGTGTCAGTAAATAAATGGGAAAACAAAGTAACTTGCTTAAAAAAAATAACTAATTTGGTTGTAAATTTAAAAGTAATGTGTTAGTTTTCTAGAAAAAAGTAATCTGATTACGTAACTCCCATTACTTGTACTTGGACACCGTCATAGAGACACCTTCACCTATAGGCGTAAATCCCGGGAGGGTCAGGACCCCCCCTATCTGAGGGTTGTCCCCCCCTAAAAATATCATTTAAAAACGACATTGTGTATTGTAAATAATATAATTATGTATACCTAAAATAATTGTGTAAGTAGTAAAACAATACAAACGCAAACGGGGCAAAAATGAACAATGAAGTGATTATTTTCTCTTTAAAACAGATGATGCTGAGTTATTAATAAATTAGCAATGACAAAAAATTTATGATAACCAATGTATTTTAATAACCGATATTTTAACGATTGTTGGTAGCTTGTTGTAAATCAACCACTAAAACTAACACGGCGATAAGCCTATGTGTGAACTGATATTAGGCTAATATTGTAAATCTACCACTGTGTGGTTTTTTGCTCAATGCTATGTGGAAGAAGCAAGATCATTTAATATAATTTTTATTCCATGATGTTCAATGTGTACATATCTGATAACATATCTTAAAATGTGTTTTAGCATTAGTGCAATATTGTGTATTGTTTTCCTCCACAACCACCCTTCATCAAGGTAGATTCTTTTTGCATTGAACTGACAACTGTTTTGTATTACACATTGGGATTCAGTGATTGGGATTCAGAATAGTCCTTGTGTGCTCGCCAAGACTGGATTAACAGCTCTTAGGCTTTTAAAAGACATTACTTATTCAGAGAACATGGGATGCATTCAAAACAGACTGTGCTTGGGTTTGACAAATGCTTGTTATCAAACCAGATAAATGCGTTGTGTTTCTATGAAGACAAAAGTTGTGTTTTGTCTTTTAATAGCTGTCTTTTGAAGGAGCCTCTACGTTCAGTCCAAAGCCTGTGGACACCAGCAGTGTTACTCTGACCTGGGATCAGTATGTAAGCAGCCTCAATGAATTCCACACAATGTAAATCAGTCCAACAGAGGCAAAAGAGGAGATTACGTTATTAACCATTGATTACTTCTTTTATTTGAGTAACTTGTATAGTTAAAATAGCTTTTAGATATTTTTAAAATGTAAGTTGGCCAAATAACAGAACATTTTTGAAGTCATTTTAGAAATTGCCTCATATGTATACTGCCAGTCGGCTCTGTACATTAACAGGATTAAAAATAACTGCACTTTCAATCTGGTGTTGAAGGCAATGGCAGAGCGGTTGGCTGAGAATTATCATCACATCTGGGCAGCCAGGAAACGGCTGGAACTGGAGAGTAAAGGTGTGTGTTACAGATGGGCTGCTGTGAGAGATGATACAGTAAATTAAATTAGGGTTTCTGCAGCCACCTGCGTCTTACAGTGAAACAAGACACTGTGAAATAGCAATCCTGGGTTGAAGAGGTGTGAATGTACATTGTACTGGTATATATACACTACTGTTTTTTTTAAAGAAATTAATACTTATATTCAGCACGGATACATTCAATTGATCAAAAATGACAGCAAAGACATTTATAATGTTACAAAAGATTTCTATTTCAAATAAATGCTGTTCTTTTGAACTTTCTATTCATCAAAGAATCCTGAAAAACAATGTATTATGGCTTCACCATGTCCCTTTAGGGGCTGTGTAGTTTTTCAATATCAATAATAAGAAGTAGTTTCTTTATCAACATATTAGATCTCTGAAGGATCATGTGACACTGAAGACTGGAGTAATGATGCTAATAATTCACAAAATTATTGTTTTTACTGTATTTTGATCAAATAAATGCAGCCTTGGTGAACATAAGAGACATAAGAGAAAAATGCCCTAAACTTTTGAACAGTAGTATAGGCAATGAATGATATTTAATGTAAGCAATTCTTAACCTTTGATATTGCTTTTTGTAATCATATTCTTTCATATTTTATCTACTTTTCATTAAGTAAAGAATAATGTAGAGTGAGCCAGTTAAATAGTCACCAGTGGCATCCTAAAGGGATTTATTTTGCTACAATGACCAGTTGATTGTACACTATCCTGCTTATGAAAAAATATTAAATATAATACAATTAAACAATAATAGAGTTTTACACATTAAATAAATTAATGCACATCAAACATTGTTTTATTATGTAAGAAGAAAGAGACCATGGAGTAATATGGAGACATAAAACTAGTAGAGTGTGTGTTTAAATAAACTGTCATTATACACAAATATTTATCCTAGAATGACCAGTCACAGTCATATATTTCAGCTGTGTAATAATATGCACTAATTACTGAGGCAGTGCCCTGAACAAGCTAATTGTAGGAATTAATTTAATAACTGTCCCCAGTTTAATGAATTAAAATTAATTGTATTTAACAATATCAATTGTCTTAAAGCCAAATTGGCAGGACTAAAATCCTTTGTGGCTGTTAATTCTGGTGCTGTTTTTGTCCAGGAGGGGGCAGTCACCCTCTGCTTGTACCTTATGATGCTCTGAGTGTTAAAGACAAGAACCGAGTCAGAGACAAAGCTCAAGATGTTCTCAAGTTCTTCCAAATCAATGGGTACTCCGTGAGGAGGTGAGGGTGTTTTCCTGGGACTGGATACTAGAATGAGCATGATGCCTTTAAAGTGTCCATTTCATTTTCACTGACTGGATTCTCACTGCACAGGAACAAAAAGGTGGCAGATGTTGATTCCCCAGCGATTGCAAGCCGCTTTGCTTATGGCCTGCTCCAGCAAGCCCTCTGTCTCACTGAGCAAGCCCAGGAGCAGTTACTAGAGCTGGGTTAGAGACACACACACACACACACACACACATACATTCCCTTGTTCTTCCACACCACTTATTTCCAATTTCTTATTTGCACATCTGTCTTTTTATATAACTGCTCATTAACTGCAAGGCCTCACTAATCTGAAAGATATGTTAAAATAATACTAAATAAATTCTGTCATCATCCTCATGCCTTTCCAAACCCATATCACATTCTTTTGTGAAAAGCAAAAGCAGTTTTCACACAGCTCTTTTTTATAATCAAATTGGATGTGGACAGATGCTGTCAGGATTTTAAAAAAAATCACTATAACCGCAGTCTCCTGAAGCCATATGGTAGCTTTATGTGAGGGACAGACCAACATTTACTTTAAATCCACTTTCAAATTTTACTTGCATTCATATGGCCTTCGTTGATATTCAAATATAAATGTTATGGTCAATATGTAGAAGTGCGAATGAGTGTTTTTGTGAACTAAAACTTAAAAAATAAATAAATAAATATTAGATGAACGATTTAACTTAAAAAAACTTGAATGAAAATTTGAAATATTGCCTTGCCATATCTAAAATAAAATGTAGTTTAAAGGCAAGGTAGGTGATTTGTTCCAGAAACATTTTTTGTTATGCTGGTTGAAAGTCTCTTCACATCCTGATAGCAAGCTAAGCGGTCTATACGTGTGTGTATATATATATATATATATATATATATATATATATATATATATACTGTATATATATATATATATATATGTATATATGTGTATATATATATATATATATATATATATATATGTATATATGTATATATATATATATATATATATATATATATATATATATATATATATATATATATATATATATATATATATATATATATATATATCATCTGTGGAAGGCGTAGGACCATGATATGTTCGTCCAATCATTGCATTGGGCCAAATGCATGTGTTTTGAAGGAGGTATGGCTTTGGAGACGCTCTAAAGGGACGGTGGGATCTTATGCTTTCAAGGCTAGCTTGCTATTGCTAGCCGCTCTGAAAATTGCCTATCCTACCTTTAAGTTGAAGTGCTAAAATTACTGAAATATGTTATATTTATATATATATAAAATGGCAAATGACAAAAAATTACGAGCACATAACAAAATTACTCAAATTAAAATTAAATGGAAAATATTAAATATACAAATATAAGCTAATTTAAAATATTAATAAATACTATTATAATATATCAAATACTAAAATCACTGTTGCAAATGAGATTTGGGAGCTACTACAAAGATTTTCAGGGGATCAAATATTTTTTGGGTGAAGTGTTCCTTCAAATTAGCAGAATTTCAGTTTTCATTTCAGTTTTTTATATGATCTCATTTTCAGTGGCTTTTCTGAAGCATGTGAAAGCCTTGCGTTGAAGTCTGCTCATTTAATTTGTGTTTTGTTGTGTTTTGCAGAGGTTGCTCAAGCTCGAGGGCAGATTAACAGGACTGAGAGTGTTCCCCATGAACAACAAATTCATTTCTTCATTAAGGTCAGTCCTCTTTAATGCAGCTCAGACATTAGGAACTTTACACTGAAATCCATGAGAATCCACCACAGCATAGCAGCTAAGTCAGTATGACAGACTTATTTAAATAACCAACAAGCATTAAATTGATTTTTGGATTCTCTTTAAGACACTGCAAATGTTTTTTTTGTATTGACATAATGTATTTTTTCTTAATGGTTAATGAAGCAAATGTCTCAGCTTATTCAAAGCTTTGGGATGGACATTTACATGTTTGTTTTTTTAGTTGAACAGTAGTGGTCATGGTAGATTTGTGTATTAATTATGATAAAGATAATTATGGATTTTGTGTTGTTTGTCCATACGGACATCTCTGTGGGTCATGTCACTGCTGATCTCGTAATTGATTAGATGTCATGTCTTGCTTTGTGTGATAGTATGCGTGCGTCCCTGTTCTGAGACAAAAATGCAGCCTGCAAGTTAAAAAGGTTTTCTTTCCCACATGAGGATCAATAATGACTGTCAGCAGTTCCTTGACCTCCATAACCATCAGTCTCATTAATGTGCACTAAAATCTTCACTTCAAAACCTAACTAAAAATAATCTCAAATAAATATTTTTTTCAACTGATGAGTCTTGTTTTATTCTATATTCATAATTTATTCTATATTCTTTTTCTTTTTGTCCCAGGTTGTATTGCCACTGCTAGATCAATACTTCAAAAATCACTATGTCTACTTCCTGTCCACTGCAATGTCTTCCCTTAGAGATGGTTGCCAGTGCACAAATAAAGAAAAAGAGATGGTCACCAGGTAATTTGTGACTTGACAAATGTTTATGGGATTATGTGGGTCAGGTTTTTCTTATATTAGCCAATGGTCTCCATGATTAAAATTAATAAACTTACTAAATAATATCTTAAAGGTAATTCAGTCATGTTTTACTCATTAAAAGTTTTACACACACATACACAAAATGAACAGTACTTTTGAAAAATGTTTAAAATATGAGCTACACATGAGACATAAAAGCTGCTTTATTTTACATGGAGTGGGTCCCCTCTTGGGGGCGGCCATGTTGAGATCACATGATCAGATGAATACTACTCAGTTTATCTTGGTAACCTCACGTTATTTTGAGACTTTAGCCCATGGAATAAATTAATCATGAGTGACTGAGTATAGAATGTTAATATACAATGACATCAGCAACTGAATACTGATGGATTTGCTTTTGCATGATATTGCATCTACACCATTTTTGGTGTCAGTATACACAGTAAGTCCAAAGCGACTGTCTTATTGGCGAAACATGCAAAAAATATTATTTAATGCATTATTATTATTTATTATTTATGCTTTAAGAAATATCTGAAAATACTCAATTGTTTAGGGGAAAGAAAGTATAATGTGCTCAACAATAGAAGTCAATGTTAAAGTCCTCACCATGATAGAGAAATGCGTGTGTGTGCATACACACATATGGCTTATTGCATGTCTGTGTCTCCATGTTCGCCTTTGTTACTCTGTCATTATATATTTTCAGTTCCATCTATCTTGTTTTTTCCCCAATCGTTTCCCTCATTCCTTCTCTTACACTTGTCCTCTCTCCTGTTATTTCCTAGTTTATTCTGTAAACTCGGAGCTCTAGCCAGACGCAGAATCTCTCTGTTTGGTAAGGGTTGGTGTGGTGTGAATGTCTTTTTCTCATACTCCTTTCTTTCTATATTTTCATTGTTTTTAATAAAAAGCTACTTTGGATTATTTTGCTGGAAACACTTTTAATTTAGAAGCACTTTGTATTCCTCTCATGCACTCTCAGCATTATCCACTGCCATTGTTCACTCACCCCATTCTTGTATTGCTGAGGCAAATGCTTACATACCTCATTACTTTTATTAACCCACCCTCCATAGAAAACATAAATCAGAAGCTGGCGCTTTTTGCTGGCTGGACTGCATTGAACTCAATGCCATGTTTCCTCTTAGGAAATGATGCCCTTGCTTTGGTGAGCTGCCTACAAATCCTGGCACAATCCCTGGATGGAAGGTAGTTAATGCTACACTGTGTGTTTGGTGTACTGATATACAAGTTCAATTTTTTTTTTTATTTACCTTCAATATAGGTGACATTTTTGTCCACTAAGCATTTGAGAAATCCGTAAATTAATTGAGAAATTAATACACCAATTAAACAGTAAAATATTTAATGTCTAAACTTGCAATAATAGATTACAAAAATCTGAATTGTAAAAAAAAAAAAATGTAATTACTTTAAATATTTATATTGTATATTTTAAATATTTTATATATCTTGTTTTTTTTTTTTATACTTGTAACTATTCCAGCTTAATATGCAAGACAACTATAAGTAAGCCATTTGTTGGTTGATTGACCTGAAAAGAGTAAAAATATTTGCTGTACTTGTTTGTGGGGGAGGGGGGATGCTATAAATTTGATCAGACCTAAAATAGTTTCGAGGGAATATTCTGTGAAACCTGTTTGAAAACCATTATTTATGTATTGTCGCAGAAATTACATGCTTCATCTTCAAAATAGAGTACTTAGTATATATATTCAAGAGTTTGGGGTCAGTAAGATTTTTTAAAAGAAATTAAGGATGCATTAAACTGATCAAAGGTGACAGTAAAGATATTTATAATGGAATACGTATTTACTGTCACATGAATAATTTAACTAAAGGTGCTGGTCATATAATTAGAATATCATCAAAAAGTTGATTTATTTCACTAAATCCATTCAAAAAGTGAAACTTGTATATTATATTTATTCATTACACACAGACTGATATATTTCAAATGTTAATTTCTTTTAATTTTGATGATTATAACTGACAACTAAGGAAAATCCTAAATTCAGTATCTCAGAAAATTAGAATGTTGTGAAAAGGTTCAATATTGAAGACACCTGGTGCCACACTCTAATCAGCTAATTAACTCAAAACACCTGCAAAGGCCTTTAAATGGTCTCTCAGTCTAGTTCTGTAAGCTACACAATCATGGGGAAGACTGCTGACTTGACAGTTGTCCAAAAGACGACCATTGACACCTTGCACAAGGAGGGCAAGACACAAAAGGTCATTGCAAAAGAGGCTGGCTGTTCACAGAGCTCTGTGTCCAAGCACATTAATAGAGAGGCGAAGGGAAGGAAAAGATGTGGTAGAAAAAAGTGTACAAGCAATAGGGATAACCACACCCTGGAGAGGATTGTGAAACCTCTCAAAAATGTCGGGGAGATTCACAAAGAGTGGACTGCAGCTGGAGTCAGTGCTTCAAGAACCACTACGCACAGACGTATAGACATGGGTTTCAGCTGTCGCATTCCTTGTGTCAAGCCACTCTTGAACAACAGACAGCGTCAGAAACGTCTCGCTTGGGATAAAGACAAAAAGGACTGGACTGCTGCTGAGTGGTCCAAAGTTATGTTCTCTGATGAAAGTAAATTTTGCATTTCCTTTGGAAATCAGAGTCCCAGAGTCTGGAGGAAGAGAGGAGAGGCACCCAATCCATGTTGCTTCCACAGTCAGTGATGGTTTGGGGTGCCATGTCATCTGCTGGTGTTGGTCCACTGTGTTTTCTGAGGTCCAAGGTCAACACAGCAGTATACCAGGAAGTTTTAGAGCACTTCATGCTTCCTGCTGCTGACCAACTTTATGGAGATGCAGATTTCATTTTCCAACAGGACTTGGCACCTGCACCAGTACCTGGTTTAAGGACCATGGTATCCCTGTTCTTAATTGGCCAGCAAACTCGCCTGACCTTAACCCCATAGAAAATCTATGGGGTATTGTGAAGAGGAAGAGGCGATATGCCAGACCCAACAATGCAGAAGAGCTGAAGGCCACTATCAGAACAACCTGGGCTCTCATAACACCTGAGCAGTGCCACAGACTGATCGACTCCATGCCACGCCGCATTGCTGCAGTAATTCAGGCAAAAGGAGCCCCAACTAAGTATTGAGTGCTGTACATGCTCATACTTTTCATGTTCATACTTTTCAGTTGGCCAAGATTTCTAAAAATCCTTTCTTTGTATTGGTCTTAAGTAATATTCTAATTATTTTGAGATACTGAATTTGGGATTTTCCTTAGTTGTCAGTTATAATCATCAAAATTAAAAGAAATAAACATTTGAAATATATCAGTCTGTGTGTAATGAATGAATATAATATTCAAGTTTCACTTTTTGAATGGAATTAGTGAAATAAATGGTGGTTTTAAATTGTAATAATATTCCACAATAATGCAATAATAACAACTGCATTTGTTCATTAAAAAAAAGCTAAAAAAGCAGCCTTGTTGAATATACTTGTATGTAACAATATATTGTGTCACAATACACTCACCTAAAGGATTATTAGGAACACCATACTAATACTGTGTTTGACCCCCTTTCGCCTTCAGAACTGCCCTAATTCTACGTGGCATTGATTCAACAAGGTGCTGAAAGCATTCTTTAGAAATGTTGGCCCATATTGATAGGATAGCATCTTGCAGTTGATGGAGATTTGTGGGATGCACATCCAGGGCACGAAGCTCCCGTTCCACCACATCCCAAAGATGCTCTATTGGGTTGAGATCTGGTGACTGTGGGGGCCATTTTAGTACAGTGAACTCATTGTCATGTTCAAGAAACCAATTTGATATGATTCTAGCTTTGTGACATGGTGCATTATCCTGCTGGAAGTAGCCATCAGAGGATGGGTACATGGTGGTCATAAAGGGATGGACATGGTCAGAAACAATGCTCAGGTAGGCCGTGGCATTTAAACGATGCCCAATTGGCACTAAGGGGCCTAAAGTGTGCCAAGAAAACATCCCCCACACCATTACACCACCACCACCAGCCTGCACAGTGGTAACAAGGCATGATGGATCCATGTTCTCATTCTGTTTACGCCAAATTCTGACTCTACCATCTGAATGTCTCAACAGAAATCGAGACTCATCAGACCAGGCAACATTTTTCCAGTCTTCAACTGTCCAATTTTGGTGAGCTTGTGCAAATTGTAGCCTCTTTTTCGTATTTGTAGTGGAGATGAGTGGTACCCGGTGGGGTCTTCTGCTGTTGTAGCCCATCTGTCTTCTGCGTGTTGTGGCTTCACAAATGCTTTGCTGCATACCTCGGTTGTAACGAGTGGTTATTTCAGTCAAAGTTGCTCTTCTATCAGCTTGAATCAGTCGGCCCATTCTCCTCTGACCTCTAGCATCAACAAGGCATTTTCGCCCACAGGACTGCCACATACTGGATGTTTTTCCCGTTTCACACCATTCTTTGTAAACTCTAGAAATTGTTGTGCGTGAAAATCCCAGTAACTGAGCAGATTGTGAAATACTCAGACCGGCCCGTCTGGCACCAACAACCATGCCACGCTCAAAATTGCTTAAGTCACCTTTCTTTCCCATTCTGACATTCAGTTTGGAGTTCAGGAGATTGTCTTGACCAGGACCACACCCCTAAATGCATTGAAGCAACTGCCATGTGATTGGTTGATTAGATAATTGCATTAATGAGAAATTGAACAGGTGTTCCTAATAATCCTTTAGGTGAGTGTATATCGCAATACAAGAATGCAACAATATGTATCGTGGATAGTGACAATCTGTATTGTGCATAGTTCATCCAAAATGAAATTAAACTTGAACTTTTCCTCACATAGTACAGAATTTTAGTGTCACTACTACATTAAACTACTATATATAATGTTGAATATAATGTATAATAATGCAATGGAGAGATATTTGTGGGTCCTGATAATGCCAAATGTTACCAGTAAAAAGTGGCCTACATTATTTGAAATACATCTAGTCAGTGACAGAGTTCAAGCATATTCGTTAAAAAAATTATTCTGTATTTTCATCTTCAGAATCATGAATATTTTTAATTCTGGTGTCACCATTGTCCTGTGCATTGGGTTACCAACAACAAGTCCAAGCCTATTTATTTCCACCTTAATGTAACACCAAATTGATCATTTTAATCTCTTTGTTAACCCTTTACCATTTGTCTTGGAGTCTCGCAATAATATCGTATCGTCATTTAAGTATCATGATCGAATCGTGTATTGTGAATCGTGACATGAGGGTATTGTTACACCCCTAGTTCAATATGTTGAATGCTTTCTTTCAAAAACATTGAGTAGTGTATATGATGGATTTTAAAAAAAAAATATGAATCACCATAGTGATTGGTCATTCTAATTTATCTATGATTGTTTGTCTCTAGGACGGTAATGAAAACCACTAGCGACTCCGTCAGGGTGTTGTTGTGGTCGTTCTTTGAAGCCGCGGCAGAGGATCTTGAGCTAACGGTGGAAACCGTGACCTGGGATGAGTATGGACTGAACCGAGCCCAGAGCAGAGGAGACAGTGAGGTCATAACGTACACCACCACTGCACTGATCCCCGTGCTCACCGCTCTATTCCAGCATGACTCCCAGAGGCAGCACGGAGGGGGACTGTTGGGTAAGAGAAAAGGGAAGAAGGCGGAATGGATGGAAGAAATAGCAGCAACTAATTAGATGAATAATGAATAGATTAGTGTGTTTAATGATGAATGAACAGATGGAGGGAAAATAAATGGAGGTTGTGGAAAGGCAGTGGAAAAGTATTCACAAAGGTTTTGGGTTGAGCAGATCACTTCCCTTTCCACTTACCTCTGTTTTGCCAATTAGAGTGGCACTTGTCTTCCTGTCTGCACAGGATGCAGTGTAATATATATGGCCCTGTGTTTGACCCCTCTTATGGGCATGTGTCTGGGTGTATATTTTAATAGGGAATGTGCAGTTGCAGCAAACTAAAATGCCTCTTAGAGATGATGACTTTCTTTAGGTTCAGCTTAAAGGGACATTCAGTAATGTTGTGTATTATTTTGCACCATATAAAGATCCAAAGGAATTGGCTGTGTGAAAACATTCAAGAAGTCCAGCATTTGGTATTCCTTCACTTTCTTTGTTCCTTGTTATATTACTTCTATAAACAATCTTAACAAGTGTACTGGCAAAAGAATACGCTGTTTGCGCTGCACTTTAGGACTGCAGCAAGCTTCGCTGAGATAAAAGCTGCTGTGCTGCAGCATCATGTGTTGAAACATTCATACTCTATATTTCTGCTCTGTATGAACTGGTTACCATTTCATTAGAAAGAATTTCACCCCATTTACTCCTCTATTGCAATTTTTCTGAATTATGAATAAATCACACAAACAGTTGGGATAAATCATAGTCTATCAGTTTTTTTATTTACATTGAACTTCAAGGATGTAAGAATGCTTGCATAAAACACTAGAAGAAAAGATTGTTTTCTAAATCTCTAATTTATTTTTTCTTTCAGTGGATGAAGTGCACTCCTGTTGTTATAGGATTCTCAGCAGTCTCTACATTCTTGGCACCTGCAGTTGTACCTTTATCGAGAGGTAACATTCAAAATGGAAAATTCTGTCAGTATTTGCTTTCCCTCATTCCAAACATGCTGTTATTTTCTCATTTGAACACAAAATGAAATATTTAAGAGAATACATTTTTTTAATTTTAATTTCCGTTTTTGTCTTTATTCATGTCTGTCGTGTGTCAATTAACAAAAAAATAATAATTATGATAGCTTTGTGAAAGGAAAAGCCCCTCTGTCTTCAAATTCAGCTTTGCCATTACAGGAATACATTATATTTTAAAATATATCAAAACAGTTATTTTAATTGTAATAATATTTCACAGTATTACTGTTTTTATTGTATTTTTAATTAAATAATTCCAGGTCTGATAACCCTTTTTGCAACAACATTTAAACATCTTACAGACCTCAAACTTTTGAACGGTAATTTAGTAAAGTTTGCGGTCTGTGAGATGTTTGTCACAACCGCGTTCTGTTTAGTCTAGTCTTCTTGGACATTCTGTTTGTTATCATCTGTCACATGTCTTCCTTTGTTCTGTTTTCCCGCCATCATCAGTCACCATGGACACTAATCGTCATCATCATCAGCTGTTCGTCATTTGAGTCATCTGTGTTAATTCATCTGTGTATTTAGTTCATGCTCGTCTTCTGTTCATTGTCTGGTATTGTCTGTGCAACAGAGCACACTTTTACGCACCCTGCCTTCTTAGTGTTAAATAAACTTAGTATTTACTTCTACCTGATCCTCACCTTCACCTTCACCTTCACCTTCACCTTCACCTTCGCCTTCGCCTTCGTCCTCATCCTCGGACCGAGCGTTACAGTTTGAATGTTTTGGAAAGAAGTCTTTTATGCTTATCAAGCTGGAAATGATTTAATTAAAAATACAGTACAACTGTCATATTTTGAAATATTATTATAATTTAAAATGACTACATTTTAAAATATATTAACATAAAAAAAAATTATTCTTGTGATGGCTAAGCTGAATTTTTAGCATCATTACTCCAGTCTTTTTCAGTGTCACATGATCCTTCAGAAATCATTCTAATATGCTGATTTGATGCTCAAGTAACATTTCTTATTATTATCAGTGTTGAAAAAATGTTGTGCTGCTTAATATTTTGTGGAAACTTTAGATGAATATGCTTGCACTCTGTCACTGAATAGATTTATATAAAATACTGTAGGCCACTTTTTACTGGTAACATAAGACATTTGGCATTATCAGGACCCACAAATATTCCACCATTGCATTATTATACATTATATTCAACATTATATATAGTAGTTTAATGTAGTACTGACACTAAAACCCTTTCAAATAAAAATGTAAATCAAATTCTTTCAAATTCAAAGTTACCTTTCAATGCATTTCTGACATGGTCACTATGAACTGTATGGAAAATAGCTGCATAAATAATCTACTAAAATACTTTTGTGTTCTAGGGAAAAAAATAGCAGTATACTGGTTTGGACAGACATATTAGTGAAGAAAATGTTTGGTTGTCCTAACCCTTTAACAGATGTATTGATCTTAGAACATTGTGTTTTACTTTGGGTGTTTGGCTCTTATCATTTTATTCTGATTATATATTTTTGTTAATTCTCTATCATTGTTCACTTTGTCCTTTTGAAACTTGTGCGCTCCATAGTTATTAGCTCATGTCTAAGTTTACGGTTCATCTGTCAAATCAGCCTTTATCTTTGTTTTGATAGGCAGAGGTCAGTCTTCGGGGAGTGTCTGGCTGCATTATCTGCTGCCTTTCCTGTGTGTTTCTTGGAGCTGAGTGACCTTCATTCCCTCTCTGACACTTTGAGTAATGAAGAGAATGAAGGTAAAGGCAAGAAAAGTTCAATAGAACACAAATACATGCACATGCTCACACTGCCGCATTCAGTTTTTCCTCATGGATGTTGATGTGGTCTTTCTAGCCGATAGAGCCTGTAGGCTCCTCCCCACTTTGCAGGAGGCTTTCTCAGAGGTTGAAGAACTCGCAGAGGCGGGGTCCGCGGCCCGCCATGCCCTTTTAACTAGGGTTACGGAGGTGACGCTTCCTCTGCTGTGTAGCTATGTCTCTAGATGGGGGGAGGCTGGTAACCAGGCATCACTCGAGGGCCACTGTTCATCTGTCACACCCCAACACGCTAATGCACTGCTGGGTCACATCCTCTCCATCATCCACACTCACCTGGGGACTGCAGACAGTGCTTGGATGAAACGCCTCGCAGGTGAGCTGGTCCCGCTAGAAAGTGAATTACTAGATTATAATCATCTGAGATTATAATGTGGCATTGAAGCATTTATTTTAGAAGAAAACAAAAACAAGTGCAATACAAGTCAATATATTGCAAAAGTACAAATATAATCCACAAATACAATAAAAATAACAGAGTATTTTTTTTAGTATTTGGCCAGCCCATCATCAGCAAGGCAGAACCACACCTCTTGAAGAGCCACTTTCTGCCTCTGATGGAAAAGTTAAGGAAGAGGGCGGAGTCAGTGCTGCTGGAGGAGGAGCATTTGAAGACAGAGGGGCGTGGCGATGTCTCAGAGCAGGAGTTAGACATCCAGGAAAGGTTCAGCGTGTTGGTCCAAGATATCTATGCTTTTTACCCTTTACTCATTTCATTTATAGACCTTCACAGGTGAGAAACAGTGCAATATGGAATCTATTATCAGTTATTGAAATTCACTATTGGTTATTGTTTAATCTGCTTAATGTTTGGTATTCATCAGAATGAGCTGGCTGAGAGAGGTGGACGCAGATGCTGAGAAGCTTTTCTCCCTCGTAGCTGAAATCTTCATTTTTTGGGCTAAATCTCATGTAAGCAGCTCTCAGCCAGGTTTTTATATTTAGAGCCAGATTTACTAAACAGGGAAAATTAGCATGAGAGCACATTAAAGAACACGGATGCAGTCAGATCATTTCCATAATGACCAACGCAATCTAGCAAGAGCAGCACTAATTAGCGTCTGGTTTAAGACATGCTTTTTTGGGCGTTTAATAATGACGCAAATACCAGTAAATTGACGAGCGTAAACCTTATTAAATCATGTTGCGTGATTCATTTAAATACTGTCCTCCCATACATTTTGCATCTGAAAGGAAAACTTCTACAAATGTATATGCAATAAGGGCAGCCACAAAAATAACAGCACTAATTTTTCATGCGTGTCTGACAGTGAATCCTGACAGTGATATTTTAAACACCAGAAGAGGGTTTGCACTGATGTAAGCTGTTAGTAAATCTGGCCCCTGATATATAATATTTATCTCTTATAGAGGTCATATCATTAAAAATGGTATTTTCGTTTACAGTATATAAGCAAAAGAGTTTATGTTCAGTTTCTGAATGGAAAATGTCCTGAAAAATCTTTTGAAGCTAAAGTGTATGCTGCCACATGACATGCAAAAGAAACATTTGATATAATAGAACGCAAGAAGGAAATTATAATGTCTTTGTTGAAAAAGAAAAAGATAATACCTTTTTAAAGTAAGCCCAAAAATTTAGCATTATAATATCATCAGTCTGTAAAAATGTACAATAAAAAATAACAAAGTTTTTACATTTTTTGACATACTTTTGTACCTTTCATACATTTGTAACATTCTTTGTTCTTTGTTTTCAATGTTTTTTCCCCCTTTAGAATTTCAAATGGGAAGAACAGAATTTTGTTGTTCAAAATGAAATCAACAACATGACATTCCTGGTGAACAGCAGCAAAAGCAGGATGGATAAGGTCTCTTTCATTTGACTAATATTGTATTATTTGTTGTAAACACATTCAGGGGTTAGTTCATCCAATAATGAAAATTCTGTCATTAATTACTCACCGTCATGTCATTCCTAACCCATATTTCATATATTAATATTTTTGTAAATAAAGTGGTAAATTATGTTTTTTTGTGCGCAAACAAAGCACTTACATCGCTTCATAAAATTGAGGCTAAGCCACTGGAGTCACTTTTATGATGCCTTTACTACCTTTCCAGAGCTTGAAAGTAGTAGTTGCGTAATGCTTTGGCTGTCAATGGAGGGACTGAAAGCTCTCAGATTTCATTGAAAAGATCTTCATTTTGTGTTCTGAAAATGAACGAAAGTGACATGAACAGAATGTTCATTTTTGGGTGAACTATAACCCTTTTAGTTTTTCCCTTTATTATCTCTGTAAATGACCATGTAACATATTTTGCTCTCTAGTTCTTTTCAATCCTTACCAAGTTTGATTTATCCAAATTTTTTAAAAATAAAATATTCTTTGCCCTGTAAACCTAGAGGCCTGCAGGGACTTTAAGTCATTATTCAACCCAAATATGCTGTTCAATAATATTGAATGAATCTAAATTGAATATGATTGTACATTAGGGAGGGGTGTACAACCAGGAGAAGGGAAAGGTGAAGAGGAAGGGTGATCATTACTCCACACACACCTCTCTCATTGTGGCCGCCCCAAAAAAACTCCTCTCGGTTGCCATGAATGGATGTTGCCATGGCAATCAGGGCCTGGTCACTTATGCCAAAAGTCGTTTCTCTCAGGTACGCCTGTTCATACTGATTAATAATAACAATGTTTGCAAAATTAATCAATTTCTTATCTTAAAAATATTATGATTTTTTTCTTGACATCTGAAACATTCATCTGTTTCTAGAGGGACACAGAGGATGAGGTCCGAGCATTCATTCAAAGCAACCTGCAACAGGTGAACCAGCAGACAACCTGTGAAAGTGCTGATAATTTCCTGTGAAAGATGCTATTTGAGACTCCTCACCTCACTTTCATTGTTCCTTTTTTGCCAGGATCTGTGTGAAAACACAGTAGATCCCCTCAGTGTTGAGAGGATCTTAAGCATCGCTTGTGTTCTTTTCCACCTGGATCAGGTTAGACTGGGAATTAATTGCTGCAATTGATTGTAAATGATGATTGACGGCACAATGTTGTGTATGGCCATATCAGAATGGATGTGGACTATCAAATTTCATTTTAGGCCATTTTTAAGGTCGTGCCACAAATACATTCAAACGTGAAACAGTGCAGTTCAGTGAAGAACTTTGACTAATTCAGGTGTTTTTGTGTGGTTTTAGTTCTAGTCATTGATTTACATAAAGTTGTGTTTTCTGTCAGGTGGAGCGCCCTCAAAAGAAGAAGAGGGCTATGTGGCATAAGATGTTGTCTAAGCAGAGGAAACGGGCTGTAGTTGCTTGTTTGCGAATGGCTCCTTTGTACAATCTCCCCAGGTCTGCTGCCAAGAGAGTTATGACAAGTCCATTTACTCTTCATATGGCATTATGAAATATCCAAGTGATAAAAGCTGAAAAGCTGCAGAAATACTTGTGAACTGCAATGTTGTTGAACTAACTTATAAGGAAGATGACAAAATGTCCTCTTTATCGGTTTCAGTGGGCTGAAACCAATATTCATTACTTGCTTTTAACGTGAGATTTGTCTTTTTCTGCAGGCACAGAGCAGTGAACCTTTTCCTTCAGGGTTATGAGAGAGTCTGGCTGAAGGCAGAGCATGACTCACCTGAGGACAGACTAATTGAGGATTTGGCTGTGAGTGTGTTTCTGATTGGCTGTATTCCCCAGTTGAGATGTTGAGTCATGACGTTCATGTGTACGCCAATCCAGAAGGCTAATTCACCACAGGTTCCCTTGGGAATTTTGTAATGGGTTTTTAGAAAGGCAGTTTTCAATTTATGAGTACAATTATTATTACTTGTAGAGACTCACATGTTGTATTACAACATAAATTACACATAGGCACACTTCAAACGAATTTGGGATTGTTGTGTGCTTTAAAAGCATGTTGCTAACACACTACCACAATTAATTTATGTTTTACCACAGGTTTATGAGCTCAATGAATCTGACAACATTGTAATCCGTATATATCAAAAATGTATTAGTAGTAATATGCATTGCTAAGGACTTCATCTGGACAACTTTAAAGGCGATTTTCTCAATATTTAGACTTTTTTGCACCCTCAGATTCCAGATTTCCAGCCAAATATTGTCCTATCCTAACAAACCATACATCAACGGAAAGCTTATTTATTCAGCTTTCAGATTTAAAAAAAAAAGACCCTTATGACATTTTTGGGTGAACTAACTCTTTATGGTAGGGTTAAGTTGACATGTACTTTCAAAGTTACCTATTGTAAGACTCAGTAGAATGTCTGTTGGGGGACCATATAACCGTACATATTTTTATAACTATATAATTATATTATAACTATACTTTTTTTAAAGGTTATAGGTAGGTTTAGAGTTAGGAGTGGGATTAGTGGCTCAAAATATCTTTTTTATGCAATATTGTTACAAAAATTTTAGTTTTTCTACTTACTGTATTTGTGTCCATTACGTTTTATATATTCTTTTAAATATATAATCTAAAAATTTGGGGGTAAGGTTAAGAGATCTAAAATGTATCTATAAAATGGCAAAAGTGCAATTATACAAATATCTTTATAATATAAAAGATTTGTAAATATTTTACTAAAAATAATTGTATAATTTTAGCTGTATATATACACACCGATGAGGCATAACATTATGACCCCTGACAGGTGAAGTTAATAACTATCTCTTCATCACGGCACCTGTTAGTGAGTGGGATATATTAGGCAGCAAGTGAACATTTTGTCCTCAAAGTTGATGTGTTAGAAGCAGGAAATATGGTTTGACAAGAGCCAAGTTTGACTTGACGACTGGGTCAGAGCATCTCCAAAACTGCAGCTCTTGTGAGGTGTTCCCGGTCTGCAGTGGTCAGTCTCTAGCAAAAGTGATCCAAGGAAGGAACAGTGGTGAACCGGCGACACGATACACGTGGGGAGCGAAGGCTGGCCCGTGTGGTCCGCTCAAACAGACGAGCTACTGTAGCTCAATTTGCTTAAGAAGTTAATGCTGGTTCTCATAGAAAGGTGTCAGAATACACAGTGCATCGCGGTTTGTTGCTTATGGGGCTGCATAGCTGCAGACCAGTCAGGGTGCCCATGCTGACCCCTGCCCACCGCCGAAAGCGCCAACAGTGGGCACATGAGCATCAGAACTGGACCATGGAGCAATGGAAGAAGGTGGCCTGGTCTGATGAATCATGTGGCTGGCCGTGTGCGTCACTTACCTGGGGAACACATGGCACCAGGATGCACTATGGGAAGAAGGCAAGCCGGCGGAGGCAGTGTGATTCTTTGGGCAATGTTCTGCTTGGAAACCTTGGGTCCTGCCATCCATGTGGATGCTACTTTGACATGTACCACCTACCTAAGCATTGTTGCAGACCATGTACACCCTTTCATGGAAACGGTATTCCCTGGTGGCTGTGGCCTCTTTCAGCAGGATAATGCGCCCTGCCACAAAGCAAAAATGGTTCAGGAATGGTTTGAGGAGCACAACGAGTTTGAGGTGTTGACTTGGCCTGCAAATTCCCCAGATCTCAATCCAATCGAGCATCTGTGGAATGTGCTGAACAAACAAGTCCGATCCATGGAGGCCTCACTTCGCAACTTACAGGACTTCAAGGATCTGCTGCTAACCTCTTGATGCCAGATACCACAGCACACCTTCAGGGGTCTAGTGGAGCCCATGCCTTGACGGGTCAGGGCTGTTTTGGCAGCAAAAGGGGGATCAACACAATTAGGAAGGTGGTCAAAATGTTATGCCTGCTCGGTGTGTATATATATATATATATATATATATATATATACAGTCATGTGAAAATGTTAGGACACCCTATTGAATTCCATGGTTTTCTGTATATCAGGATATAATAATCTAGTGCTTGGCAGGTCTTTTAAAATTTGGAAAATAAAACCTCAGATGAACAACAACACATGACATATTACACTGTGTCATTATTTATTTAGCAAAAATAAAGTCAAGATGTAAAAACCATGGGTGACAAAGTTAGGACACCCTATGATTCAATTGCCTGTAGATCCACTTTTAGCAGCATTAACTTGAAGTAATCATTTTCTGCATGATTTTTCAATCTCTCACATTATTCTGGAGGAATTTTGTTCCACTCTTTACAACAGTGATTCAGTTTGTTGAGGTTTGTAGGCATTTGTTTATGCACAGCTCTTGTCACAGCATTTCAGTCAGGATGAGGTCTGGACTTTGACTGGGCCATTGCACCTTCAAGCTTTAGCTGTCGGACAGATGGTCTCACATTTAATTCTAGAATACTTTGGTATACAGTTCATGGTCGACTCAATGACTGTGGGGTGCCCAGGTCCTGTGGCTACAAAACAAGCCCAAAATCATCACCCCTCCACCAGCATTCTTTACTTTTTGTATGAGGTGTTTGTGCTGATCTGCTCTTTTGGTTTTCACCAAACTTGGCACTGTACATTATGGCCAAACATCTCCACTTTGGTCTCGTCTGTCCAAAGAACATTGTTCTAGAAGTCTTTGTTCAGATGCAACTTTGCAAACCTAAGCCGTGCTGCCATGTATTTTTTTTTTTTAGAGAGAAGAGGCTTTCTCCTGGCAACCCTTCCAAAAATGCCATACTTGACCGATCTTTTTCTAATTGTACTGTCAGGAACTTTAACATTTAACATGTTAACTGAGGCCTGTGGAGTCTGAGGTTTAGTTCTTGGGTTGTCTGCAATTTTTCTGAGCATTACACAGTCTGATCTTGGGGTGAATTTGCTGGGACGTCCACTCATGGGAAAATTGGTGTCTGTTTTGAATGTCTTTCACTTGTGAATAATCTTCCTCACTGTTGAATGATGGACTTCAAATTGTTTGGAAATAGCCTTGTAACCCTTTTCAGATTGATGGTAGCAACAATTGTTTCTGTAAGATCATTGCTGATGTCTTTCCTCCTTGGCATTGTGTTAACACACCTGAATGCTCCAGACCAGCAAACTGACAAAACTTCTGCTTTTATGGAGGTGATCACATTTGCTGGTGATCAGTTAATCAAAGGCATTTGATTAGCAGTGCCTGACCATTACTTAACCTCTTAATTCCTATGTTAAAAGTAAGGGTGTCCTAAATTTGTCACCCATTTCTTTTCCATTTTGGCTTTATTTTTGCTTAAAAAAAAATAATGACATGGTGTGATGTCATGTGTTGTTGTTCATCTGAGGTTTTATTTTCCAAATTAAGACCTGCCAAGGACCTGCTTTTTTTTTTATTATGTCCTGATACAGAAAACCATGGAATTCAATAGGGTGTCCTAACATTTTCACATAACTGTGTGTATATATATGAATGATATGTTATGTTCCATCAACTCAAATTCGAGTCTTGGTGACGGTTTTGTGCTAGTCTAATGAGATCCTCCAGTCGTCCTGTCATCGTTGTGATTGTATCGATCCATCTCATTGGCAGTCTTCCTCTGCACCTTCTAACCTCGATCTTTCCAAACATAATATCCTTTTCTAGTGATCCTTCCCTTCAAACCATGTGACTAGACTATATACAGATATATATTACCCTGAGCTTTTTTGATTTTATAGTAATAGGAATACTTTTATACCCAGCAGAAAACAGCGTATGTAGAGATCCTAAAGGAGGGAGCAGAGCAGAGAAACAACATTGACCCACTGCATCAGCTTATCAATCTCTTTAGTCAATGTGCCTTGACTGAGAGGAGGTTTGTATGTGTGTATATGTGTGATAATTTTATGCATTTTTTTTTGCATGACAAGTTGGTCAGGTTGCTTCTAATGTAGAACATTAGAACAGTTTTCGAGCAGAGGTGAAATACTTTGTTTAAAATGGTTTTGGTTATACTCTCATATGTCTCATATAAGGCACACAAGATATCTGGCTCACACTCACAGTTAATGACAATTAACATGTTGCTAAGTTTACAAATCAGGACAAATGTTATGCAGAACACACAAATATTGGTTGAAACTGCATTTTTAATTAGAACTGTTTTCTATCAATATATTTTGCTTTGTACTAAAAAGTATATTTATACCCAATTCCATTATTTCTCATTGCGTTCTTAGATTGCTTGATTATGAAGAAGTGAAGAGACTCAAAGGCCAAGTATGGCAACCCATACTCATAATTTGTCCTCTGCATTTAACCCATCCAAATTAGGGCACTCACATTAGGAGCAAGGAGTAGTATTAGTAGTTGCTGCACAGCTTCAGGTCCATTTAAAACAAAACAATTTGTTTGAAAAATTCCAGTCTGGTTTCCGCTCTGGCCACAGCAAAGAAACAGCTCTGGTCAGGGTCACAAATGACAGGCTCCCCATCTCTTCTCATCCTTCTGGACTTGCCTGCCATGTTGGACACTGTGGATCATAACATTCTCCTCCCCCCGTGTACACTCCACTATCTGTCTATCTGAGTTTCTGCAGCTAAACAGCTCCAAGACAGGAGCTATTCTAGTCGGTACTCCACATCAGGTCCGGACATCTGTCATTACCATTTTTTTCTCTGGCCAGGATATTCAACTTTTAACATCATTCACTAACCTGGGTGTTAGAATGGTTTCTCATCTGACTTTTGAGGCTCACATCAAACATCTCTGTAAGACCTCCTCTTTCCACTTTAGGAATATTGCCAAACTTCGTCCCACACTTACTCTTGCAGATGCGGAAAACCTTTGTCTCCTCCAGACTGGATTACTACAGTGTACTCCTCATTGGGATCCCTGACAAAAGCCTTCAGAAGCTGCAGTACATTCAGAACAGCGCTGCTAGGGTCCTGATGAGGGTTTGCAAATACGATCACATCACCCCCATCCTCACTTCACTGGCTTCCTGTCTTACTCAGTCTCCCTCCTCACTCACCAGTGCATTTATAGTGACGTCCCCCTTTAACTCAAGGAACTCCTCATCCCACAAACATCTACATGTGCCCTCTGTTTTGTTTCAGCATATCTCCTGAAACCCCCCAGGACCAAGCTCTGTTCTATGGGAGAACGGGCTTCCTGCTGAGCCATTTCCCATGCTCTCCCTGACCACCCGAGGACACCATAGACTGTGGATGCTTTCAAGCGTGGCCTTAAAACCCTTTTAGCAGAGCTTTTGGTTGATTTTTTCTTTTAAATTGTAGCACTTTGGGATTTTGCTTAAATATAAAGTGCGTTACAAATAAAATGTATTATTATTATTTAGGTTAGGTGCTTTGTTCAAGGGCACCTCAGTCATTTCTTGCCAGTATTGAGAATCAAACCCACGACCTTCAGGTTACAAGTCCGACTCTCTAACCATTAGACAACAACTGCCCCACTGATATGTAAAATATATATCTAATGATACCTTAGATTTTGGTCCTTGCATTGGACTCATTCCTAAAAACAAAGGGAACAAATCTTAACTCATCTGGTTCACTCTTGTCATCTGTATCTACAGTAAACTTGAGGAGGATGACCTGTACATGTGCTATGCTGACATCATGGCCAAGGTAAGAAGCACTGCTGGGACTTTCTGAGCAAAGTTTTTGAATTTTTGCTATAAAACACATGCAGCATTCAAGCTAAACTGTAACTTTGCTCTACAGAGTTGCCAAATTGAGGAAGACCAGGATGAAGATGGCCTGAAATCATTTGAGGTAAGCAATGGAAATGAATAGGATCTGAGTTGGTATTGATTTAATTGTAGAAGAAAGAGCTGAAATTGGAATAGCAGAGGATGCTGACATAGTTATGTACTGTACTGCACTCGGGTTCATTAATTATGCAATCAATGATTGGCTTCAGAAATAATAGACTGAGAAACAGTTGATGTGTTTTATTTCTTAGTGAATTGATTAACTAATTATTTGTCTTAGGAAAAAGAGATAGAAAAACAGAGGCTGCTGTATCAGCAGGCCCGACTTCATGAACACGGAGCAGCTGAGATGGTCTTACAGAACCTCAGTGCCAGCAGAGGTATGAGTCAAAGTGTAGCCTGTTCCTTCATCTTATTCCTGTCAAAGGCAGGGGTTTTCATACTGAGGTCAAGGGACCCCCAGAGGGCCACAAGGGAGTCCATAGGAAAAAAGTAGAAAATAGAAAAAAAGAAAAAAATCTTAGAGCTGTCATAGTTAACATGTTTGGATATTAATTGATTTTTTTAACAGTAATTCTTATAGATGTCTTATAGATGTTACATTTCTTATACTGATATTGTATTCTATTGAAAACCCTAATTTTAACAGGAATATTTAAAATGGGATTTTCAGTTTCAGTGTCACATGATCCTTCAGAAATCATTCTAATCATTCTGTGCTGATTTGGTGCTCAAGAAACATTTCTTATTATCAATTTGAAAACAGTTTTCTCTGGATTCTTTGGTAAAAAAAGAACAGCATGTATTTGCAATAGAAATCTTTTGTGACATTATAAATGTATTTGTTGTCATTTGCTTAATTTAATTTATCCTTGCTTAAAAATAAGTATTGATTTCTTAAGAAAAAAGAGCTTCCATTCAATTTTTAGAAAAAGGGTTCCTCGCATCATATTTGAGGCTTCCTTGGCATCAAAAAGATTGAAAACCCCTGGTCTAAGATACAGGTCACCATTCATATCTTGAACCAGCTGGCTGTGACTTTTATTATTGTCAGTGCTCTTAAGTTGTATGTGATATTTGAACCAGGTGATATGGGGCCTATGGTAGCAGCCACATTAAAGCTGGGCATTGCAATCCTGAATGGAGGAAACCCGTCTGTCCAGCAGGTAGGTTTGAAAAGGTCAGGCTGGAATATGTTGGAGCGATAACACAAAACCCCCAAAGTTTTGACATTTAACATCAAAACCAACTTTTATATAACAACTACTTCATGTTCATTCTTTCTGTTGTTAAATTCTTTCTAGAAAATGCTGGATTACTTGCGACAGAAGAGGGACGTGGGCTTCTTTCACAGCCTGGCTGGACTAATGCAGTCTTGCAGGTTCGGCTGTTATTTGATAATGCATTGTGAGACGTTTCCCTGTCAGAAAGCAGCTGCTCAAACCACCTAAAAGTGGAGAAGCACTTTGTTCACTCATTTATCGCCGTTCACCCTCCTTCTTTGTCCAGTTTTAAAATTACTTGCTAAAATCAAGAGTGAAGAACATCCTTTCACATCACTTTTTTCCCTTTCAATCTGTTCCATTGCTGTAATTGGAAGTGTCTGTTGAGTGTCTGGGTTTGTATTATATAAAAAGAAGAGGATTGTGTGTTTGATGTTGGTGTTGTAATTCTGTGTGTCACAGCGTGCTGGATTTGAACGCATTTGAGAGGCAGATCAAAGCGGAGAGTTTAGGAGTGGGTGCCGAGGACAATTCAGGTACATCACTGACATCCACAACAAAGTGCTTCTTTGAAAAACGAATGTATCTGTCAGATGAGGCAGATTTTTCTTTTTATTGACATTGATTTGCCTATATTGCATTTTGCTTTCACCTTCTCTCTTTCTTTCTCAGGTGATAGAGTGATGGCAGATGAACAGCTGACCTGTGATCTTTTCAGATTCCTCCAGCTTCTTTGTGAAGGCCATAATACTGGTTAGAACAAACATGTTGTTAGATTGTTCTTTTCTTTCCATAGTGCAAGGTACTTTTGTCCAAAGTCAGAAGGTGAAGTGTAATTTTAGTTAAAATACAGTACTTTCTCCTATCCTACTTCAACACTGTAAAAAAGCCATTTGCAGATTAATTTCCCTGAAGAAAGAGTGTAAACAATCACAATTTTGCTCAATCAATGGCAGTATGGGAATTACACTACTGTTGAAAAGTTGGGTTTCTTTTGAAAGGAAATAATTTCATTCAGCAAAAGTAACAGTAAGGACATTAATAATAAAGGTTTTCTTATGAATATATCTATACTTCTTATAAAGGTTTCTATTTCAAATATTCACAAAATATTTTTTGTAATACTAATTGATAATACTAAGAAATGTTTCTTGAATGCCAAATCAGCATATTAGAATGATTTCTAAAGGATAATGCGTCTTTCCTGTGATACTGCCATCACAGGAATACATAAAAAAATGTAAATTTAAATTTAAATTAGTCTTTAAAAATAATTTCAAACATTTTAGAGCCTTTAAATCAAATGGTTTTTAAAGTCAGGGTGATTCTGAAGTTACTATGGTCTTTTCTTTCCTATTGTGACGTGTATCTGAGTGAAACAGCTTCTCGAACAAGAAAAAATGTAGGGCAGGATTTGATTTCCGGAATTGATTGGATCGTTGGATTATGTTAGCTTGACAAAGTATATCCTTCTTCTTCTTCTTCTGAGACTAAATTTAAACAGTATCTCCTCCTAGAGCTTTAAAGCTAAAACCACCAAACTCGGGATAGACCTTTAGGCTGTGTTCACACTTGGCATGTTTGGTTCAATTAAAACGAACCCTGGTGCGATTGCTTTGTTAGTGTGGTTCATTTGAATAAGTGTGAACGCTGCCATCCGAACCCTGGTACGCACCAAACAAGTGGACCGAGATCGCTAAAAAGATGGGTCTCGGCCTGGTTCCAAACGAACTCTGGTGCGGTTTAAATGAAATATAAATGCAACATGGACCAAAGACGCGGATAACAACGCTAAAAAGTATAGAATGGATCTTTGTTTGTGTGTGTGACGGAGGGATTCCTGTCACTGTTTTGACTCCTTTACACATTTGTGACCCTGGACCACAAACCAGTCATAAGTCGCAATAGTCAACAATACATTGTGTGGGTCAAAATTATCGATTTTTCTTTTATGCCAAAAATCATTAGGATATTAAGTAAAGATCATGTGCCATGAAGATATTTTGTAAATTTCCTACTGTAAATATATAAAAAATGTATTAGTAGTAATATGCATTGCTAAGGACTTCACAATATTACGATTTTTTGGCACCCTCCGATTCCAGATTTTCAAATAGTTGTATCTCGGCCTTATTTATTCAGCTTTCAGATGTTGTATAAATCTCAATTTTAAAAAAAAATTGACCCTTATAACGATGGTTTTGTGGTCCAGGGTCAAAATACCATCATATGTTGGCTGCGCACATACAACTAATGCATTTAGCCCAGCACACAGCCTTGCTTTGGATATTCTGTAAGTTCCGTCACAAAATATGTAATAAAAGCCGACCAATCAGTTTGTGAACATGTCCCTTTGGTTTTAGGTTCAGTATCTTTAGGTTTAGTGTCAAAATGCCAAATAATCTGACTGCTAAGCGGACCAGGACGAAATGTTTTTTTTTGGTCCGGACCAAACGAAGCAAGCCAACCGAACTACAAGTGTGAACACACCCCTAGACTGATCTGACTTGGGTTGATTGTCATTAAACGGACGTTTAAACCTACAAATGGCCTATAGACTTTTATTGAGGGTGTCAAAACTTTTATACAATAACAAATAGAGTATTTAAGCTTCATCCACCAAGTATCTATCACTAGCAAAGCCTAGCAACTAGCTTAGGACATGCTAGCAGCTTGTTAAAACGTGTTATAAACCTGCTAATTCATGCTAGCAATGTGTTAATTCATGTTAACAACATGCTAATTTGTGTTAGCAATGTGTTAAAACATGTAAATTCAGGCTAACAACATGCTAATTCATGTTAGCAATGTGCTAAACCATGCTAGCAACAAGCTAATTCATGTTGTTTTGTTTTCTATCATCGAAAAAGAGCTGAAACCACAACATTATCAATGTCATATTTAGAATGTGCAGATTGTTTTTCCATTCATAGTGTTACACATAAATCATGAGATTATTCATTACTGATTAATGGAATGTAATAAAATCTACTGACAGACATATTTTGCACATATTAATCTTATACAGCATCAATATTCTGTTTTTGAACTAGAGGTATACGACTGAAATTTCCCCCACAGATTTCCAGAATTACCTGAGGACTCAAACTGGAAACAACACAACTGTTAACATCATCATCTCCACTGTGGATTATCTGCTTAGGGTCCAGGCAAGCCCATGTCTCCACTCCAAACACTAGTTTCCTACATTTTTTATTTCACCTGTCTGTAATATACATGACGAAAGACTGAAAAATGCATGTTTGCTGCTGTAAGTGGTTTGAGAGTTTCAGCACAGAATAGAGAAAGGGCCCAAAACGGTGAGACAGAGCTTGTAGCCAAATAATGTTTCCATAAACCATTTGCCGCTGACAGGCCACCTCCATTTCATTTGTCTGATACTGAGAATGATAGATGGCCTCATATCTGCAGGAGTCCATCAGCGATTTCTACTGGTATTATTCAGGGAAGGATGTGATTGATGAGCGTGGTCAGCACAACTTCTCCAAAGCCATCAGCGTGGCCAAGCAAGTGTTCAACACGCTCACTGAATACGTTCAGGTAAATGCACACAAGCAAATGGGTCAACAAAGATAGGCTTGTATTAAAAACTGTAAATATGCGTGGTCAAAATGCAGAGATACTGAGTAAAATTTTGATAACTGTGTGTTATAAGATTTGGCATTATTCCCTCCTTTTTAATATTTTATTTCAAATAAATGCCTGACACTATGCCGGTGTCTTTCTTCGTTCACCCCACCAACGTCTTGTGTTTCAATGTTGTGAAGCAACTGATTTGATTAATCTCGGTCAATAACATCAATTAAAACGTTTAATTATCTAATTTAGGGTCCGTGTACAGGTAATCAGCAGAGTTTGGCCCACAGTCGTCTTTGGGACGCTGTTGTTGGCTTCCTCCATGTGTTCGCACATATGCAGATGAAGCTTTCTCAGGTTAGCCTATAGACAAAAGTCTTATGTGCTAATTTATTCATCCATCAAGTACAAATTTACAAAAACTCAAGAGGATAAAAGAAAGATAAAAAATAGTGTTTTATGTCTGCAGGATTCCAACCAAATAGAGCTGCTGAAGGCTCTGATGGACTTACAAAAAGACATGGTGGTAATGCTGCTTTCCATGCTTGAAGGTAGGAGAAATGTTGAAGGTCTTCTCAATGCTTTTCCATGCACTTCCTCTTCTGCTTGTGAGAAATTTGGCATTTTTGATTATCCAATCAATGTCACTATAATAATATTAGTATACTAAGCTTGTTTTCACATTTGGTTGGACTGTTTGGCCCTTTTTTTGTTAAGTTGGATTTGCCATCAAATATTTAAACATTGGAGAATCATGCCTATACCTACCTATACATACTATTCACTGCAGTTGTGGCAGTAGAACAACAATAATTTGTATTCCTTATCACACAAATTATGATTACGGGGGCAGATTATCAATAAATAAACACTTATTTTTGTACGGTTCTTTGCACAATACTGTGTTATGACCTCAAAACCCTTTTACCATAGACCATGATTTGTAAACTAATACATTTTGATGTTTGCATCACATAATCAGCTCCATATTTATGGCCTTTCTGTTGTAGTAAACTTGTTTAGTAACTCACAGCATTGCATTTGCAATATGGAACGCTTGAGTACTGTGAAACACGAGGCATGATACTTAATAAGAGCACAAATACTTGTAGAAGCAAGCTAAAATGGTTGCTTAAGAAAATGCATTTCTTATCTCACATTTGCTTTTGTTAACACTATCGGTTAGTTTTAGGGTAGCATTTAGTTTAGTTGGTACGTTGTTTCCAAAGGCGATGGAGCAGTAACCTTTTAGCACTACTCACTGGACATTTAATTTCTGAACTGCCGTAATACGAACAAAAAACATCATAATTTATCCTGTTTCGGATAAAACAAAATTGACTTTTACCACCACTCACAGGACATTTTTCTTTGATTTCACTTTGAGTAATCACAAGTGTTGCGAAACCTGCAAGAAGCAATGCAATATAATTTTGCAAGCACATTTTTCCAATGAGTCTGGGTTGAAATCTTCACAGAGCACTTGTGTTCATACCAACTGTGAAACGCCGTCCATATGAACCACATGATTTTGGAAACGCCCTTTTGCCCCAACCAAATGAACCAAATTCTGATATACCAAACGCTGTAGTTTGAAAGAGTCCTAAGTGTCCTGCAGACATTTTAGGCACATAAATGTTCCTATGTGTTTCTAGGAAATGTGGTGAATGGGACCATTGGCAAACAGATGGTAGACATGTTGGTAGAATCGTCTAGCAATGTGGAGATGATCCTCAAATTCTTTGATATGTTCCTTAAACTCAAAGACCTTACATCATCTGAAGCCTTTCGCGAATACGACCCAGATGGCAGAGGTCTCATTTCCAAGAAGGACTTCCACCGAGCAATGGAAGGGTTCAAGCGCTACTCTAAATCGGAAACCGAATTTCTGTTATCCTGTGCAGAAATGGCAAAAAGCGATTTGCTGGATTACCCAGACTTTGTGACACGTTTTCACGAACCGGCCAAAGAGATAGGCTTCAACATGGCGGTTCTTCTGACCAATCTGTCTGAGCACATGCCCAATGATGCCCGCTTGCAGAATTTCCTGGAGTTGGCGGACAGCGTTCTTAAGTATTTCCATCCTCACCTTGGAAGGATCGAAATCCTGGGCAGTGGGAAACGGATCGAAAGAGTCTACTTTGAGATCAGTGAATCCAGCCGCACTCAGTGGGAGAAACCACAGGTATTAAATGATCATTTGCTGATCTGCTTTTGTAGTCTGCTAATGTGTTTCTTATATAAATCTTTGTAAATGCATATTCTTGATGATTCAGGTTAAGGAGAGCAAACGACAGTTCATCTTCGATGTCGTGAATAAGGGAGGAGAGAAGGAAAAGATGGAGCTATTTGTCAACTTCTGTGAAGACACCATCTTTGAAATGCAGCTTGCTGCGCAAATATCTGGTTCAGAGAGTGGAGAGGAACTGAAAGCTAAGGATGACAATGAGGTGAAAGACAAGGTAGAGATGAATGAAAACCTTGCAGAAGACAACAGGATGACCAAAGATTCAAGATGTTTCTCCATAAGAAACATCAGAAAACACATAAAGAGGATAACCATTATGAGTATTATCTCAGTGATTTTCTCTTTCGCCCACAACGTTCTGCTATTTATCACTCATGCCTTTTTAGGTCTGGTTTGGTACTGCCTTTATCTGCTCTACCACATCTTCTTGAGCGGATGGATTATTGATGTGGCTAAAGAGATGAACCTGGCTGACCTTTTAGGTGACCTTCGGGATCCTACCATGGTTGAGGCCATAGGGGTCAGAGAAGGAGCGGTCAGAGAGAATAACGTGTGCCATACACGTGCGTTTTCGTCTCGTGGTAATCTTAGAGGCATGAGTCTAGATCTGTCTGCAGTGTCCAGGGACCCCCAGCTCCTCACAGATATTTTCGGCTTGTGTCTGAAGAAGGAGGGAGAAAAGTACACATTGTCGAGTGGAGACCAACTTTCCAGTCTAGATGAATTTCTAAACACCTCCAAATGTCAGGTAAATAGAGTATACCATTGTCAACTTACTGTCAAACATGTTAAATTTTATTGTATTTCTGTCATGGTATTAGTTACTATTCATTTTGTTCATTTCTGGACATTTCTGCCTATGAAGTGGACGTCTTTGCCTATTTTAAAAGTTTGAGCATTTGTGTCCAAACAGTGAACATTTGAGTCCCTTTAGTCTGTGTCCTCTGTCCAATTATGTTAATTTGCTGTATGTCTGCTTTGTTAACAGGTTGAAATCCGTGAGGATATTCATGAGGTGCAAGAAGAGGAGGACTTGGAGATTGAGAAAGCTTTGTAAGTGCTTCAGATTGGGGAAAGATAAAACTCTGAAAACTGAACTCTAAAACTCAGAAAATACTGCTGTTTTAGCAGGGGAATACCACTGATATTCTGCTTTCAAGTGAATCATTACTTTCCCACAAGGGAAGTTCAGGGAAGATATAAAGAGATCTTTGAATACTCTTGATTGGACCCTTGAGTACGTATGGTATCCTGTCCCTGAACAATTCAAATATAAATAAAATAAAATAAAATATAGTTGAATGTTGAGAATTGCTGTTACGCCCACTGAAATTCAACAAATATTTAATTCCTGATTCCTGAAATGTCTGAATCTCATGAGCCTTTTTGAATCAGTTTGAAACACTGCCCTATAGAACCTATATAAATTGTATATAAAATATATATAAAATAATATAATCTTACCGATGCCAAACTTTTGAATGTTAGTTTAAACAAAATTGATATTATAAACTAAATGTAGCCAAATAAATCAGAATCAAGTTGAATGAAAGTAAGAGCTTGTAAATCGTAATCGAATCTGGAAATCTGCTCATATAGGCTACTTGTCACGGGTTGATGTGTGATGCAGAAATAAACAATATATTTAATAAACAGAGAGCAAGAATACTACATATTCAATGTAGCGTTAACACAAGATGAAGAACAGAGGAAATCTCAGGGTTTAAATACACAAGGAAGGTAATCAACAGAAAAGGGAACAGGTGTGGGCTAATAAGAAACCATGACAATGAATGAATGAGTAGAACTCGGGGAAATGGTGACTAGAGGTGTGTTCAGCTTGAAGCGTCACTGCACAGACCGATCAGTGTATGACATCAAAGTACCGTGAGAGTGATTAGAAAGCATATGTGGTATTATTTTGCGGTACTTTGATGTCATACACTGACGGTCTGTGCAGTGCCGCTTCAAGTCGAACACACCTAATGAAAAGATTGAAAACTTAACCAGACAGAAACTAAACATGACCGTGACAATACTCAACCATACTGTGTCACCTCATTATTTGATGGTGTCTAAAGAAACCCCACTATATATTGCAAGATATAGTGTGTATAAGAAAATACATACTGTACTGTAGATGCAAATGAAAAAGTGAATACAATGCACTCTGCCTCTGTTTTCTGTGCACTATACTGGTAAAAATAGGTTCTGCACAAAAATGTTTACACTGCTTATGCAGGCAGAGTGAATGCAGTTACTGTACCTGTTAATATTGCCGTCTAAATATTTATGTGCCGCTTTTTGAGTGCAATATGAAACAAGCCTAAGACACTGCATTTAAATTTTGCAGTGATGAGGATAAAAGTAAAGGTGAAAAGAAGTCTAAAAGGAGAGTTAGAAAGCTCAGCTCTTCAAAACCAGATGAAAGTGAAATCCAGGTTTCAGCTGTTTGGAATATTATCTGCTCTCAGAAGACCAAACTGCTGGTATGTTTCTTTCTCTGTTGTTGTCCAGCTGCACAATACGTGCACGCTGTACTAAAAGATGTTTAGCCATATGGATCTGAACACTTATATGTGATCTGATTACTTGTAGTATGTATTTTCTCTGCAGAATTGTTTTGCAAGAAATTTCTACAACATGAGATTGTTGGCTCTGTTCCTTACTTTTGCCATCAATTTTATTCTTCTGTTCTACAAGGTGAGTATTGATTTCCTTGCTAAAACATCAGCTTTAATGTTGTTGGTCAGGCTGGTCTGTTTTAATGTGTTTAGGCCACTTGGATTGGGAAATCAGCTAAAATAACTGAATAACAGGTTGGGAGACCAGCTAGACCAGTTCAAACCAACTTTTTTCACACCTAAATTTGACCAAAAATATTTTAATATTATTTTATTTAGGTTTCATCGACCATTGGTGATGATGAAAATGTGGAGATCGCTCTTTGTGACGACAGAACCAAGGGTTCACAGAAAGTTTATTTTGAACTAGAAGAGAACAGTGGCTACATGAAAATGATTCTTCGCATCCTGGCTGTCTTGCACACACTCATCTCACTCTGCTGTATCATCGGCTACTACTGTCTGAAGGTTACACACACACACACATTGGACACTTCAAATTCGTGTCTGTGCAAGTAAACCACTATATTTCTTATGGTGAAACTTTCCCTGTGGTGAAAATCAAGTTATTAATGTTGTTTATACAGTGCATCCGGAAAGCGCTTCACTTTTTCCATATTTTGTTATGTAACAGCCTTATTCCAAAATGGATGAAATTCATTATTTTCCTCAAAATTCTACAAACAATACCCCATAATGACAACGTGAAAGAAGTTTGTTTGGAATTTTTGCTAATTTATTAAAAATTCAAATGGAATCATCCGGAAAATCATATGTACATAAGTATTCACAGCCTTTGCTCAATACTTTGTTGAAGCACCTTTGGCACCAATTACAGCCTTTTTAAATATGATGCTACAAGCTTGGCACACCTATTTTTGGGCACATTCTTCTTTGCAGGACCTCTCAAGCTCCATCAGGTTGGATGGGAAGCGTCGGTGCACAGCCATTTTCAGATCTCTCCTGAGATGTTCAGTCGGGTTTAAGGATGTCTCTGTACATTGCTGCATTCATCTTTCCCTCGATCCTGACTAGTCTTCCAGTTCCTGCCGCTGAAAAACATCCCCACAGCATGATGCTGCCACCACCATACTTCACTATAGTGATGGTATTGGCCAGGTGATGAGTGGTGCCTGGTTTCCTCCAGACATGTAGCTTGCCATTTAGGCCAAAGAGTTCAATCTTGGTTTCATCAGACCAGAGAATTTTGTTTCTCATGGTCTGAGAGTCCTTCAGGTGCCTTTTTGGCAAACACCAGATGGGCTGTCATGTGCCTTTTACTGAGGAGTGGCTTCCACCTGGCCACTCTACCATACAGGCCTGATTGGTGGAGAACTGCAGAGATGGTTGCTCTTCTTGAAGGTTCTCCTCTCTCCACAGAGAAACGCTGGAGCTCTGTCAGAGTGACATCGGGTTCTTGGTCACCTCCCTGACCACCACCAAGGCCCTTCTCCCCCGATCGCTCAGTTTGGCCGGGCGGCCAGCTCTAAGAAGAGTCCTGGTGGTTCCAAATTTCTTCCATTTACGGATGATGGAGGCCACTGTGCTCATAGGGACCTTCAATGCTGCAGAATTTTTTCTGTACCCTTCCCCAGATCTGTGCCTCGACACAATCCTGTCTCAGAGGTCTACAGACAATTCCTTAGACTTCATGGCTTGGTTTGTGCTCTGACATGCACTGTTAACTGTGGGACCTTTATATAGACAGGTGTGTGTCTTTCCAAATCATGTCCAATCAACTGAATTTACCACAGGTGGACTCCAATCAAGTTGTAGAAACATCTCAAGGATGATCAGTGGAAACAGGATGCACCTGAGCTCAATTTTGAGTGTCATGGCAAAGGCTGTGAATACTTATGTACATGTGATTTTTTTTTTTATACATTTGCAAAGATTTCAAACAAACTTCTTTCTGTTTGCATTATGGGTATTGTTTGTAGAATTTTGAGGAAAAATTATGAATTTCATCCATTTTGGAATAAGGCTGTAACATAACAAAATGTTGAAAAAGTGAAGCGCTGTGAATACTTTCCGGATGCACTGTATGTCTATGTGGTGTTTTTAATATGCTTTAAGACAAACCATGTGCAAATTCATAAGTCAACACCATTGCTGAGTTTTCAAACTGCAGTGGAAAAAAGACGATTTGAAATCACCGGTTTCTGATGTCACAAACTCTCTTGTAACCAATCACTTCAACGTGCAGGCGGGCTTTAGCATATCATTAACTATGCTGCGTAGCAGGGGAGTCTCAAGAGAAGTCAGGTTATCCCGGTATATTTTTCTGTAGATATGAAAAAACGGGTACATTTAGCAATATAGCGGGTGAAATATGTATATTACGATGTTATGATGAACTATATGCCTTTTTCCACTGACGTTCTTGTTCAAGATTTGAGATTATCCAAAGAGAATCTTGTGTTTCAATGGAAGATGTATTTGTTTCATTTCCAGGCTTAAAAATCTCAGATTGTTTTATTTGGTCTCAGGCGTATAAAACATCCAACTACCTTTTTCATCATTTGACCTCTGACAGGTTCCTTTAGTCATTTTTAAACGAGAGAAGGAGCTGGCTCGTAAACTGGAGTTTGATGGACTCTACATCACAGAGCAACCTTCTGAAGAAGACATTAAAGGCCAGTGGGACAGAATGGTCATCAATACACCGTAAGAGCTTCATAACTGCCTTATAAAGGCTCACATTGAAACAGTGAAACAATGGCTGACCTTCTATATGAATTTAAAATAATAGAATAATAGATAATAGAATTATCACTACAACAAATTAAAAATGTTGCAGCTCTGAGGTAATATTCTGTTTTCTTCTTTGCTGTTTTTCAGATCATACCCAAGCAATTATTGGGATAAATTTGTGAAAAGGAAGGTAAGTTGAACAAATAAAATATCTTCTCTAAAAGTTCTCTAAAAAAACATTTAAGAGCATCGTAGTATGACAGTATCTCACAGCTCTAACATTGTGACTCTAACCCCTGGTTTCACAGACCAGGCTTAAGCCTAAAATGCATGCTTGAGCTGTTTAAATTGAAAGCAACTTTCACTGACATATCTTAAAATATTGTTTCAAGATGCACACCAGTAATGTTTTTTTCTGAGGCACGTTTATAAAAGCTATTTAAATGTAAATTGTAAACTAAGGTTTGATCCTGGCTTAATCTAAGCCCTGTCTGTGAAACCAGGACATATAGTCCAAGAGCTCTCTGACCCCTCCATAGACAGCTATTTAATTAACATTTTTAAGGTCCAGAAAGATAGTAAAAACTTAGTTAAAATAGTCCATGTGACTCCAGTGGTTCAACCTTAATTTTATGAAGTGACGAGTATACTTTTTGAGCACAAAAAAACATACAAAAAGAACAACTTTATTCAGCAATTTCTTCTAGCCTGTGTCAGATTCTTATGCTGTTGACGTAGTGTAAACAGTGCAGTGTTTCCTAGTTCTACAGCAGAACGGCTCGTGCACATGTGTAGTGGTTCTCACATGAACAGCGTCGGCCAATGGTAAGCTGGCGTTCTGGAAGTGCTGCACAGTCTGATACAGGCTAGAAGAAATTGTTGAATAAAGTTGTTATTTTCGTATGTTTTTTTGTGCACAAAAAGTATTCTCGTCGCTTTATAAAATTAAGGTTGAACCACTGGAGTCACATGGACTATTTTAACAATGTTTTTACTACCTTTCTGGGCCTTTAAAGTGTTAATTAAATAGCTGTCTATGGAGGGGTCAGAGAGCTCTCAGATTTCATCAAAAATATCTTCATTTGTTTTCCGAAGATGAACGAAGGTCTTACGGGTTTGGAACGACATGAGGGTGAGGAATTAATGACAGAATTTTCATTTTTGGGTGAACTAACCCTTTATTCCTAAAGTATTTTCACCGATTTTTTTCAATCGACATTCAACTCTAAAAACTTGAATGTCTAAAACTGACATGTCAGTTCTAAAATGTACATTCAGAACTGTTTTTGACCGTTTAAAAACATCATAGTACGAAAGTATCTCAAAGCTCTAACATCTGTGACTCTTAATCCTAATTTTAATATTAACTAGATTTTTCTTTTCTTTTTAGTTTTTTTTTTTTCTGCAGTATTTTAAGAGATTTGTACATTTTCTGAAAGAGAAAAAAAAATGCTGTCACCTCATTGCCATGATACTAGGGTGTTGTGGGTGATTGTCATTGCTATGCAGCTGCTATGGTGTTCCAAATGGTTTATAGGTGATTATTTACTGACCAACCACTCTATATGACATTCAGGCTTGAAATGTTAGTTCATCCAAAAAATGAAAATTCTGTCATTATTACTCACCCTCATGTTGTTCCAAACCCGTAAGACCTTTGTTCATCTTCGGAACACAAATTAAGATATTTTTGATGAAATTTGAGAGCTTTCTGTCCCTCCATTGACAACTATGCAACTAAAACTTTGACTCTTCAAAAAGTTCATAAAGAGATCGTAAAACTAATCCATATGAATTGAGCGGTTTAGTCTATAGGATGCTTCCTTTTTTATCATCCGCCATGTGGAAATCGTAAATCCAGTGGCTTAGAAAAGCAACAGCAGACCTCTCAACAATAAGCCTGGTTTGAGATATCATTCGTGTCTGCAGCACGAACAGTGTTGGATGAATTGCGTGCCAAATATAATACTTGGGTTCAGCACCAGTAATAATGATCCAATCCCTTGATGTGGTACAGTAAGCTGTGTTATTTGAGCTGGAGGTTCAAACTGTTTTTCTGTTTTTGATTTATTCTGTTATTGCTTTCCGTGCTGCAGGTAATGGCGAAATATGGAGAGCTGTATGGATCAGCACGCGTCAGTGAGCTTCTGGGTTTGGATAAAGCTGCTCTGGACTTCAGCTCAGAGGCTCATGAGAGGAAAAGACCCGTACAAAAGGGTGCCAACACTGCCCTGTGAGTTACACCCCTCTTCTTTTATTTATTATAATAATTTTACCAACCAAACCAGCTTCTGTTCAGAAAAACAGCACAATCAGTTCATCTTCAGACTGACAATGAAAAAAAATATTTCACTCTGTGCCAGATGATGGCAGCAGTGATCAATGCGACATGCTTAAAATAAATTAAATAAATCATTCTCATTTTTCACAGCTTCAGATTAAACACCAGTGATGTGAAGTACCAGATATGGAAGCTGGGAGTGGTTTTCACCAACAATGTAAGATTCCTTACTCTTTGAACACTGAAAGTGTTAAAACAAAAGGAATCAGTGAGCCAAATCTAACATGTAATTGTGTTTTTCTTACTCTCAGTCCTTCCTTTACCTGGCCTGGTATATGCTTGTGTCAGTTCTGGGTCATTATAACAATTTTTTCTTCGCTGCGCACCTGCTAGACATCGCCATGGGCTTCAAAACACTGCGCACCATACTATCATCTGTTACACATAATGGCAAACAGGTACTACATTTGTGTGTGTGTGTGTGTGTTTGTGTGTGTATGCACAGTGGCCCCAAAATGTGTTTATACCCTCAAGTCACACAAATATGAATGTCATTATACTATGTAACAAATAAATAATATACTAGAACTAACTGGCCATGTTTTATTTATATTTGTTTATATTTCTATGTTCATATACTGTTTTATATAACTTTATATAACTTCAGTGTCACATGATCCTTCAGAAAACATTCTGATATGCTGATTTTATGCTCAAGAAATATTTCTTATTATTTTCAATGTTGAAAAGAGTTGTGCTACTTAATATTTTTGTGGAAACCATGATCCTTTTTCAGGATTCCTTGTTAAATATGTTTAAAAAAAGCATTTATTTTATATAGAAATCTTTTGTAGCATTACTATGGAAGCCCGTTTCCGCCACAATTGAGTAAAAAAATATGATTCTTTAAGTCATAATAATGAGAAACTTTCTCCTAATAATGACTTAACATCTCATAATAATGACTTAACATCTCATAATAATGAGAAACTTTGTCGTAATAATAAGAAATTTTCGTAATTATGACTTAATCCGCGCATGCGCAATTTGCACATGTGAGCAGCAACTTCCAGCACATCAAGCGAGGCGGGCAGCAATATGTGCTATCTTATTAATTTATTTTTATTCTTTATTTTTTATTTACTATCTGTGTAGCCTACTGTTGTCTCTGTACTGAAGCTTCTTCTGTCACCAAAACAAATTCCTTGTGTGCAAACATACTTGGCAATAAAGCTCCTTTTTATCCTGATATTGATTAAATACAAAAGGCTACTCTGGTTGAATCTGTCACGTGTGCCATTTATTGAAACATACAATATCATTTTTACAGGAGTATAAGCTATATTTACTGTTGAATGAAAACTGTTGCCCGATCACAACCTTCTGTTGCAACTGTTCGGCAGCAGTTTCCCTGTCGGTTACAACACCATCCAACCAACGTGTGTGTGTGTGCACGCATCAATAATCATGACACTGGCCAGAGGTTTGAAGTTGTTCAATGAATGTTGCCACCCCATGCAGCCTCTGTTCTGTTCTTTCTGCGCCAAAGCTTGTTCTTGCTTAAGATCCTCTCAAGAGCGCGTTTGCTCAGAGATATTCAATGCCATTCAGATAATAAGATAATAAGGCAATAATTTAATATATTAGTAGCTAAAACCACAGTTAAAATACTGCCCGCCTCGCTTGATGTGCTGGAAGTTGCCGCCCGCATGAGCAAATTGCGCATGCGTGGATTAAGTCATAATTACGGGAAAATTTCTCATTATTATGAGAAAGTTTCTCATTATTATGAGATGTTAAGTCATTATTATGAGAAAGTTTCTCATTATTATGACTTAAAGAATATTTTATTACAAATGTCTTTACTGTAACTTTTGATCATTTGAATGCCTCTTTGCTGAACAAAAGTTTTAATTTTATTAATTAAAAAGTAAAAAAAAATTATTGATATTTTTTATGTTATTGTGCCATCTTTCTTTAAAATCAGTGCCATGTGGTTTCTTATTTTCTTGTTGTCATCTAATACAGTAACATTCATGCATTTTTAAGTGACTGTCCACATTTTTGAGTCACTGTATATCTGCTAAGAAAGGCTGTTGTCTGTGTTTCAGCTGGTTTTGACAGTGGGATTGTTGGCCGTGGTCGTGTATCTCTACACCGTGGTTGCCTTTAACTTCTTCCGCAAGTTTTACAACAAAAGTGAAGATGGTGAACCAGTGGACATGAAATGTGAGGATATGCTCACAGTGAGTAGCCCACTGTCTATATAATATATCTCCTAGGTTTAGAAATAGTCATGGAATTGATCTCAGAAACATGAGAGCATTAACATAAAATTCCGTTCAAAAGCTTAGGATTGGGAAGATTTTTTTTTATGTTTTTGCAAGAAGTCTCTTTTGCTCACCAAGACTGCATTTATTTGACCCCAAAAAATAAATAAAAAAATCATAGGTTACCAGAGAAGGGGAACAAGACACTGTGACTGAACAAGATGCTATGGGGAACGCAATAGCGTCTTGTTCAGACGCAGTGCGAGTTCCCATTCGAAAGGGAACAGTAATATCATTTTAAAATGTAATTTATTCCTGTGATGGCAAAGCTGAATTACTGAATTACTCCAGTCTTCAGTCTTGATCCTTCAGGGATCATTCTAAAATGCTGATTTGGTGCTGAAGAATAATTTCTTTTTATCAATGTTAAAAACAGTTTTGTGGAATTTTTGATCATTGAATTAAACATCTTAATTGAATGCATCTTTGATGGATAAAAGTTAGTTCTTATTCAGTATTCAGCAACCTAGCAGGGGTGTTGTTACTCATCACATGTGAAAATGTTAGCCAATCATAGCAGAATACATTCACATAATACATAAGTTACATATATAATCTATACATATAAAGGTTACGTATAAAGGTGGTGGAAATGGTTATATAAGGTTCATTGACAAATAAACTCATATTTTTGAGTCATGAACAATGCATTTAAACAAGTTTCAGTTGTTAAATTATAATAATTTTTGTTGACTTTTTATGTCAGGTGGTACAACCACATAGTTGTTTGTATATATACTGTAGTTGTAACACCTGACATGGAAGTGTACCAACCTACCCATACTTGAAATTAGCAGTTTTTACCAGTATTTGAGAACGATCTACAAACCTTTTCACTCTGCCACAAGGATCAGTTGGATCCTCTGGATGATGCATTATCATGTTTACTGTTATTACCTTGTCAATTCATAATAAAAGAGCCATGTTTGCAGTTGTGCCACCCTGACATTTGAGAATATACAAATTGCTGGACAATTTTTCATTTATCTTAACAGCTTTAAAACTACTGATATTTATAAAATCTGTTTATATGAAATGTTTCAAACCTAAAAAGATGCTATGGTATTTGGTTTTTAATTTTTTTATTATTAACACATCATTTTAAATATTTTTCTTAATCTGTTCATTTGTTCGGACAGTTAAGATAATAAAACATAAAATAATATGTATTATTTAAATGCAATAAAAATGAATTCAAACTAAACAGTTTTTATAGAATAAAGTGATATATGTCATGAATTTATCAAATTATTTAAAAAGGAAATAATGCATTTGGACACAAAAATATGCATGTCATGTCATTCACCCATAAAACAAATGTATTACTGTTTTGGTGCAAGAATAAAGCAAAAAAGTGAATAATTCTGTATGTGTGCTTAGTGTTACATGTTCCACATGTATGTTGGCGTGCGAGCCGGAGGAGGGATCGGAGATGAAATCGAAGACCCGGCCGGTGACGAGTTTGAGTTCTATCGTGTCATCTTCGACATCACCTTCTTCTTCTTCGTCATCGTCATCCTCCTCGCCATCATCCAGGGTGAGTAATAGAGAGATTTTGAGAGTCATTTTAGTCAAATGGCAAAAAACTGAAATGTGAACCAAATTTCAATAAGGACAATGAGCCGAAGTGTTCGGGTTTAATTATTTAGTTTGTCCTCTAACTCGAGTTCATGCTGAGCAGCACTGGAGAGCTTCATTAAAAGATCATGCTCTCCCATGCTGAGAGGGGTTTATGGGAAGAGATCTGATGGCTGTGTGATGCTAGAGGAGTGTGATGTGTGGGGTGAAATACTCATGATTCAAATGTTTGGCTTTTGCAACTTAATTGTGTTTGTGACTGGGGACTTGCTCTGTTGTCATATCGTTTGAAAGGTCTGATCATTGATGCATTTGGCGAGTTGAGAGACCAGCAGGAGCAGGTTAAAGAGGACATGGAGGTGAGTTCAGATTTGATTATTTTAGCACCGTGCTACATCCTGAATCCATTCAGATTTATGACACCTGTCGTCTTGTGTTCCAATTAACACACTGAATTAATTTATCGAAAACCAAACATTTCTTTAATTATAAATCAGAGCTACACTGTACTTGTGAGTTAATATTTTATTTCTCTGTTAGTAAATACATCATTAATCTCTACCAGACAGTCTTCAGACTAGACGTTAGTTTTATGCTAATTGATCATCTATAATTAAACAGTGAATGTGGCGTGCCGTTAGGTCTGTTTTAAGTCTGTTTTTTTTTCTGTAGACTAAGTGTTTTATCTGTGGCATTGGGAGCGAGTACTTTGACACGGTGCCCCATGGCTTCGAGTCGCACACACTGCAAGAACACAACCTGGCCAACTATCTGTGAGTACTAGAAAACTGAGAAAAAGGTCAGAGGTCACTTTTGCCTAATTTCCGTCATATTTTTCAGTCACAATTTTAAAGGCTGTTGTGAGATCAGTATTCTGGTGGAAAATAAGTCTATTGTGCAGCTGGTCAGGACAGAGAGCATGTCATGTGACAAAATATGTACTGTGGTGGTGCCACGATGGTAATGAAATATGATGAATGATTAACATATTCATATGCTTTTGTTTTTACATGGTATCTTTTTTAAAGAATACCATTGTATTTGCAAAGTGCTATAACCAAAAAACATGATCATATTGTTAATCATGTTAATCAAATCATAATAATCCTGACCTATAGTTCAAGAAACAATGGCAACAAAGTTTAGCCTGTTAAAATAGGAGTCTTGTTTCTATTTTTATTTACTGGAAATGGATAACATTTGTTTTGTGTTTTGTTTACCCTTTAGGTTCTTTCTGATGTATCTCATCAATAAGGATATTACAGAACATACTGGACAGGTACAACATGAATCTTTATTGAAAAGGATAGATGGACATTTTTAGAGTGAAATATGTGCGCTTAATAATAAAGTAATATGTGAAACCATTGAAAAAATTATCTTTGAGTTTGGGGTCTGTAAGAAGTATCTTATGCTCACCAAGGCTGCATTTATTTGATCAAAATACCACTAAGAATAGAAAACATTTTAATGTTTTAAAATACTTTGACTGCTGCACACTTTAACACAACAGGAATCATACGTGTGGAAGATGTTCCAGGAACGCTGCTGGGAGTTCTTTCCTGTTGGAGACTGTTTCCGGAAACAGTATGAGGTTCAACTCAGCTGAAGAATTCCAGTCCAATTTCTATAGTTCAGTTGGTAAATGCTTATGAAATATGTCTGGGATGTTCTTTTGATAATAAGAAGCTGGTGTATAACTCAGTACTGACTGTTGTGCATGCTTGTTTGGTTCTTACTATTTATTCACTACCTATTTATTTTTATAATTCACATTTATTTGTATAGCGCTTATCACAATACATATCGTTTCAAAGAAGCTTGACAGAAAATGCATGTTTCTACAATGTACAGTTCTAAGATAATACAAATCATGCAATTAGCTAACATGTATTCACTTAAGCAGAAACAATGAGCATGTTAAAGCAATGATTACATGTTGTGATCATAATGATTGCAATATTTGGGAAATTTGGCAATTTCGTATGTTGATTCAGAGTTGTCATCTGAGTGTAACCTCTAGTTACCTCGCAATGGGCTAATTGCTCTTATTTTATTAATATATCATATTTGTAACTTTAAGGCACTAGGTTGATGCTGTACTTTTTGGTCATATGGAGTTCAAATGAAACCTGTCACTTTGGAATAAATGAAAGTAGTATAAACTAAAACATGGCATTTCTTTAGCTTGAAAATCTCCAGAACCCATATTAATGTTCACAGTAAACCATAATGGAAATAGAATATAACTAGGTTTTCATATTATCATTAGACAAAATGAGTGGCGCTTACATGCATTGATATATCAAACTTGTAGCACAAACAGTGCAGGACCATTACTTTAAGAACGTTTAAAACTGGTTTTATTTTAGCTCTTCCACGGTGCTGTGTATCTGATACTAATAATTTATGAAGAATCTCACTCCCTCATTTGCACTACAAAAATCTTTTTTCTTGTTTTCCAGTAAAAATATATAATCATTCTTAAAGTGACATGTTTATTTAAATGTCTCCAGTGTTTCAGTTACTGCAAGTTTATTTTTGTACCTCATTGAAATACATTTTTTGAATCACCTCACTAATTATTAGATTGCCAGATTAATTATGACAGCATTAAGATTATTTTTGTGCACAGTGTAGTTTGAATTTTATATCCTTAATTTGCTCTTATTGTTCTCATTGTAGCTACTGTTCTCATCCCTTTCTCTTTACTCTCTTCATCTACTGTCAGCCTTCTCGCATGCGTCTCCTTATTTTCAACAGCCACTCCATCATCTGTGGTTTTCATGTCTCTCTCTCCATGTGAGCAGTAGCACTCAGATCCTGAGCGTGAAATGAAATTATACGGCAGCCCACATCACATGCGGCTGGTCGAGTTGTCGCTGCTGCAGGGCATGACGCATTGATCTCCAGCCATTCCAGAGGTGCTGTCAAAGCTTTAACCCCCATCTACATGAATGTTGCACAGTCCTGCTGCTGTAAATCTTATAAAAAAAAGACAAAGGACAGAACTGTTATCTGTAATAGAAGGAAAACCATTGATAGAAAAAGCATCAGCAGTAGCCTACTGCAATTCCAAAGTTATATATATATATATTTACTTATATACAGTTAGGTTCATATGTTTTTGGACACAGGCACAATTTTTGTTTTGTTAAAGTATTTACCTAAACATATTCAAGCTATGGTTGTAATGTGGGCTGAAAGTGCACACTCTCTGGTTTAATTTGAAGGTGTTTACGTCCAAATTGAAGAAAGAGTTATTAAAGCTCTTGAGAGTAGCCATCTCCCCTTTTTCAAGGGACCAAAAGTAATTGGACAATTGACTCAAAAGCTGTTTCATAGACTGGTGTGGGCTATTCCTTCATTATTTCTTCATCAATTGAGCAGGAAAAAGGTATGGAAAAGTGTGATATTTGCATTTGAAATCTATTGTTGTGAACTCAAAAGGAGCTCTCCATGCAGGCCATCATTAGGCTTCAAAAACAAAACAAATCTATCAGAGAGATAGCAGGAACATTAGGAGTGGTCAAATCAACAATTTGGTACATTCAAAAAAAAAAATAATGCACTGGTGAACTCAGCAACATAAAAAGGCCTGGACATCTATGGAAAACAACAGTGGTAGATTATCGCAGGATCCTCTCCATGTTAAAAGAAAAACCCATTCACAACATCCAGCCAAATAAAGAGGGTTCACCACAACCATTCATAAGCCTCAAGAATAGAAAGGCCAGATTAGACTTTGCCAAAAAACATCTAAAACAGCCTGACCAGTTCTGGAAAAGCATTCTTTGAATGGATGAACCTAAGATCAACCTGTACCAGAATGATGGGAAGAAAAAAGTATGGAGAAGGATTTGAACAGCTCGTGATCCAAAGCACACAACGTCATCTGTGAAACATGGTGGGGGCAGTGTGATGGCATGGGCATGCATGGCTTCCAGTGGCACTGGATCACTGGTGTTTCTTGATGATGTGATACAAGACAGAAGCAGCCGGATGAATTCTGGAGTGTATAGGAATATACTGTCTGCCCAGATTAAGCCAAATGCAGCAAAGTTGATTGGAAGGCACTTCACGGTACAGATGGACAATGATCCAAAACACACTGCAAAAGCAACCCAGGCGTTTAAAGAAAAGAAATGGAATACTCTGCAATGGCCAAGTCAATCACCTGATCTCAACCCGATCAAACATGCATTTCACTTGCTGAAGGCAAAACTAAAGGCAGAAAGCCAGGCTGAATTCAAAATCCCCTATACCCTTAAATAGGGCACTATTTGAGGGGACAGCCAATTGTAGTGGTGTCCAAACGATTGTGGACGTTATTTAGTGCACTCATTCAATCCCACATTGCACCGCAATTACGAGTGTACAACCGATGTGCGCTCAACGGCTGTCTGACTTTGTTCACTCGTTTTCATTCACTTTTCAAAATATTAAAAATGAACAATTTATTTTTGATTATATTAATTTGTCCAATTACACTTGAGCATCTGAAAATGGGGGGACTGTGTATAAAAATGGTTGCAGTTCCTGAAATGTTTACTTGATATTTTTGTTCAACTTTAAATTCATCTTGGTTGTTTCATTTTAATTTTATTTTGGTGGCATACCAGATTTGTCATGTATAGTTTTGGGTTTTGTTTTATGGTCATGTTGCTTGTCTTTTATTTTAAAGTTTATCACAGTCTTGGTTCCTGTAGTCATGTGATTCCCTTGCCCTCATGTGATCTTGTCATGTGCTTCCCTTGGTTCATGTGTCATGTTCTCATTGGTTTATTGTCTTGATTGTGCACAGGTGTCCCTTGTTTTATCATTAGTAGTGTATTTAAGCCCTCATGTTTGCCATGCGCCTTTGTCTAGTGTTGTTACATGTAACCTGCTGTTGGTGAGTTTGTACATGACTAAGTTGTTGGTTTCACCAAGTCAACTGTTTTTGTATTTCGTTCATGATTTTAATAAAACTGCACTTGGGTTCATTACTACAACTTGCTCTCAGTGGACTATTGTTACACAATTATGCCTGTGTCCAAATATATATGGCTCTTATCTAATTGGAAACCCTCCTCAAGAGCTGCAGTTTATCTCTCTATCTTGTGTATATTAATCTAATCATATACCATATACCATTTAAATGAAATATCTAGAGATTTAAATTATTTATTTTATTGGAATCTGTTTGACTATGGATTGAGTACTTTTGAAAGGGTTTTTTTTTTTTTTGTAGTTGTAGTTCCCTATTGTTTATCTGCGTAAAATGGCTTTTCGAACAAGAAAAAATATAGGGCACGACTTATATTGTCCATCAGGAATTGATTGCTTGTGGTTTGCTATTGGTCGATCTTATGTGAGTGGCAGGTTGTCCTGCCCCTTGCGCCAGTAAACACATCATCAGAGAAGAGATGTCGACGCAAGTGGGAGGGGAAGTTATTTTCATTAAAGACCACAAGGGCACATGACTTTAAAAAAAAAAATATGATGTGCACAGATAGAATTGTCAGTTTTAATTAATGACTTTAAATGACAAAATCTTATTGAACACAGTGATTGTGAGTGATTCATTTTTGTAAAGCATGGCCTGTTTGTGTTTGACTGTGATTGCCACCCAGGAATGTGAAGGAGTGAAAAGAGGAGGTATTGATGATGGATGGTAGAATGTAATGTACCCAGCCTGTGGTCTGCTCACTGCTACAGCTCTGACCGCACTGTAAGCTAAAGCATGCTGGTGGTTTTAATTGAGAGTAATAGTGAAAAGAAGGATGTGGGCTGCATGTTGAGGATAACAAAGAAGCTGGACTCTGGATCCATTTTACTCCGCAAAATCATAAGCTGATGTCAGATTCATATTTCCAATAAAGAAAAGGTGGTTCTGGGCCAGAAAGATCACCTGTTTGGTTAATGTCCTTCTCAGACTCTACCATTATGACCTTTGGGATAACACAACCCTTCCCAAATCATCTGAGAATTGCTGAATCCTTTAGGTACTGAATGTCGGGCTGAAAGGTCAATAGATTTTGTCTGGGATTACAATGCTGCAAAGAACTGTAATTTATCAGTCACATAATAGATGAGAACAAATCATTTTTACTATAACTTTTTTATTTTTTATTTTATAATTGAATAAATGTTAAATGTAAATATAATTATATATTTTAATGTGTGTGTGTATATATAGGTTATATAGAAGCACAGACATTTTTCAAGCAAAACTTTAATTGTACAGGACATTTTTGCGACCTATTTCAATATAATTGAGATACTATTGTAATTTTATTCATATTTTGAATTATTTTTCCATTTTAATTTTAGTGAAAGTTTTAGTAATTTTGTTGTAGTTTTTTTTTAAATGTCTATAATAGTTTTCTCATGAGTTCAGTTTTTGTTTTAGTTATTGTAGTTTTAGTTGAAAATTAAATGGAAAAAATTAGAATGAAAATGAGAAATGTTGCTTTGGCAACTAGCTGAAGTTCTTTTTATTTTTTATTTTGAGTTAACATTTGTTTGTTTGTTTGCACTTACCTAAGAAATGCTGGGTAAAATATTAACTTAAGGTTAGGTTTAGGAGTAGGTTCAGGGCTAGTATTACCCAGCTCTTGCAATTACTATAATAAGTACATTGTATGTACATAGGGAACGGGAACTGTAAAATAAAGTGCTACCGTTTGTTTAATTTCAAGCAACAAAAATGTTTTTTTTTTTTCTCATAGTTTTAGTTTCAGTTAACTATAATAACCCTGACTGCATTGTTTTATTTGCTGTGCTACAAGCTCTTATGAGGGTTACAAGGACTTTATAAAACATTCAGTTCTGCTTCTTTCTGAAGCAGCTTGTGCAGTACCCCAGCAGAATGAAGAGTCTTCAGTGTTGGGTTCATTATATCAGTGTCAAACTCAAGCATGTCATCACAGCTCCTGACACTCAAGCTGGTTCACAAACACTTCATACACCACTCGCTATTTCAAATGGTGTTTGTTTATGACCTACCATTTCATTGTTTTCACATTTTGGTTTATCAAAGCAACAGCATGTGAGCTTGCTTAGGTGCTGAGGGACATGATGCGTTTGGACTGTCAACTCATTATACATTTTTCACATTGGGAATTTAATTACTGAGGGGATTATGAAGTTGACTATAGTATATCAATAGACATTACACATGAAATGAATTACTCCGTGTTTGTGCATGTTTGTCCCAAAGGAGGCTCACATCTCGTCTTCTCTTTCTCTTTTGTGTCTCTCTCCTAAGTTTTCATTATTCCTCTCAGGATCCATCATCGCAAAAGAATTTCATAGTCAGTCTGCCGAGCTGACCAGAGAGAATACAGAGCGAATATACAAATGGACTGAATACAAACATATAGAACAGGACAGAAAGAAAACCGTACATCACAGACTGGCAAAGGAGTTATGAGGATAAAATGTCAAGGACATGAACAGTCACATAGAACAATAAAGGGAGATTGGTAGTGTATTCAAAGGAAAAAAAAAACTTTGTGTATATGCATATGACAAACCGCTGAAGAACCTTGGCTTTCAAAGCCCTTAACAAATCCACAATAAACAAAAGCACTCCAAAAGACTCATTGTAAAAAAAATTGTTCTCGTGATTTGTTATCTTAACTTTTTATCTTTTGTCAAATCAATTTAAATAATGCGGTTCAGATTACATAATATTGAGTTTCTATTTATTAAACCAATCTTCACTGTATTAACTCAAATTTTTAATTTCAATGAACTCACAATTTTAAGGCATCCAGGTATTTCAATAATCAATAATTTTTTACATATTGATTTATACAGAATTAAAATGGTTCTCTTTCTGTTTTCCCCCCCTTATCTTTTTTGTGCATTTCATGTCTGTTGTAGTGTGTTTACTGATCTAGTTTATAGGAAACTTGGCATTGTGCACTAGGAATATTTTTGGCTATATGACAAATTGCTTGATGTTTCTCATTTGTAAGTCACTTTGGATGAAAGTGTCTGTTGAATGAATGAATGAATGTAAATGTATACATATAGACAGTGAGGCAGGTGTGTGTGTGTACGCACGCGTTTGTGCATTGTGGTATTTTTAATTAATGTTTGTGTATATACTGAATATTAAAGAGATTATTCATTTTTATTTCATATTTATTTTCTTACAACTTTATTTTATTATTTCAACAGGACAGCTTTTATCACTCACTATAATCACTCCTAAAGCTCATCTGTGCCGTTTTGTTAGCTGAAAAAAATGATGACTGAAATTCAATGTGACATCATGACAAAAAGGCTCCTGTGTACCTTAATGACAAACATACCCCTTAACTACACCCCTCTGGCTTTATGCATTTATTTCTTTATAACATCTGTTACTGTATGTTGTACTCAGTTTGTGTCTATAATTTGTGCAGAACAGAAGTTGTTCCTGAAGCTGCTTCTGAGGCTACATGCGCCCTCGTGTTTAATATGCCATCGAATTGACTTTTCATGCTCCTTTGCTGCTTAATATGGCTCTCTGCACTCTGCCTGGCACTGGAGCGAGGGAATTTAACTGTCACTTTGAGCTTGACAGTTAAATGGCACTACAAGTTGAAAAATGTATGATTTCGATTTAGTCATTTTGCAGATATCCTTGCTGAAAGTAACATTTAAAAAGTTGATACTGGTAATGGGATGCCAGTTGCATTATGGATGAGCTGCATGGCATCCAAGGTCAAATCCGCCTGGCATATTATCACAAAATAAGCATTGAAAAATGAAGCTTTGAATATTACGGACTTCTAATGACAAAACTAATTCTGCAATCCAAGGAGATGGACGTTGCCTCGACCCTTTCAATTTTCAAAATAGGCAACAGAGAGGCATTTAAAGTATGTCCAGTCAACCTTCCTGCTGAAACATGTCAGCAAAGACTGATTCAAACATCAGCCACTACGACATCCCGAAAAGACAAAGTGGATTTGGATCCATTGCAAAAGCCACCAAGGTCAGTGATACGTGAAGATGAAGTGAATTGATTGGACTTAGACTTCGTAATATTTTCTTCTGTGTTCCACCGATGGAAAAAACTAAAAAACATGCAAGTTTGGAATGATGTAAAGGTTAAGAAATAATGACAGAATTTTTATTTTTGAATCAACTATGCTCACCAAGACTGGATTTATTTGATCAAAAATACAGTAAAGGAGTACTATTGTGAAATATTAGTGCAATTTAATCTAATTTATTCCTTTGATGGCAAAGCTGAATTTTCAGCATCATTACTCCAGTCTTCAGTGTCACATGATCCTTCAGAAATCATTCTTAATATGCTGATTTGGTGCTTAAGAAAAAATTATTTTCATTATCAATGTTGAAATCGGTTGTGCTGCTTAATATTTTTTTTGTGGAAATTTCTATTCTATTAACTCTTTCCCTGCCAGCGTTTTTTTTGTCGCCGTCCACTGCTAGCGTTTCTGGTCATTTTCACAAATTAATGACCCCCAGAATATTTTGTTGTATGAATATCTGAACATGCAATATATTAAAAGAAAGAACCCTCTGCTTTTAAACAAACAAACAAAAAAAATTTTGTTCTAGCTTCATGCATTCAAAATCAACATTTTGAGCAAAAAGGAGGGTTAGGCAGAAAATGACGTTTTTGTCAAAGACTACACTCTAAAAAAAGATGGTTCTTTACATGTATCAGTTCTATTTAGAACCGTATCATCCTGGAGATCCCTTTACATGCTGAAATGGTTCTTTATCCTAGAGTTTAGGGTTCTTTATTCCCGCCTTTTTGTTTTTCAAATCTGTAACTGTCAAAGCCACCTCATTACTGATTTTCTGGAGCTCAGCTATACAACTACACAGACTGTCAACACACTCTTGACAGGTAAATTATTTCTTTCTTAAAATGTCTATAAATTATAACTTTAAAACATTGTAACTGTATTTTTCTCTTTTTAGCTTAACAGAACATGTAAGTGTGAGCAGCTCTGTTCAGTTAAGGATACTCATCTTCTCTTCTCCACAAAGTAACAGAGATATTGAATTTATGATCCATATTGTTAGATACTCATTTTGGCCTTCATAAGCAATTGTTTTTACATAATCAATTGGAAGAGTCACACTGTAACTCTAAACTCAATTGTATATTTCAGATGCTGTCACATACTATAACCTCATCATTTGCAGAGAGAAACTTCCACTCAGAATACACACATAATGAAGGCTGTAAAGCCAGAGGATTGTGAAGATATTTCACTGGAACTTGGTCTTCATTACATCTATATCATGTTCAATGTCAATTGTTATTTATTAATGTATTCAGCTAACAACTGTTGTTAGAGCACTGTCATTTTTGCTACAATTTGTCATGTCAAGAAAAAATAAAAGTACCTAATTGACACAACATGCTGTGGTTTATTTTTTTATTTTTTTATGTAAAACCCAAATAGAGGCCATAAGATATTATAAGACCAGGCAGGTAGAGGACTAAAAAACAATAATTATAAATAATATATAAAAAAAGTATTAATAATACTATCATTAATAATATGGGTTTTATTTTAAATAGAGTTGTGTTGCACCACTTAATTTTAAACAGATTAAATATGTAGGAAGACCGAAAGGGCAGATCATGCAGCATAGGCGGAGGGTGAACCGACGTCAGGCTAAAATGCTTAATCGGTGCAACCCATCCTTAAAGTGCCTTAATATACTAAAACAGTGATATTAAAAGATCAAATTCAGTTTACACCTTTTTAATGATGCATATTAGGCTAGGGTATATACAGGCGAGCAGATGAGCCCAGAATATGAACACAACGCGTTTTTATAATGGGTATCAGCGGATAAAACACTTGACGAGAAACCTTGTGTTGTATTCTGTTCATCTACTTGCCTGTAGCTACAAAGCATCATCAATAGGGTTGGGTATCGTTTAAATTTTAACGATTCCGATTCTGCTTATCGATTCCGATTAAGGTTAAAAAAAAAAAAGAGTATTTTCTGCACACAAGAACCGATAAGTAGAACCGAAATGCGCGTTTCTTATCAAATCACCGGTTCTGGGGAATTTGGAACCGGTTTTTAAATGGAACCGGTTATCGATACCCATCCCTAATCATCAATAAGATCTATTTGGTCTTTTAATATCACTGTCTTACTACATTAGTACTTACACAAACCTGGTCAAAATGACTGGTGGTCAATGAAAGAAAGCCTTGTTTTGCCCTCCAGGTGGGCGTTCCTATAAGGGTGTGAAAACTATGAATAGCTGCAGCCTGGAGACCTCCAAATAGATTGGTGCAGGTATGACGTCACTTTGTAGGCCAACTGGCAGTTAGCATCGCACTGGTTCCCTCATGAAAAACCCAATAGGATTTTATTCATTTTGAAGCCTAAATGCAGTTGTCAGAAGTAAAAAGCTAAAGGTAGGCTATAAACAGACTACACCACGGTCCCTCGATTTCAACGTCACCATCATTAATCTTACGACAACTCAGTTTTTCTCTCAAAACATTTTCCAAGAATGTTTAAGTTAGACTAGTTTATAAGAGCACAACTATAAGCATAATGAGGCTGTAAAATCGGACTGAGTTTGACCTTTATGGCGTGATGACGTTTGATCTCCTCGACAGCATCTGTAACAAGTTTAGCAACTGCCTTTTTCAAGACACGTAACAGCTTCAAAAAATCATGAGCGGGGTAATACTGATGTATTTTATGTCGTAAAATAAAACGTGAAAGTGTCTTGAGGCTGTGTTCACCACAGACCTTATTTCAGCCATTTAAACAAAATCCCATAAAAAAAAAAACATTGACTTCGTGACGGCGGAACCTGAAGTGCTAAAATGCTAACTCGAGTTCAATGCTATACCACAACAAATTCTAACAGCTAAACCTACCCTACACCCTAACCTTAACCAGTGAAACTGACTGACTGATTTCCAACCAGGCCTCATCACTACCCCATCCTACTCTGTGAATCGCAAGCCCTGGATGCCTCCATCGCTTAGAACACAGCGATAAAGTAGAATTTTCCAACGTGCTGCACTGGGACGGCAAGCGGGAGAGCTCGCAGTGAGCAGAGGTGCAAACTCCGGTCTGAATGACACGGGCCACGAGCTCTGAGCTCCTCTTTCACAGAGCATATTTATATAGGCATATTTTATAACGTTTTATTCTAATATCAACCAGAAATAATTTACAAACATTTATTTTGAAATGTTAGTCAATGACAATTGGATAAAGCCAGAGCCAAAAGCGAAAGTCTTTGCACTTGGAGTCTACGCCCCCTTTTGGAGGTTCTGCCCACTTTTGGAGTTCACACCCCATTTTGGAGATCTTCGGTCTGCAGTTATACAGTGGAGAATTCCGTGTTTGACAGGGAAAGAGTTAAAAGGGGTATCAGCCCTTTCCTCATCAGCCCTTTCCTCACACACCTGAATGCAGTTTCAATGGTTCTTGTCAACTAGAGTTGTAAAGCATGCAGCTGATGGCCCCTTCACACCTTCATGTCAAATAGAGAGTTCCCAATATTACCATTTAGATTACAAACCCTGATGCCAACAACAGACCAGTTAACACACACCTTCTGTTAGGAACAATGAAGCTTTTACCTTATAGATCTGAATTCAGATTGTCCACTTGCATAAACTGCTAATGAATTAAAGAAACTGTTCTCCATAAATGAACTCTCTAAATTAGTGTTTTCAACAGGGGATTCAGTTTAAAATGCCAAACTTCCTAGTTCTCACCCCAAAGTGACTTTAAAAGTGCTGAAATAGGCAGTGAAAGAAGAGATTTAGTAACCATTCCTCATGGAATCTGGCTATTTGTAGGAGTTGGAGTATCTCCCTATTCAGAATCATTTCAAACGTTTCCAAACTTTCTAATCTAGATCTTTTAAATCCTTCCCAGATTTTCTGAAACCCTCTTTAAAAACCCATGTGAGGGGCTAATCTTCCTGCCTTAAAAATCAGATGATAAGACATCACATGCTGGAGTGTCTGTCAACCGTCCACCTGGCCAAACTGTCTCCATATACTCTTGTGTGTATGAGCCCAGTATAGCATGAATGCAGAAGCAATGCCAGCCTAATGTAGTGTATGAGGATTGAGCCAACAACCACATTCCCTTGGCTCTTTCTTTATATTTTCCTCCCCCATGTTATACTAAACTTTTCTCTCTCATATTTTTCCCCTTTCTACATATCTGCATCCTAAAAACAGATTGTCTTCTATGTCAAATCATTACAACACCCTAAAGCATTGGTCTGTTGAGAGTCCTAGGTCTGCCTTGTTCACATTATGGCAATGTGGTCTCATTAGTAACCATGCCGTCTACTAATATTGGCACCCTTGGTATGAGCAAAGAAGGCTGTGAAAATAAATGTCCATTGTTTATATTTTTGATCTTTCATTCAAAAAATTCACAAAATTCTAACCTTTCACTGAAGTAAAACAATTAAAAGTGGGGGGAAACTCACATTATGAAATAAATGTTTTTTTCTCTAGTTCACGTTGACCACAATTATTGGCACCCAATTATTACAGTCCTTTTTTCCAAGTCTTCTTCTATAATGCCTGATGAGTTTGGAGAACACCTGACAAGAGATCAGAGACCAGATTTATTTTCATAGCTTTCTTTGCTCATATTTACCAAGGTTGCCAATATTAGTGCAGGGCACTGTATTTGTACGTAAAGTGCACACATCATTTTTTAAATGTACATTTTAAAAAGTAAGCCTTTTACATACAGTATGTGCAACTCTACACATGTCTACGAATCCTTATAGTTTTCAGAATATTGAATTTATAGAATTAATAAGTGGATTTTATTGTATTTAGCCAATGAGATTAAATAAGTACAATACCATTCAAAACCTTGGGGCCATTAAGAATTTTTTTGTTTTTTAATGTCTCTCTCTCTCTTATAACATTGATATTGTGAAATATTATTAAAGTAACTGTTTTGTATTTGGACAAAATAGGCAAAGCTGAATTTTCAGAATCATTACTCCAGTCTTTAGTTTCACATGATCCTTCAGAAATCATTCTAATGCTGTTTTGTTGCTCAAGGAACATTTTTTATTATCTTTTTTAATCATCTTTGGTGAACATAAAGTTCAAAAGAACAGCATTTATTTGAAATGCAATCTTTTTTGTAATATTGTAAAAGTCCTTGCTAAATAAAAGTATAAATGATATATGTATACACACACATATTACTGACCCTAAACCTTTTGCTGTGATGGGTCGCCAGTGGATCTCTGGATTCTGAAACAAAACTAGCAGAGAGCCACTGATTTCAATCATTATGATAACATTTTTAAATGTCCAACCATGATACATTTGAAACAGAGATGCTGCAGTGGCTTTGTATACTGGTTTCTGGTTTTAAGAAAAGGGTCATGTGTGGATGTCACTCGAGCTCTAGCATTAAAGAACTCAAACCTAATCGATAAAACAAGATGCAATCTTTTATGTCAGCAGGATTAAATCTTTGTGGCTGAGCAGGAAATAGCGAGGAGGAGACATTGTGAGTCTATTACAAAACAGACACTGATGACGATCACAATCTTGACAATTATGCTAATGATGATGGGTATTTTCCTTCTCCTCCATCATTTACAAGCTGCTACCACATTAATCTCCATATGAGTCACGTTTCCGTTAGTGTGTCAAGTGTTTGTTTTGACATCATTTCTGTCACATGCAAGAGAGAAAGGGAAGCTGAAGTGCTTCGTAACTTATGTGAAGTGACTCCCTGGAGCTCTGAGGTAGAGCTACGGTATATGATAGATACCAAATGACAGAAGCAAGTGCTTGTGTGTGCGTTCCAATAGCTAAGCTCTATAGTTAGCGCTATGCCAAGCAGATAGAGGCCTGAGAGAGGGAGATAAGCAGTCTGAGAGTGAACGCTCCGGTCAGGATGGGTCAACTGCGCTCCACCTCTTGTTGATTTTCACACTGCTCCAGTGACCTCGGAGGAGAGTATGTTTACTGCGGCCCAGTCTCAATCTCTCTCAAACAGACTCACCGGTGCCCTTCAGCAACCCTGAGGTGTATATCTCCAACTCCCATTTTTTTCTTTTTGTTACTTTATCTCTCATAGTTTTTCAAGTTTCAAATTTCTTGCCTTTAAATTTCTGTATAAATATCTAACTTTAACTATTTCAAATGGTTGTTTATTTCTCCATTTAAATATGCACATTTCCATAAAGGTTTCAAATGAGGGTTTTCACAGCAATGCCACAGAAATTTTGGGTTCCCAAAAAAACCTTTCAGTGAACAGTTCTTAAAAGAACCAGTTCAATAATCTAAAGAACTCTTTTCCACTATAAAGAACCTTTTGAATGGAAAGATCCCATGGATGCTAAAGGTTCTTCATGAAAGCATCAATGCCAATAAAGAACCTTTATTTTTAAGAGTGGTAGGCGGAAAACAGTATGTAAAAAGAGTAATATGTCCAAATTTGCACTGTGACTTACTATTTCCTGCGTTATTTTGATGTCTTCATCCAATGGACTATCCATGAGGTTACGAAAGAGAATTTGTGAATGCAACTGACATTAGTAAGTCACATGACAACAACAGCGTTTCCATTACCGGAAATTGAAATTGCGAATTGAAAATACACCCAATGGAAACGTGTCAATTTCGCAAAAACTCCCATATATTGCAAAAAAACAAATTTTACGCTTGCATGAGGTGGTTTTTCAGGCAATTCGCATTTACAGGTCACCTGGCGTACGTAAAAGACAATCATTCTTTAAAGAGGATGTTCGGACAGAAGATGAGACAGAGTTCTTTATTAAACTCATAAAAGACAATAGAATTAAAGGAATACTGGATTCTAGACAACAAAGAAATGCCACAAATTATCATTAAGACCTTGAAGCATATGAGGGAGAAACACCCAGAAACACCTCGTACGCAGTATATACATAAACATACGTTGGCATAATTTTTGTAATGACTTATCGCGGCTTTGTTTCCAGGCAGACCGTTAAAGAACACAACACATGTGACTCCCGGAAATCCTGTAGAATTTAACCAATCAGATGACGACTTTAAAACTTTCCATAGTTCCTAATTCCACACACCTGTTCAGTTTCTCTTTGATTACGTTCCCTGTGTATTTAAACCTTGAGTTCTATGTAAACGTGGTTGTTTATTTTCTCCTGCAATCTCCTGAATGTTCATTGTGGATCTAATAAAGACTATGTTTTTGTTCTCTAACTCCGTTCGTCGTGCGCATATTTACAGCCAACATGACAATCACATAAATAGCCTACATACAGTGATATTATGCTTTCTTTCCATCCTGGAAATGAAATTCATCAGGGTTCTTTTAACCTATTCTGCCTTCTCTTTTGCGTGTTGTGCTCGGAAGTATTTTACAATCAAAGCAATTACACGCAGTAATACATTTCCAATTGAGCAGAGACTCTCCTCCGGTTGTTCCTTTCATTCTCTTGCTCAGAATGCCTGATACGCCTGGTTAGTGGACATCCTGAACTTTTAAAGATCCATTTAGAATGAGAGGTGAGTAGTCTGCTAAGGAGATTTGTGAATGATAACAGATGATATACAGGTAGACTTTTATCTTTGTGAGTGGCTAATACGACCTCAGCCAAGTGAATCAGCTGCTTAAATCACTGTAAGCTGTAAAAACATGCACAGATGGGAACATTTGTGAAACTCAAAAGGAGCCAACAGATTCTCAGTAGCATTATGTGACTGAAATAATAACATTATATTAAGTCTATCTTGGGTAGGTTTCAAGGAAAGCTTAGATATACTAATGAAACAAATTGTCAGGCTACAAGATGGTGAATGAGGATCTGATTCCTCCCATATACCAAAGATGGTAGCCGACCTTGTTTTGCCAGCAAAACTATTCAACAATATAAAATAACACTTGAATTAAAACAATAATAAAAAATAATGTGGCATAAATATTAGGGGAGATTGTAGGTGAGATTAGGTGGAAAGTAACATCATCAGTTTAACCAATTATACTATAAATCCACTGTCCTTGAGGTGACAGTAGATGTAGCTTCCAACAAAAAGGAACTAATTGCATTAAATCTACTAAAGGTAACAATATCTTTTTAAATATAATATTCAGATCATAGTTTTCTGGCACTAAAATAAAATGAGGGTATCAGCATTAAACAGATTAATTTACACTAAATGCAAGTAGCCTAATAAACTATCTAAATAACTTTAAGTTGAATGTTGAATTACTTAAATTTTGTGTCTTGCTAAGTTTGCTGCTTCAGTATTTGTAGATTTTCTTCATGTTTCTATGGTATACTGGGGGGGAAAAAAAGCATTTCATAAGTTTTAAAGGCTTTTATTGGCAAAAACTTTCAATTTGCAACAAGTCAATATTTACAGTGTTGCCCCTTCTTCTTTATAACCTCCGTGATTCGCTCTGGCAAGCTGGATATCAGCTTCTGGGCCAAATCCTGACTGATGGTGATCCATTCTTGCCTTATTAGTTGATCATGATTTGTAGGCTTCTGCGTGTTCACTCACCATTTGAGGATTGACCACACGTCCTCTATGGGATTAAGAACCAGGGAGCTGCCTGGCCACAAATATCAAAATGTTAGTTTAATGAACTTCGATTCACTTCATTATCATTGATGTCTTGTGACATGGTGCTCCATCCTGCTGGAAAATGCACAGATCATTGCTCCTGGGTCGTTGGGAGAAGTTGCTCTTGCGTCCTGTTTTGATACTATTCTTTATTCCTGGCTGTGAGAGAGCCCACACCCCTGGATGAAAAGCAACCCACCCATAGATGGTCTCAGGAGGCTTCACTGTTGGCATGACACAGGACTCATGGTAGCGTTCACCTTTTCCTTCTCCGGACAATCGATTTTCCAGATGTTCCAAACAGTCAAAAGGGGGCTTCATCAGAGAAAATAACTTTGCACAAGTCTTCTGCTGTCCAATTCTTGTACTTCCTGCAGAATTTCAGTCTGTCCTTGATGATTTTCTTGGAGAGAAGTGGCTTCTTTGCTTCCCTTGACACCAGGCCGTTGTCCAAAAGTCTGCGCCTCAATGTGTGTGCAGATGCACTCACATCCACCTGCCAGGGTACGTTTACATGACAATGGATGTACTAAAAACTAAAACCTTCACATTTTTCGTGTACAGACGACAATGTTGTCAAAACAATCCTGTTCACATGGATCTGCAAAAATGATTAAAAAACGCAGTATAATGCTGGCAGGCCAGTAGTTGGCAATGTCACAAATTCATATTTTTGTAAGTGCAGTGTGTGAATTTTAGCGGCATCTAGTGGTGAGGTTGTGAATTGCAACCAGCCAAAGCTCACCCCCCCTTTCGAAGCACATAGAGAAGCTACGGTGGCCGACACAGGACAAAAATGTTGTCGTCAGAGAGAGCAGAGAGTGACTAGCACTCTGTAGAGAAGTTTGTCCATTTAGGGTTACTGAAACATGACAAAATGGTGATTTCACTGTAATGGGACCCGTGGTGTATAAAGATAGAAATGGCTCATTCTAAGGTAATAAAAACATAACAGTTCATTATGTAAGGTCTTTTTACACCACTGAAAACATAGTTATGTATATTATATTGCATTTCTGTCAATAGATCCTCATAAATACTACACACTGCACCTTTAATTAGAATTATAAATTAAAATAGTGTCTTCTGTTAGTTACATTACCTCTGTAAACACTTGCATTTTTCAACACTAAGAGTGTGCATATGATACGTACTTTATTGTGTGTAATACGCACGTAACACACACCACTAATCCTACCCAAGGGGTTTACAGTGCGTATCATATGCACACAAAATTGCACGATAAATACAATTCGTGCTATAGATACGCACTTTCATGAGAACGGGCTGGTCCCATCGGGTAATCAAAAGTTCTATACACACTTGCAGACTTCACACCTACTTGAACACTTGGGCCAAATACAGGAAATAAGTCGTGTAAGTAGACAAGTGGTCAAGTGCAAAGACCGCAAGTGTGGGTATTTGGAGAGGGAAAATGACAAGATCTGACAAAGAACAACTGAAAATGAGAGAAACATTAAGGACTGAAACAAGGTAATTAACTAGATACAGGTGTCAAAACCATGGTAACAGATGAACAAAGACAAAAGAAACTGAACTGGGAATAAGACAAAACAAGATAACAACTCAAACCCAGATTCAGTTGCAGATTTACAGCACCTTTATAAACTGAACAAAAAACAAAAAGCAAAAACACCTGATGCACATTCTTTATTTTTAACGTTTTGCAGAAATAGAGTTACATTTGTTGCGCATGAAAAAGGTACATCACAATTTTGCTGCAACCAAATTTGAACAAACACTTCCCAGGAGGACTTGACTTGAACGCACCATTATCCTCCCCAATACTTATTCAACTCACCTACAAAACAAGCACAAAATGTGTTACAACAGTCCACACTCCTCTGCATTCTTATCAACAATATTATACCAAATTACAAATTCCACTGAAGTATTGCTCATTTCGCCAAACACTTCGGCTGCCTCATAGCTTCTCTTTAAAGAGCCTTAAGCTCTCCCACGCTGTCTTTACACAATCCTCTCATGTTCTCAGTGAGTCTCTATAGGCTAAAAAGCCGCTGGCCTGTTACTGATGTCTGTCTGCTGCATTAGTTGAACAGAGACAGGACACAGAGACCGCAAATCAGATAAGAGTCTGCCATACAACGGGGAATGATATAATGAATCTCGTGGAACCATAATGTTGTGTGTGTGCATGAAAGTGTGTGTCTTTTCTGCCCTGTTGAAGCAGACTGCAGTCATGGCTGAGAGGGAATCACACTTTGATGTTCACCCTGATGAGTCGATCCTAACAGGAAACCAGATTTATTACTTGATTAAACTTAGCAGAAGGGTGTTGTAAGGCTGATGCAAGGTAAATGGAGATATGCAGAGCTGGTTTGAACGTGTATGTGTGTGTGAGAGAGCGCTTCAACGTCTGCTTTTTCACATTAAGTACATTGAAAAGTGTGTCCCTGCAATTTCCTGTTTATTTATTCATGCCATCATGAAAGAAAATTCATTTTACCACAGTAATTACAGTCTGATCATCAAAAAGACAGAGCCGATCATTGTCACTCTCATTTTACCCATGCACTGTCCCCTTCAATTAGTTGCATACTACTTCTCTTTGAACAGTTACCCTCCAATCATAATTTTCCAGTGATTACTTCAGAATTAAAGTTCAGATTTAATTAAGTTTCATTTTGAACATCCCTGAACATGGTGGAAGATATGCCTCTTGAATGTTTTTATTTATTTGATTAAATCTCATGGGAGAAATAAATGGTTGGGTGGTTTCGATTTATTTGGGCTTAAATTTCTGCAGTGCCCTTTGATTGCTCAGTGTAATTAGCTGAAATAAATGTGTAATTATTTTTATGTTCTCAGCTCAAAACTTTTACACAGGCAGCCTTTCACCAGAGGAAGAGCATGTTAATTGGAGAACATTGGCTTAATGAAGCAAGCTGGCATGTGAGCTTGTGACTTTCCTGTCTGAACTATGCCAAGGTAAGTCACTGGTACAAAAATTATTGTTTATTTTTTACCCTGAAGTCCATTTGTAATGTTAGTCAAGGTTTAAAAAAAATTACTTACTTCACATACTGCTGAATGTCAGCAGTGGTTGCAGGAAAGATGAAAAAAGGGCAGGATCTAAGCGCAGCAGTTCTTTTATTAAACACAAACTCAAAACAACAAAATACTCAGAAAACTCTGGACTAGAAAAACATGAATAGAGCAACCAACAATATACGATGAGAACAGACAATGAACTGAACAAAACACAGTGCTCAAATAGAGCAAACTGTCAGAAAACAAGATGAGCAACACACGCAAACGTATACTCTTATTACTGAGCTGGAGGATTTTTTTTCGAGCTTTGAAATTTTCCATCACTCGTTTCTGATGCGATACTTATTATACTGCACGTAAAAACAGGGTGATGGAAACATAGCTGTAGAAAAGTTCGTTTGAGTGGGAGAAAGGAAGAAGGCAGGGTCGGCGATAAGCTGGAACTCGTGGGTTTTATTTTTACTCAAAACGTAAACACTCAAAAGACTCTCAACTCGTCACTGTTGTCACAGTTTCCTTCTCTCACTCTCGTCAACCTTCGGCATTAGATAAGCGTCGAATTTCGACACAGCATTCACCTTGCGGTAATCCACACAGAACCTAACTGAGCCGTCTGTTCTAGGCACTAAAACTATCGGGCTCGCCCAGTCGCTATGGGATTCTTCTATTACCCTCAAGTCTAGCATCGCCTCTAATTCCGTCTGAACTACTTTTTTCTTATGTTCAGGTAACCTATACGGCCGGCTGCAAACTACCACGCCTGGCTCCGTCTCAATATAGTGCCATATGAGATTCGTCCGGCCGGGTAGGGGCGAGAACACGTCTGCAAAATCTGCCTGCAACCTGGAAATGTCAGTGAGCTGGGAGGGTCGTCTGATACCACCGTCGCCAGCATCACAGACTCGGCCTCATTCCATTTTTTAAGGAGATTGAGGTGGTATATTTGACGTGCCCCGTTCCTATCCGACCTCACTACCTCATAATTGAGATCTCCCACTCATCGTGTGACCTCGAACGGTCCTTGCCACTTGGCGAGTAATTTTGAACTAGACGTGGGTAATAATACAAGGACTTTTTCTCCCGGTGTAAATTCTCGCAGTCTGGTTCGTCTGTTGTACAACCGGCTTTGTGTGTCCTGGGCCTGCAGCAAATTCTCCATTGACAGCCACCCCAGAGTGTGGAGTTTTGCTCTCAGGTCCAGGACATACTGAATTTCATTCTTGCTTTCAGATGGCCGGTCCTCCCAAGCTTCCCGTATATCGTCAAGCACCCCTCGGGGTTGCCGCCCATACAGGAGCTCGAAGGGGGAAAACCCAGTGGAGGCTTGGGGGACCTCTCTTACAGCGAACAACAGAGGCTCCAGCCATTTGTCCCAATTTTTTGCATCTTTGTGCACAAATTTACGAATCATGGTCTTTAACGTGCAATTAAATCGTTCTACCAGACCGTCTGTTTGTGGGTGGTAAATGCTGGTACGAATCGACTTAATGCCCAATAATTCGTAAAGTTTGCTTATGGTGCAAGACATAAACGCTGTGCCTTGATCGGTGATAACCTCTTTCAGGATTCCCACCCGGGAGATTAAACGAAACAGAGCATCCGCTACACTCTTTGCTGAAATGTTGCGGAGGGCTACTGCCTTGGGGTATCGTGTTGCATAGTCTACTATGACTAATGCCAAACGGTGCCCTCGTGCGGATCATTCTAATGGCCCAATGAGGTCCATACCAATTCGCTCAAAGGGGACCTGCATGAGAGGTAGAGGGCGCAAAGGCGCTTTTGGAGCGGCCGGTGGGTTTACCAACTGACATTCACGACAAGCGGCACACCATCTGCGCACATTCTCGTGAATGCCCGGCCAAAAAAATCGGTTTTAACGTGCCAGTTTGACCCAAATGCCCGGCCATGGGATTACAATGCATTTCCCGACGCTCTTCGGTACTAACAACTGGGTTGTATCCTGTTTTGTTTGAGCATCCCGGGTTTCGGCACCAGTGTAGAAAAGTTTGTTTGTGTGGGAGAAAGGAAGAAGGCAGGGTCGGCGATAAGCTGGAACTCGTGGGTTTTATTTTCACTCAAAACGTAACAGAAACTGGCACCACGCGCACTCATTCAACTGAACACTCAAAAGACTCGTCACTGTCGTCACAGTTTCCTTCTCTCACTCTCGCTCTGCCGGTCCCACGAGTCCTCAGCTTCCCTCTCTCCCGGCACTCTGTTCCTGCGTGGCTTTTAACCGGTCTCTCCGCGCCAATCACTGCAATCAGACACAGGTGTTTATCATCATGCACTTGACCTACTTTCTCACCGCTCGTCTCGTGATTCCCTCCGTCTGTGCAGACCTCGCGAAACCACGCCCCCCTCGCCACAATAGCTAAGGAACTGAACAAAACACAGTGCTTAAACAGAGCAAACTAACCAATAAATGAAACAAGCCACAGGTGTATAACTTAAATAAATGAAAAACCATAGAAATAAACTAAAACAAAAGAATCTAAACTGAAATATGTGTCAAACCCACCCAAAACAGAAACAAACACAGATTACCCATAACAAATAAAAAATACAAAGAGTCCAACAGAGGACGGTGGGAGGGGGCTTAGGTGTGGGGCGCAGAGCAGACAACAGGAATAGCCAGAGAGGAGATGACAGAGGCAGAAGCCAGGGAGGAGACAACGGCATGAAAAGTCGGGGCAGAACCCCAAGCAGAACTCCCAGGACGTAAGCCCACGGCGGAGTCGAGGGAGGGAGGAGCCATGGCGGGGACTTGACAGCTGGAACCAGGGGGCCGACCAACCTAGACATAGCCGATGGTGGTGGAGACCGAAGATCCAGTGAGACCAGGCAACACAGATGGTCCTGGAGACTGAAGCGGAACCACGGGGACGAGCAACCAATGCAAAGCCAAAGTGCTGGAGGACTGAAGTTCAAAGTATACTTCGGCCGTCCTCGTTCGTGCATCGTCCGCGTGACGTAATTTTCGCCATCAGGAGGGTTCGCGGGCGTCTGCACACCCTGTCCGTGTGCAGCCCAATTTTTGAGACCGCGCGGACTGTCCGCGTACAACAGTGCATGCGCAAGAAAGGCAGCCCAATTTTTGCGGACACGACTGCGTGCGAGACGCGTCCGGACACGGAAATTGAAGTATACCCGGGGCTTAAGGTGGAGCCAGAGGGAAGGTAGAGGCCTATGGAGCCAAAGGGGTAGAAGGACAAGTTGTAGATGAAGGCCCGTAAGTCCATGGCAACGGCAGAGTGACGACTGACCAAGGCGCAGCCGGAGGGACGAGGAAGCCCGGTGAAGCCGTACGGACAACGGCCCCATATGGAGCCAAGGGGGGGGGCGAGGAACCAATGTGGAGCCGACTGGTCAACAGGCTGAGGTGGAGTGACAGGCTTGGAGGGTCTGGGCGGAGCTATAGGGTTGACAGTCCAGGGCTGAGCTGGCGAACTATCAGCCCAAGGCGGATCCACGATGCACTAAGAGGCAGTGAAGACAGGGCTGAAGGACTGGGAAGTGCAGGCAGGTGGTTTCTTCCTCAAACAAGACAATGTATAACTTAATCAATCAATGAAAAACCATAGTAACACACTGAAACACAGGAAACCTAACTTCAGACGTCAAACCCACAAACAAAAACAAACACAGATTACCCATAACACGATTATTCTACACGGTATAGGTATAAAAAGCAGATTTACAGTTTAGGGTTATATAGTGCAAAAAGTTATGTTGATAATGTTTATAGTACATTTTCAGTAGGAAACCTAACACAAGCTTTGTGAATGCTGATAAAAAGGATGCTAAAATAAATACGTGTAGCTTACTGTACTGTGGATTCTGTGAAACAGGCCTTAGAGTATGTCTACATACTGCTTTGAAACAATCAGTATTAAGTGCTAAATAAATAAACGTGACTTGAGTACACTTCCATGATATGTCCTCTTTAAATTTCTAGTTCAGGAAGAGTTTTACAAAGGACAAAACGACTCTCACACAGCTGTCACAATACTGAAAATATACCATAGTGTGGTGTAATCAGGATTTTATTCTTGCATGGATCAATCCAGTGTGTGAAAGAGTTGCTATATAAGGCCTGTCGCATGTTTTTCTTGCAGGAGAAAGATTGGAGGAGACTTTATATGCTGGAGGCCCAAGATAGGAGAAGGCTTTGCTGTTGAGTGTTAGAATAATCCTGCAAGCGCTGAGGAAATGGAAGCTGACCAGACAGAGGAGGAAAACTGAAGAGATTCTGTCCTTTTTGTCTTACTGTCTCAATAATACCCTCCCATCAGATTCCTTTCTTCAGTTATTTTTCTCCATTTCTCTTTTCTTTATCACTGCTCAATTAATATAAATGCATAAAATGATGTAAATGATCGTACATGCCTTTGTGATGTCCTCTAAATGTGGTGAGCTGGTTCGTTGTTGGTCTAAGATTGTCTACCAGCCCAGTCAGTTGTATTAGTAATTTACATAAGGTAAACATTGACCAACTAGTTGTCTACTCTTCCACTAGTAAAATTATGTGTACGTGCAAGCTCCACTAATTTCTAGAAACCAACCACCACGTTCCAAAAGCCAGCAATCACTCTAAGCTGGGTTTAGATAGATTTTCAGCAGGGTGAATTTAGATTTAAGCCATTAGATTCCATGAGAAGTGTCTGAATGCACCGCAAGCCTATTAAGGCAACATCAATGTTGGCGGGCCGATCTGCGAATGATTAGCTTTATCCCTGCAGCCAAAGGGATACGGTCTGTACTGAAATGGCCTCAGGGACATCTTATGAGATCACTGATCCTGCTGGGGTTTTTTCACATATTAGAAGCATTACACAATATAACTTGTAATGTATCATATTTGATAATATGTGATGATATATATGGCATGTACATTTATTTTAACTTGTGTTTTGCCAGGAGAGGATGGGCTCCCTTTGTTGAGTTTTGGTTAATCTCAAGGTTTTCTCCTTCTTCACCTAAACATCTTAAGGATGATTATAATGTTGTCCAAGCATGGTGCTGGGCAAAAGTCTGCTGTGCAAGACAAAATGAATCTTGACCTTTAGGTTAGAACCCTGAGACATTACAAATCTGATCTGTCTGGTTGCTATAAAGAAGGGGATTTTAGATGGATGGATGGATGGATGGATAGATGGATAGATAGACAGATAGATAGATAGATAGATAGATAGATATTTTCTTATGATTGCAATGTCATACAGAATGGCATATTCACATATCAGTCTGCACTGTGAATGGAGTGAATTGGTGAGAGGAGAGAAGCAGGTTGACAGCTTTAATTGTGATTCTAAATTTGATATGATTAACCAGGCTCGATCAAATTAACCTGATTGGCAGATGGAGAGGGGGTGGACGGGGCGTTGAGAGGGGGAAGGAGATGGATGTGCCATGCCCTCAAAGTGCATTACCCATTTTTGTGTTTACGCACATCTGAAGAAAGTTTTACAGAAAATTATTAAAGGGGATGTCTAATTCTGTTTCATGCATTCAGACTTATTTACACTGTTAAAGAGCTGGATTCTCATACTAAAAATGGCCAAAGTTTCAGAAAACAAGTTGGACGTATGACAGAGTATTTCTGTGCCAAATACACTCCTTCAGGGTTCGTATACGTTTCGGAAAGTTTTTTTTCAAGTATGGCCCTGTATGACATCATAAAGGGCGGAATTGCGTGTATGGGCACTTCTCCCGGAAGAGCTCACCCATCAACGTGCTTCTTTCGGGTTACGGAATCCATCGGCAGTGCAGATATTTTGAAACTATTGTTTGAAACTGAAAGATTGAGCGGTCCCATCCCTAAAAGATCCCGGTCATGAGTCGGAATCACAGGCAGTAAGTAAAACTGCATCAAATGTCTGTGTTTTGTTGACAATCGGCACGTAAGTGCATATAATGTAAACAGCATGAATGTATAGTAATCCAGGAATAATAAGATGATGTATTGTGCGTGACTCTTTAGCTCTGCCCACTGTATGCCTCCATGAGCTTGGCTGTTTTCGGAAAGAATCGGTACAGCGTATCTGTCTTTTATAAATCTGACAAAACTAAAGACACTTCGGAGATATGAAGGATGCAATACTACTCTATAGGTACTCAAGATTAACATGAGATTGGCAGAAACTGTGTGTGTTATGTACCCTTTCAACTTTTTTTTTATCTTTATGAAAGCAGTGTAGGCCTAATTGTCACCCAAATCCATGTCTTATCTAATATGACACTTTAGGTGTCAGAAATTGAATATTATTTATGTTCTTCTGCATTCCTGTACTGGATTTCCTAGATATGCAGTATTTTTAGTCTTGTCCTCTGTTCGAAGGTAGGAAAAACGTCCCCTCATTAAAGACCACCAGTAAGCCCACATGTCGTATTCTAGCTCATTATAATATGACAACAACAAAACTCTGAATGCATCCACAAAACAATGACAATTAAAGCGACACCAGCTATCTTCACACTTCACGCAACAAAGATGACAGTTCAAGAACCAGTGTGATGGTTGGACAGGTGTGGCGACGTGAAAGCTGCGAGGAAGTTGTGAGGTTAATGAGCACAGATTTGTTTGCTTTCACCTTGCTGTGGGACATAAAGGCATAATGGATGCCAAATTTTTTTCGTCATTTTCCTCTTTTATTTGTTTGTCTCTTTGTCACTGTTTGTGTCACCATTGAAAATGAGAGTCCTCAACCAATGCTGTGAAAATCCTCTCACACTAATGAGCAGTCCTCCGGTTGGCCGTCTACCCTTCCTCCTTCTCGTTCTTTTCTTCATTTTTTCTTCAGCAATGCTCTGGAGAACAAGAAAAATCACTGACCCTCCCCTGACAATTGCTAAGTTTCAGTATAAACAAATGTTCTTGTACAAAACATTCAATTAGCATTTGCATGAACGATCACACAGAAGTTTGTAGGCCTCACAAAATATATCACTACTATGGTTTGTGACCACTAGTGAAAAAGCTTCTGTTTTGCCTTTTTTTCTATTAAAAACGTTTTCATTATAAATTGTATTATAACATTTTGAGTAATCAACATGTATTTTATTTACCTAGAAATTACAGAACTACTACAGAATCGTAAATAAAATCTTTTTTTTTAAACTTTATTTCTAGGTTTAAATAAATGAAGAAAGTCACCAAGTCATGATATCTGAAGGATCATGTGACTCTGAAGGCTGGAGTAATGGCTTCTGGATTTCAGCTTAGCCATCAGAGAAATCAGTTCAGTTTTCAAAATATATTAATAACATTTAATTATAATAATATTTCACATTATTGTCAGCATTGGCTGCAGCAGAGATGAAGCAGGATCTAAGTGCAGCAGTCTTTATTCAGAAACAAACTCAACTACTCAAGAACACAACAACCAACTTAACATAACGTAGAACTGACAGTAACTGAAAGACACAGGGATTAAATAGACAGCAAACAAGAGGAACTAATGAGACACACCTGAACTGAAACTCAAATCAATATGTAACCAAGGAAACAAACAGGCAGGACAATTAACTAATTAACAAACTGACAGCAAAAAACTAGAACAGAAATACAAACATGAATGAAAACATGAATAATTTTTTTAAAATTAAATAAATGCAACCTTAAGAGACATTTATAACATTTTATATATTTTATATATGTAGGCTATATATAAGAGATGCGGACACAATTGTGTGGCGAAGAGAGATGTTGAAAGAGGCAGACTAAAAGAACAGAAAATAGAAAGAGAGAGTGAAAATGACCTTAGAAGATAGAGAGTGAGTGAATGGAGAGGAGAAAAGGCCAGACAGAACAAATGACCTCAGCTATAAAAGTATTAGTTAAGGTGAGGGTGTGAAAAAGGTTGGCAAATTAGCTTTTATTTATAGCAACAGAAATATAACTCTCCCGCCTTAGTGCAACGAGTGTGTGTGCGCGTGTTGTCTTTGTATCCCATCCTATCTTTAGTTGTGTTTTCACAGACCACCCATCATGTTTCACTCGTCACTTTATGTGTGTGTGTTTTCACTCATATCTCTGCTCAAGGATATTGATGACACCCTCATTTCTCAATATCTGCCCACAAACTCCCCCCTGCTCCGGCAGATGTGTAAAATAAAACCTGTCCTCTGGCCTCAGCCAATATACGTCACAATCAGAAAGCAAACACCAGACAGAGAGCAAATTTATCTCTATTAGGCATTTATATTTAGCACATCCTGATAATAGCCTATACAAGCTCAGCGGCTTCCCCCTGCAACCGGATATCAGAGGTGTCTTGATTTACTGCTAAACATTGTTTATCACGGTCAACCACAGCCGAAACGATATGAAGTGCAATTAGGGATATTCAGACGGTTTATCAGATCAGATTTTAAACGTCTAGACAAATTTGGAAAAATTATGTTTATTCGTTTTGGGTGGTAATTCCTGACCCAAATCTGTTTTGGCAAATGTGATACTTAATGACTGTACATCAAGAAGCAAACATCTCTCCCATATTTAAAAATGTATGCTTATTCACTGCCATGCAAACAGCTGGTTATTTTCTCAGGTCTGCAAAACATGTTGATTAGATAAACTGATTATGATGGCAATGTTTCCTTTGGGCTGTATAAGTGATTCTTGATGCCAGGACACACCATGCAAACAGTGATATTTGAAAGTCTTTGATTGCTTATATGCATTTGAGTATCATTGATGGCTTTGATAGAGCTCTTGACTAGATGGTGTCCACAATTGACCTTTTCTCCCCATCCAGTGATGTATTTATTGAAACAATTATTTATACAACGGCTATTTTACAACATTTACTTTGTTTAATAACCGATTGGACGAAAGGTAGTTAAAAAATACACTACCGTTCAAAAGTTTGAGGTTAGTTTATTTATTTTTTAGAACTGAATGAAATTAATACTTTCATTCAACAAGGATGCATTTAACTGATCAAAAGTAACATTAAAGACTTACTCTATTAATCTTATAAAATATTTATATTTCAAATAACTGCTGTTTTTAACTTTCTATTAATCAAAAAAGCATAAAATGTATTATTGTTTCCATAAAAATAATAATCAGGATAACTGAGCTATTAGAATGATTTCTGGAGGATCATGTGACACTGAAGACTGGAGTATAGTGGCTGGTGAAAATTCAGCTTTAAAATAAAATTTAAAATATAATAAAATAAAAAACAGTTATTGTAAATTGTAATAATATTTCACAATATTACAGTTTAATTTTTTTTTTTATCAAATAAATGCAGCTTTTGTGAGCATAAAGGACTTTTTACCTACATTTTTAATGGTATATGTGACGTCAATTTTGAGAATAGGTCAACAAATATTTACCTGTTTTTGATTCATATTTCATTTTACATTTATTATTTAGGCAGATATTACACACACATTTTTAAACTGAAGAGGGGAGACCAGCTGTAGAACATTCTGGACTGAAATTTGGAGTTGTCTATGTGCATGCAAATTAAATGTCCTGATTATGTTTTTTTCCTGACAGATGTGAAACAAATAAAAGTCTTGCTTTATTTGAGACCAATTTGTGTGCATTGAGGCACTGCCACCTTGAGTGATGCTCTGGATTCTCCTGCTATCAAAAACCTGTGTCTTGGTACTTAAGATTAAAACCCATAACTGTCCGCAGATATCACACTATCAAAAGTAGTTACTATTTTGAAGTTTGCAGGTGGGTCCACAAACATTTATGGACATTTTACATCCCAAGCCTTCATCACTTCATTTCCAATATGGATTCCCCCATTTTAGATTCAATTAACTTTCTTAATTAAATTTCTGGCTTGATTTTTTTTAAAGCTTGGCCTGTTCTAATCTCTTTTGCCTCCACAGTTCAAACAGCACCAAGTGTTTCCAGCCAATCCAATTATTTTCTTGTTTTGGTTTGCAGCTGATGTGTCAGTGATGAAGGTAATTTCATCCTGGCTATTTCCATATAAATAGAGATAGCACCAAAGTCAAGTTCTTTTGTAGGTTTGTGCAACTGGAATGATTTATTTGTTATAAAAAAGAAAGCTTGTGAAGATTTGACTGCCTGTGTTCTCATTCAGTGTGTATCAGATGGTGACGGGATAAAAGCAAGATATTTTTGTGCATTTGCAGTTTTTGGAGCATCATTATTGTTTTATAAAAAGAAATCTACATGGAAAAATTCGAAAAGACCCCTGAGCTTCACTGACCTGCTTTGATTGCTTGCATTCCTTCATTATTAGCTCACAGAATGTCTCTTTATCATTTACACTGCAGTATGTTGATTTATAATCAGTAGTGTAATATACTAAAATATACAGTGGCACATAATCTTTCTGTTTCTCTCATGTAGACACACACTTCAGTAGCAGAGCGAAACAGAGTGGAACAAAGCGTTTAGTTTCTGACTCCCTATCCTGCAAAACAAACCCTGATTGCAATTAAATGCTGCCTGGGCGGAAACCATACAGAAAGACAACAGCAACGTGTTCAGTGTAATCAAATAGGATTGTGCTAACCACAAATCTGGGGCCCAGGTTTCACTTGAAAAAAAAGAGAGTGTCAAAACAATATGAAACGAATTGATTTGTCTGATGATTTGGTCTGGACTTCTGCATCTAAGGTCAATATTATACTTCCTTTCTTTCTTTCTTTCTTTCTTTCTTTCCTTCCATTCGCCCTTCACTAAATGATGCTGAGCCAAGTTCTTTGGAAGCAGCTCTTTGGAATACTTCATTCTGATTGGTCAGTCCAGCCAGTATTTTACGAGGTAGAGTCATCAGCAAGGACTACCCCTAAGCCTACCCATCACTGGGGTCTAGACAAATCATACAAAAATGTACAAGTGAGGTCGTACGAATTAGCCACCTTTGCTATGAGATTATGGCTGCGTCCAAAATCACATAATGTCTTGAGTAGATACTTCTTTTGAATAAGTAATTTAAAATTACTTCACGACCACAAAAAAAGTATGTTCTATATAGTATGAGTGTGTGTATGAATGTAATCCATACGTACTACATTTGCCATGTTGTTATTGTCATGTGACCTACCAGCATCAGTTACATCGCTTCACTGCCATTCATAAATCCTCTCCCGTTGCCCCATGGGATAGTACAGTATTCAGAATCTCGCCAGGAGAAGTAGGTCATCCTGGTACTTTTTGCCTACTGTTTTTATGAGTACTGCGAATTCAGACTTCTTTTGTCACATACTTTTTTTCGCTTACTATATTGTAGCGAAGTATGCGATTTCGAATGCAGCCTGCATTGGTCAGTCACGCCAATCCAGCTGTCAGGTATTTGCTAATAGTGCAACAGTTGGTTTCCAGAAGTAATAATCTCATTCATTCTCTCCATAGGGGAATTTATTTTTAACAATCGCTGCATCCAAAATCACATACTGTAGTAGGTACTATATAGGCTACATTTGTTTTGAAACTTACTTTGCAACATTTAAAAAAAGTATGATCTAAATAGCATGAATGTGTGTACTATGAATGAAATCTGGACAAACCATATCTGCCATGTTGTCATTGTCATGTGATTGATGGCGCCTCTCCCGTGGCCTCGTGGGATAGTAAAATGGCCATCGAATGCACACTTCAAAATATTTCTGAAAGTAGTAGGTCATCCGGTTCAGTTGGCCTACTCTGTTGGCAAATAACTTATAAACCTTTAAAGACAGACCTACTGTGAGCTAAAGTGCTGTTAATTGATGGGCATGCCTTCGTTGAAATATCCATATTTTACAATATATAGCTGAGTGAATTAAAAAAAAAAAAACATTTATTTCATACTAAGTATACTAAAAATACATTAACATATTTACTGACATATCGCTTGAGACTTCCTGATATAAATATTATAATTAATTTGTTTTAATATCACTATTAGTAAGGATAGTATGATCTCTGTATAATATCAGTCTTTAGATGCAAGATATTTTAAGTGTACCTACAGTATACACCCTTAAAAATAAAGGTGCCAGGAAGAACCAAACAGGTGTTTTCACAGTGATGCCACAGAAGAACCATTTTTGGTTCCCTGAAGAACTGTTTTGTGAAAGATTCTTTAAAGAACCATTTTTTTCTAACCATTTTATAGTTTAAAGAACCTTTCTGCACTACAAAGAACCTTTTGTGCAATGGAAAGGTTCTTTTGGATATTAAAGGTTCTTCATGGAACCATTACACCCCGCCAAAGAACCATTTAAAAACCTTTATTTTTAAGAGTGTACTTGCAATAGTTCCACTTTAGCACAATCAAATACACTTAAGTATATCTTTAGTTGGATCTCAGCACTATTTCTGGATAACTAAAGTTCATTAAGTACAAAATTAGTTGTTCCAATTTAGCAGAATTTAGGTATACCAGTTTCGAATACCAAAAGTACAGTTGCAGGGTTATTTATTTTAAGTATGTAATATGTAAATGTAGTGTTCTTAGCATAAAATAAACATATTTCAAATATATTTTAGTATATTTATTTTTCACTATATACACACCCAACATCTTTATCTTTCATTTTTAATTTGTCATTTGCAATGCTACATGGGATTGTAGTTATTTTCCTTATTAAAGCTGTTAAGTACACAGTTTTGTACTTTGTCCTTTTGCCCGATTTTTAAATAAAGTTTGTAATGTTGTGATTCACTTCACAGCTGGTTGGTTTGATTCAAAGGCAGCTGAAAAAGTGGCTGGGCACTGATTCACTCTATTTTTACTGGCAACGCTCTGTATAATTCATAATTTCATACAAATGCAACTGGCGGCATCTCGATTTATCGATTGTAGTGAAAATTACTTCAAAGGACAGTTTTAATATAATGGTATTGTTGCAGTATTTGTCTTGTTGCTAAGCTGATTGTTTTGTACATTGTAATGAACTTCTTTTTTCTAAGTGGAATTGTATCCACATATTTATTCAGGATCACTTTTTTAGGTCATCACACACTCCTCTCTCCATACACAATTGAGGTGTATATTTTTTTATGTTTTATCACACACCAAATCTTATAATGATGCTTTCTGTTGTCATGGTGATTCGGGAGAGTGTTTTACCTGTGACTGACCTAGGCCTACTCTTCTTCACTGATCTTCCCCTCTCTCTATTATACTTGTTTCAAGGTGCAGTCTCATCTATTACTACTGTTTATGAAGACTCCAACCATACGAAAACAGCATCATTACGGTAGCACAAGGGGCTCTTTGAGAAGCTAATCAGATCAGAGGCCTCTCCCACTCCATCAGCTATGCCTTATTCTCCATTACAAAGAGAATTAGCCTGCTTCTGCAGTACACCAATGCCTTTACAGAATACTAATATGAGTCCAACACAAAAACCCATATGTGCGTCCAGAAAGGTGAGACAGGACAAGACGTATACAGGTGCTGGTCATATAATTAGAATATCATCAAAAAGTTTATTTATTTCACAAATTCCATTCAAAAAGTGAAACTTGTATATTATATTCATTCATTACACACAGACTGATATATTTCAAATGTTTATTTCTTTTAATTTTGATGATTATAACTGACAACCTAGGAAAATCCCAAATTCAGTATCTCAGAAAATTTGAATATTACTTAAGACCAATACAAAGAAAGGATTTTTAGAAATCTTGGCCAACTGAAAAGTATGAACATGAAAAGTATGAGCATGTACAGCAATCAATACTTAGTTGGGGCTCCTTTTGCCTGAATTACTGCAGCAATGCGGCATGGCATGGAGTCGATCAGTCTGTGGCACTGCTCAGGTGTTATGAGAGCCCAGGTTGCTCTGATAGTGGCCTTCAGCTCTTCTGCATTGTTGGGTCTGGCATATCGCTTCTTCCTCTTCACAATACCCCATAGATTTTCTATGGGGTTAAGGTCAGGCGAGTTTGCTGGCCAATTAAGAACAGGGATACCATGGTCCTTAAACCAGGTACTGGTTGCTTTGGCACTGTGTGCAGGTGCCAAGTCTTGTTGGAAAATGAAATCCGCATCTCCATAAAGTTGGTCAGCAGCAGGAAGCATGAAGTGCTCTAAAACTTCCTGGTATACGGCTGCGTTGACCTTGGACCTCAGAAAACACAGTGGACCAACACCAGCAGATGACATGGCACCCCAAACCATCACTGACTGTGGAAACTTTACACTGGATCTCAATCAACGTGGATTGTGTGCCTCTCATCTCTTCCTCCAGACTCTGGGACCCTGATTTCCAAAGGAAATGCAAAATTTACTTTCATCAGAGAACATAACTTTGGACCACTCAGCAGCAGTCCAGTCCTTTTTGTCTTTAGCCCAGGCAAGACGCTTCTGATGCTGTCTGTTGTTTAAGAGTGGCTTGACAACAGCAGGAATGCAACAGCTGAAACCCATGCTGCAGTCCACTCTTTGTGAATCTCCCCCACATTTTTGAATGGGTTTTGTTTCACAATCCTCTCCAGGGTGCGGTTATCCCTATTGCTTGTACTTTTTTTTTCTACCACATATTTTCCTTCCCTTTGCCTCTCTATTAATGTGCTTGGACACAGAGCTCTGTGAACAGCCAGCCTATTTTGCAATGACCTTTTGTGTCTTGCCCTCCTTGTGCAAGGTGTCAATGGTCGTCTTTTGGACAACTGTGAAGTCAGCAGTCTTCCCCATGATTGTGTAGCCTACAGAACTAGACAGAGACCATTTAAAGGCCTTTGCAGGTGTTTTGAGTTAATTAGCTGATTAGAGTGTGGCACCAGGTGTTTTCAATATTGAACCTTTTCACAATATATTCTAATTTTCTGAGATACTTAATTTGGGATTTTCCTTAGTTGTCAGTTATAATCATCAAAATTAAAAGAAATAAACATTTGAAAGATATCAGTCTGTGTGTAATGAATGAATATAAAACATACAAGTTTCACTTTTTGAATGGAATTACTGAAATCAACTTTTTGATGATATTCTAATTATATGACCAGCACCTGTACACACACCTTTGGCTTGGCTTGCTCAGTTGGGGACACTAAATTTTCAAATAAATATCCAAATAAATTTAATTACTAAATTAACTATGTCAACTACATTACTTGAATATATATGATAATTGAAATGAGCTAGATTACATCACCATTTTCTCCAGAGCGGCTGTACAGCCGAATCAAATTCGGTTGCATTATTTTCCTGTTTAACACGGTGAAGCTGCTTTGAAACAATCGGCATTGTAAAAAGCGCTATATAAATAAAGTGTTAGGGATGCTGGGATGAAAAAGGGACCCAAGAGCAGATTAGCAATTTGCTCAATTTATTGACCAAAGTGCAAAGGGAAAACAAAACAAAAAAATAACAGGCAGCCGAGCAAAGGGCGGAGCAGAGGCGAAATCCAAGCGGGCAGTCAGGAGGAAAGCCAGAAGTCAGTCCAGTGATACAACAATCCGTAAGGAAAGTTGATAAGGAAGACAGGCCAGGCAGGAGTCAAAACCAGAGGGAGATCACAGTCCCAGGGGCAGAGCAAAGGCAACAGTCCAAAAACAGAAGCAGAAGATCAGTAACCAGGTAAGTGATCCAAAAAAGGACTACGTTCAGGAACTGGGCAAATCAAAGAAAAAACAAGATTGATTAAATAAACAGGGCATGTAAACTAGGCACAATTAGAATAAGAAAGTCTTTTGGGCAGTAGTGAAACGGATGGTAACCAAGACACACTGACAGAGAAGCAAAGAAAGAGAGAAGCATAAGTAGTGGAGAAAATCAATGCAAAATGAGAGACAGGTGTGTGTGAGGAGAGCTGGAGCGCTAATTAGAAGGAGGTGCAGCTCTGATGGCAGAGTGAGTGGAACTGACAACCTAAGACAAACACAACAGAAAGGCTGATGATCAAACCAGAGTCCTGACATAAAGTTGACTTGACTTGACACACAAACATTGATGCAAGCAGACAAACATACACCTGCTCACAGCTTGTACTCCACTTTTAACGTCTGTCCGAACAAGCTCTTCAGCTTCCTTCTGCATGATCCTGCCTGGATGTCCTTCCCAGAATTCATTGAGGCAGATAAACGGCACACCGCAGATACTTTTGAAGTTAATGTGAATTTACTTTTTTTCTCTTTCAAGATGGAGCAAAATGTATCCTTTTAGATTAAAACATGCAAATATTTTCCCATTTTGACCATTCATCCATTTTCATTTTAATTGAATTTCTTGAATGAACATGTGAGGGGAATTGAACTGACTGCAAAAGGTGAATGTGATCTGTGAGTTTAATTCCTCACAGTCTCAAAAGGCCAGTACATGAGGAGCAGGACAATTACCCATAGTCCACTGCAGCAAGTCTGTGCAGAAGCAACTGAATCTAGAGAGACTCTGACAGGTAATTATAAAGACTTGATTTAAAGGGATAGTTCACCCAAAAATGAAAATTACCCCATGATTTACTCACCCTCAAGCCATCCTAGGTGTATATGACATTCTTTCAGACGAATGGCAGTGAATGGCAAAAAAGTGCATCCATCCATTATAAAAGTAATCCACATGGCTCCAGGGGGTTAATTAAGGCCTTCTGAAGCAAATTGATGGGTTTTTGTAAGAAAAATATCCATATTTAACACATAAAGTAAAATATCTAGATTCCGGCGGACCGCTGTCCGTATTCAATTTTACGGAAAAAGCGTAACTGGCACACCAATGGCATCAGCGTAGCGTAAGTGTTTTGAACTGCGAGAGGTGCTACACTTTCTTTATAAGTTGAATACGGATGGTAAATGATAAATATGGATATTTTTCTTATAAAAACCCATCAATTCGCTTCAGAAGGCCTTTATTATCCCTCCGGAGCTGTGTGGATTACTTTTATAATGGATGGATATATTTTTTTGGTCTTCAAATTTTGGGCTGCCATTATAATGCTTGGATTAGCCAGAACATTTTTTAATATAACTCCGATTGTATTTGTCTAAAAGAAGAATGTCATATACACTAGGATGGCTTGAGGGTGAGTAAATTATGGGATAATTTTTATTTTTGGGTGAACTATCCCTTTAATCTCTAAATATGCCTGTGTTTGTGTGTCCGCATGTGCATGTGCATGCATGTCTTCATGTTTGTGTGCATGTGTTCGGTGTAGGTGAGTCATGAAAATTATTCTATCAAACATCTGTTGAGCAGATGTCACACATATTCAATAACCACTGAGAATTTCTTCACATGAAAATGTCAAAATCATCAATCTCTCTTGTTCTTCTGTATTATAACTGTACTTCAGACACATGTGGTCTTAATGGGCTGCTGCATTAAATAAAGGTTCAATGGCCTCCAATTCAGATTATATTAAAACACCATAACTTTGAAAGTCTTTGAAAGGATTTTTTTTTGTTAAGAAAAGTTCAATACAAGTCAGCAATATTTTGGCTCGTTTAGCCAGGTGTGAAAGACTGTACTTTTAGGAGTACACTGGAATATTCAGTAGATGGCATGGATTAAAAGCCACAAAATACAAGCTTTCACAAGGTCTTTAAACAGAAATTTCGTTTGAAAAAGATATTTGGTATAAATTTGTTGAGGATCAAATGTAACAATAAAGATGATTGCACTAAAATATCTTTCATTGATCTGAATCATCTAATTGGCCCAGATCTCCGCACACAATGTCCAGAGAGTCACAGAAGCGAATTTAATTCTCCCCATGTTTTTTTTTCTTTGCTTTAGAGATATTTCCTACAGCTGAAAGTAATAATGCACACCTTAATTCAATCATTCATGATGAAAATAGTCTATGATCAAATTACTGTTGATCTATTTACATTAAGGCCAGAAACGGCTTGGAGGCATGATAGAGAGGCAGGCAAATGGACATTGTTAAGACTACAATGTTAGTAATCATCACAATGTGAGTGCGGGACGCTTACTGTGCTTGTAAACAGCTTGTCCAGTGAGATAATGATTATTCAGACTACCTTGAATAATGTGAAATCAGGCAGGATGGCACCAACCAAACAACCTCTACAGGCTGTGTAAGTGACCACAGGAGTGATGCCTCATTCTAATAATAGCATTTCTATCATTTTTCTGTGGGTGTGTGTGATTCTAGTCATTAATCGCTCTGATTATTTCCCCAGAGTCAGAGCATTTCATCAAACAACTTTTCTGCTGTACTCTGATGCAACCCAAGTTCAAGGAGCAACTTTCCTTTTCTTAAGGTAATAAAAATTCTTCAATTCTACAATTCTTCACACTGAGAGAGAGAGAGAGAAAAAAGAGAAAGTTATTGCAGGTAAAATAATTGCAGATTAAGGCAGAGTGCTTTCATCATCCATTTTGGAGAAATTCTATTTACTGCCATTTACACAAGGCGATTGGCAGTAATTTAATGAATAACATAGCACAGTAACTATTTTACATTTAATTATGCGTGATTATTGACAATTGAAATAGTCATGTACCCAAATTATTGCATGTATGCATTTGATAGACTCTTTTATTCAAATGGCAGGGCATTCAAGCTATACATTTTTTTCTATATGTGTCTTCCCTGGTAAATACTAGAAGGAATACAGTTATGGCCACTGGGCATGCGCAAATCAATATTGCGTCATTTAATTACTGTATTTGCACTATTGTAAGGGTAGGTTCAGGGTTGGGGTAGGTGTAGGCATTAATAAAACACAATCTGGTAAGTAGCCAATTTATTTATTGTTATTTTATTGTGAGATTTTGCCTCACTTCCGACCGTTGCTGTATCCCTTCTAGCCTCGACCGTCTTTCCTGGGAACCAAAAGCATGGCACTTGGCACTGCTAGTGCCATGATACTGGTTGAGATACAGAAACACTTTAAAGCAAGGGGGAAAGAACGAGAGCAAGCAGACGGGCAGAGGGAATAGGACATCACCTGCAGCCAGTGAGGATACTTGCCTTGCTTGTAAGTAAAACAGAACCCAATTAAGTAGAAGTACCAATAGCAGAAAGTCTTCCTGTTTGTACAGCAGTTAGTTCCAACTAAGTCTTCCGTCCACCTCAAGGGCTACTCTTGATGTATTGAGTTAGACACAATGATCTATGGCCTAATTAATTGCAAACTATGTTTATGGTACATCTGTGCTTCTGTGTTCTACAGTGGGGGCACAGGCGGCAAGTGATCTGTTCTATATGTAGATCAGACTCTCCTTGTGGAGACGGTGTGGTGGTTAAGTTGTCTGGGAAACAAGTTTATTGACATGTACTTACAATGACACTGTCATTGTCATTTATGACAACAGTGTTTGCCAAGCTAATACTCTGTAGGTGAAAAGACCTTCAATTTCCTGGAAAGAAACCATTTTCTGACATAATTAGTCCCAAAGAGCTAGACAGGGAAAGAGCGTGGACATTTGATATACAGTTATCATAGTCTGACTTCTCAGAGTTTGATTCTTGTTTTTTCTACTTTATTTTCACATCAGTATTCCCAATGTTTCTTCCTTCTTTTCCTTTACATTGTTGCTCTGCTCACACCGCTCTTCCTCTATATCTTTCTTTGACTTTCTTCCTGAGGTGAATAATCATTAGGATTGTAGACAGTGGAATTGACTTTGAATCTTTATCTAAGCAGTAGAGCGTCCCCTTCACTCTTTCCAGACCTTCTCGTTCTGAAATAAATAAAAACATTGTGCCTTAAGACAGTTTGTTTCGATATCACTGACTCACAAAATACAAATGGAATAATATAAAATAGTAAATTCTTAAAGGTACACTATGCAACTTTTTTTGAGCAAAATGAACAAAATTTAAATAACGAGTCAATGCATCATCCTTCTTCCAAAACGTTACTTTTTTTGTCTTACCCCATATGGTAAGCTTACTATAAATGTTTACATTTTAGACCTGTCAGGATGGTTTCCGCTTAAAATTGCGTACATGCGTCACGCCCGTGTGTCTCACAAAAGTTACATAGTGTGCCTTTAAGATGCACTCAAATAAATAATTGGTGAAAAAATATACAGTGAACAAAACAATAAATCCAGAAATATAATCCAGTTACTGCTCCTGGTCTTTATTTGGGATTTTAGACTAACATATTTTTATGGTGTTGCAACAGACCACATCAAACAATAATAACCCATAGTAAACTAATCACAGTAGGACATTGCCTTCTCTATAAGCTCTTTTTGCATTTGATTTCCTTCTTGGAGTATTTATTCACATTAAATCAGGTGTACGCCTGCTGCACATTTGTGTAAACACTACATTGTACACTACTTAAACTGTAGGGGTCCATATTTTTATGATCTTTAACATGCTCTGAACACAAAAGACAAACAGTGGAATAATGCAATATTCATTTAATTGGGCATCATTAAAACAGTCTCTTACAGCTGTTCTTTGAGCTTGCACGGTGATTAGTTCTTATTTGTCAGAACTGAAACAAACTCATTTAAAATCTTTTTTTAAAAAGCTAGTCTTATAGTCTTAGATAGAAAAAAATACAAAATAAATACAGCATAATTATTGGAATGCACTGGCTTAGGAAAAAAAATTGACAGATAAAAAGCAAAACTATATTAATTATTACATTAAATCTGTTTGAACAATGCTCTTTTCTTAGGTCTAAAGTACTTTTCATGAATGTCGGGTTGGGGCATGTTGTCACATGTTTTAATGTTATCCGTTAATATTTGTTGGCCAACAACAATGGTACAAAATATTAAGTAGGTCTATGCTTCCGCTGGCCACCACACTTCTGATACAATGTGCCCTGTGAAGGGATACAAAATTAACTATTTTCCATTTTTACATGTTGGTTATATGCTGTTTGATTAATCGTTCTGTATTTCATAACTGATTACTAATAAAAAAGGCTATTTAATGCCATTTTCCATTTTAACCTCATATGGCATGATAACATGCCCCACAGATGTCAGTGTTTGTGAAACTGAACAGTTTTGTTTGTTTTCAGGACAATAACAAGTGAAATTTAAATGGATTTTACTTGATTATACAGGAATTGACTTTTAAACAATTACCCTAATCTGAAAAATAGTGTGTCCCCTATAGGTTAAATTATGTAGAGCAAGTGCTAGTAAGAAATGTAGCCTACTTTTATTCCAGGGCAACTTTTATCATAAATTTCCAAAGATTTTGTAAAAGCTAGAATTGTCTTTCTTGCAGACAATCCTCTTTAACAGTTCTGTGCAGTTTGGTGCGGTATGAATGGCTCTTATAAATGAACGCTCTGCCACCTGCTGGTGCGTCACTGACACTCTAGCCAATCACGCTCACGCGTCGGGAGAAGCCTTCCTCTCGTGCGCTCTGGGAGATTCCAGTGGCCTGGCAATTAGTGACCAGAGCGATACGGGGAACCGACACACAAATATCCGGACGGCAACGGACGACCGAGGACAAGCCGTGCATTTCTGGAGAGGAGCCATGCGCTTTTAGTGGATCTACCAAAAAGCAGAGGAATGACAAGAACAAGTTATTTCCACTGAGCATCTTTACCCCTCAGTGAACTCTAGCTAGTAAGGTAAGCAGTGAATAACGTCAAGAATTACATTAAATTAGTTGTGTGTGTATGTATTTAATCAGTTAAACTGAATGCATAGTAAAGCACAGTAGTAGGCTAAGTATGTATAGTAAAGCTGTTGTATTTTGTAGTTTCAGAATTGTTTCTGTAAACTCATATTTGTAAAATTGCGTTAAATTCATTGTTAGAATGTATTTCTGCAACTGATTGAATGCCTTTTAGTATATAATCAATATACCGAATTTGATTTGGCTTTTTCCTCGTTTACAAAAACAGTGCTGAACAGTATAGCGACACTATTGAAAGCTGTTTACGTGTCAGTGAGATATACCGTCGATAGTTTTTAAATCAAAGCTTTTCAGTAAAAAAAGAAGCTATTTTCTTGATTAAGTAGCTGGTTGCGTTGACAAACGATACAATGTTTCGCTGGAAATATTACACGAATCAAATCACGACCTGTGTCTGATGTCGGCTGTTTGGAATCAGGACTAGCGATGCCCTAATCGCGAATGAATCTTTAGAGTCGGTTCTTTTCAATGAATTGATCAAACTGGTTCCTAAAACGGTCTGAATCATTTGAACGGCTCCCTCGCGCACTGAATCGTTTGGAGCGGTTTCTTGGCAGTTCTTTATTGAACACAGAAGGATGGCTGCTGAATTAAAGCGGATACTCGCCTGCAGTTTATTGAAATCAAACCTGCAAACACATCTAATCCTTTGGCAGCGATATTAAGTAAACACCTGCACGTGCACACGTGAACGACTCTGCTGCAGGTAAACGCATTTTCCAAACGAATTAAAAACAGCACACAAAAGCACTGAAAGTAGCTAAAAGAACCATTGCATGACCATTATATTCTGTGACGTACATTGGTACTGTACTTTAATATGAATATAGTAGCCCTTACATTCTGACACCATCACGGTATGTTTTTGGTGCGTGTGTGTGTGTTAAATATATTTCAAATATACAAAAATACGAAGTATTTATAGCCATATTTTGAGCCCAACACCGCAAAACATTTTAAAAGTTACATGATTGATGCACGTGGCTTCTTTCGTTGTTTTAAATCCTTTAACGTATGTAGAAGTGTAATTCTTTTGACATTTTGTGAGCTTTACTGTTATTTGCCTGGTTATTGGTGAGCAGGGTGCGCGCAACTGTTGATGTTCATGAACGATCTCGCAGGGGAGACGTGATGATGAGTGATGTGTCATAACTCGGGTGCCAGACGTTTCCATCCGCAGATGTTTTGTTTGTTTCTGGAAAAGCGTGAAAGAGGGAACTATAATAGCTCTGAAACCTCCCTTAAATGCTGTGAATGTTTGCACGCGCCTTTGCGCACAGGGTCGCGAGCTTTTAGTATATGAAACTGATGGAAACAGAGGGCGAGGGTGCAGTGAAGGAATGTTCTGACATTAATGAGATGTCGGTCAATGCATAGGCTACTCCCTTTAGAATGGAGGACAGTCAGTATGTACTCTCAACAAGTATAGGTTACTGCGCCATTTTGCATTACAGATAAGGTTAATATATTGAACTTCATGTGATGCATTTTTTGTGAATGTTTTTATGACTTTGATCTTCACTATTTCATTGGATAACTTCTTACTGTAGTATATGTAAAGTAGCCTTATTTTTGTAAGTCTATTAAAAAAGTCAGTTTAGCATTTATGTTGTATGTATACAGACATACATTGTCTTATAAGTCTTGGCTACGAAAAAAGCTACTAAACATTTCCATTGTTTTTTTTTAACTGAAAAAAAAGAAAAAGATTTAACATGTTGACCACTATTGGGGCATGTCACACTATCAATGGTGAGGTGTCACAATAGGAGCCTGCCATATTGACTTAAAGTCTATATATATATATAACAAAACTGTGTAAATGATAACGTACACAAACATTAAACCATTGATTTTCCCTACATAATCTGTAATTAATAAATTGTATAAAATTACAGCTTATAAAACACATGATGTGGCAACTTTCCCCAATAAAACAAAATGACATCTATGAAAAATCCCCAGTGTGACAAACTAGCCCTGGTCTCTCCTAAATATAAAAAAGATGCCTTGCATTATTTATAAGGTAATTACTTTTGACATTGTTTTACAGAAAAGCCTTTCATTCAATAATGCAAAGGCCAATAACAATAGCACACAAAATGTTTTATGAATTTTGCTTCGGCTTGTGCTTTTATCTCACAGGTGTTCACAGACAGACAGTATGCTCGTGTCAAATAGTGATAAGAGCTCCTCATGTTTGATGTATTAGGTCTTATCTGTGCTGTTCGGCCCTTAATAGTGTGGAAACCGCAGCAAAGAACATAGTGTCCATTCCTGTCTTTGGAAAAAGACTTTCAGATTGTGCGTGTCTATGTCTGCATGAGAGAAGTAGCCAGAGGATCAGATTAAAGGAAGGAGGGAAGAGAGATGCCGTGGAGTGCGCTATGCCCTTATATGAAAGGATTTTTAAAACGCCTAAGAAGTGAAATGATCCCTGAAAATTTAGGCCGACCTGTCTTTCGGAGTCTATTTCTCCTCATTATTTTCCTTTCATTGTACTTTCCCTGTCCCTTTCCCTGTCTCATGCCTCCACATACGCTCTTTCCTGTCTGTCACTTTCTCTCTCACACATATGCTGTACAACACACTTTCACAGCCATGTGAGTCCATGTGTTTTATCTATCTATCTATCTATCTATCTATCTATCTATCTATCTATCTATCTATCTATCTATCTATCTATCTATCTATCTATCTATCTATCTATCTATCTATCTATCTATCTATCTATCTATCTATCTATGTCTGTCTGTAAATGTCTCTGAAACAGAGTTAGACATAACACAGGAAGAACAAACAAACCCACCTGTCTTTCCACTTGTCAGTCATGCCTCATTAACTTGTTATCATTAGGCAACCATAATTTTAAAATGATTTTGTAACGGGTGTATGCTTCATCAGCCTCCTAAGGCTATTAAAAGATACACCTCTGTAAGTACATCACACCTTGTTAGTTAGGCGTCCTGAATGATTTTTTTTTTTAATTATTTGTCTAGAGGGAAGTCAAAATACTAGTTAACTTTATAGTGCTAAAAGTATTTTAACTAGATCAAAATATTGTTGATTAGCTTAATGTGTTAATTGAATGATTATGTTAGTCGAATGCATTATCCTTCATGAAAGTCTTCTGGCAGAATGAAGTAAATTAATGGATTAAGCTAATCAAGGTGTGACAAGGCCATCCAGGGTCACATTGATGTGCAATAAATCAAAAGTGAACGCATTTCATTGGTATTCCATGGTAGCAGTGTGTATGTGGCCCTTCTTAGACTCCTGTAGTCTTCTCAGACCTCCCCAATGTCAAAATGGCTGAATGCGGTGCCTCAAGCAAACGCTGATGTGCTGGACTGCATGTCCTCTCCTTGGAATGTGATTAGATTTCTGTCATGCTTTAAAGGCATTTCCAAAAATACGGGGATAATTATGTTTACAAAACGTTGTCCAGAGCAGTGTTTGGGTGGTTGGCAGAACTATGGAAAGAAACATATCTAGAATTGATATCTAGCCTGAAGGCTATTTGAAAATGTAGGTGGGTTTGTAGCCTATCACTCACTATAGTACCTGGTGTGCTTTCATGGTCAGATCCCTCTGTTATATATCCAAAGCATCTGGACCACCAGGTTTAAATAGACTTACCTTTGGTTTTGAGTTCTATCTTTACTGTTACATAACATTTATTTCTCTTTATCATTCTTAGTAGTGGATCATTGCATATGGAAACAAGCACATTAATCACAAGCCAGTTTCCTTTTCAACTTCCCCATGTAAGCGATTCCCCAGAATATGCTGGAGTTCACTGCTTTAAACAGCCTTTAAGGCTGCTCATTAATAAGAGACCACCCCAAAGAAGTTGATTTTTTTTCTTTCTATAGAATTCTCCAGACACTGTTTAATGAGTTTGGACTTGCACATACAACGGGTGAACCTGGTTATACTAATGTGTCGCTTATGGTGGTGCTGAGGCAGTAACTCTGACACAATCCCCATTAGCACTCTCGATTGCTGGTTTATAATCCCTCTTATTAAGTGTTCTTCTGACAAATGTAATCCAGATGGGATCCAGGAGCATTGTGACTCCCACCCAACAGTAGTTTTTCGTCTCCTACCTAAGCTGATTTACTTCTATACGATGCGGATGTGTACTCTGAATTTGTAGTTAGCACAATAAATAAAGGCTATGATTTCATTTAAAGTCTGTTTTCAGTAAATACAGCATTGAAGGATATAAAAACAGTGGCTTCTGTAATGTTTTTAAATCTTTTGAGTTTTTCTAACACGTGGTCACACTGACACAAAAACAATCAATCAGGGTTGCCAATCAAGCTGATTCTGTAGACACAATGATTGACCTCCTGAGGACTTGTTGCTTATAGCGGGGCTTCCTTTAGTCTGTGATTTAGGTTTACGCAATGTACATGGTATAGGTATTAACTGCTTTTCACTCATTTTGCAGTTAGGGATGCCACACTGACTGACTCTGTTAATTATTAATGCAAATAATAAGTAAACAGCGCTCCCTTTATAATCACCAAAGCTGTCAATGACTATGTTTACATGTACACCAATAATGCGATTATTTCTAATAATCAGAGCAAGGTCTTAATCGCAGTAAGATGTTTACATGACATGAGCAGAACTCTTCACTCCAGTTTACATGCAATTTTCATTATTCTGATTATTCGCTAATAAGTATGGTTATACCACACTCAGATAGGCATTCAGTATGCATGTTACCGGCCATTGTTTTAATCTACTCACATCAAATTCAAAATAAATTTTTATGGACGTACTGGATATTATTTGGCACAGTGATGAACATCGCAATGCCGGGTTTGTCTGCTGTCATCGCATTCGTCATGCCGTCTGGATGAAGATACGGAACAGAGTCTAAGTTGTGTTGACAGAGTTTAGTGATTTGGAGTAGATAAAACTTCAGAATAATGTCACAGAGTTCATTCATGAAGTTGTGTGAACAACACACGGCATCCGCGTATGTTTGTGCACAAGCGCACTTTGGTCAGAGCGGTAATAATGCGATTAAGGTGTTTACATGCTTGTTTATGGTGATTAAAATCAGCATATGCCACATAGTTAGTGCGATTATGGTTACTACGATTATGAGCTTAATTTGCATTAGTTTGATCAAAGTATTGCATTTACATGAGGAAAAGTTTGATCGCAATATTGCCAAAATCCCATTATGAGGGAACATGTTAACTCACTCAATGACTTTAGTTCAGCGCGAGCCCATGCAAAAAAAACGTTATAATCGATGAAGCTGTCTATGCTGCAACAAACTTCTTATTTACCTAGTATTTACACTTTGTTGGTTATAGTAAAGGAATTCACAAGCAAAAAATACTCTCTGCCGTTTTAAGCAGTAATTGAGTGGATTCTTAAATGCCTCTGATTGGCAATTGCGTTCATGTGTTCAACAGACATGTCTGTAACTGGCTACATTGCTCATGCTCAACAAAAAAACAGGTTGTAAATAGAAACCTTTGGCACACTCCACAGAGCGCTTACGTGATATTAACATGTCAGCCCCCATCTGTCAAACAACTTTATGTAAGATATTGTTAGGCTATTGGTATGACTAAAGTCTCCTTCTCATATGTGACCCTCGTTGATAGGAAAGGGCAATATTTGGCCGAGATACAAAAATCTGGAATCTGGATATTGAGAAAATCGCCTTTAAAGTTGTCTCAATGAAGTCCTTAGCAATGTATATTACTACTAATAATAAGTTTTTTATATATTTACGGTAGGATATCGTAATTTACAAAATATCTTCATGGAACATGATCTTTACTTAAAGGAACACGCCGACTGCTCAATAAATGACAAAATAACGGCAACATTTTCCTATATATATGTTGTGATGTGTATAGTTACATTGTGTACTAAGACCGTGGGTACCATGGGTGCAGCAGGCGCAATATTACGCAGCGCCTGAAAATAGGCTAACTTCCGTCAACATAACCAACGTGACAACCTGCTTGCATAGAGAGCATGCTGGGGACTATTTTCAGGCGCTGCGTAATATCATTGCGCCGCTGCACCCATGGTACGGCAGCAAAGTTCCTGGATTATTACGCAGGAATGAGAGTATATTCCCTAGCCATATCGGTCTAGAAAATTGCAACTTTTCATTTTCCGTCGGTCTTAGTACACAATGTAACTATACACATCACAACATGTAAATAGGAAAATGTTGGTGTTATTTTGTCATTTATTGAGCAGTAGGCTAGATGGAGCTGTTTACCTCCAGTCTTTGTGCTAAGCTAGGCTAGCAGTGGTTGCGTCAGACAGAGTTATTGCACGCACGGAGATGAGAATGGTATGTATGGACTTATCTAACTCTGGGCGATACTGTGAATAAGCTAAAGTCCCAAAAAGTCGGCGTGTTCCTTTAATATCCTAATGATTTTTGGCATAAAAGAAAAATCTATCATTTTGACCCATACAATGTTTTGTTGGCTATTGCCACAAATATACCCGTGCGTGCGTGTATAAATACGGAAGTGGAATACCGCATCATTGCTTTTAATTTCGGAGCTGAACGGTTTGCTGTATCAAGCTGTTTCTACGAAGAGTGTTTAGACGAGTCTCGAGGAGGATCGCTCTCTTACCTGGGTGCTGGTGTGACGGCGCGAGCCAGCGAGTGGCCGCTGCAACATACACTTGTTCCTGTGTTGGTTGGCTGGGCGTTACCATTCTTTGAGTGCTCACACGCAGGCTTGCAATCGGACTGCTGTGAGCCGCGGCCATCTCCCTGAGTGCTTCAGCACTTCTAAAAGAGCATTTCCTTCTAAAAGAGCAACACGGTTTGACCCTGCGTCTTTTTCAAGATGTCATTCAAACCGTGTGTTTCTGGATGCGGTTGTTTCCTGTTCTCATTTGACGGCCACAATCTCTCTCGCATATAAACATGTGAGATTGCGTTCGTGGGTGATTCATGTTCTCTCAGGAGAACGTGATCACGTCGGCGCGTCGGCGCGTTGTTCATCTCACCTTTCTCGTAAGGGCTTGAGCATTCAGGCAACCAGCTGTCACTCGGCGCTCTAGATGCGTGGTCAAGACTATGAAACCTCAAACGGGGTTGAGTCCCTTCGCCTATTCCCCAATTTAGTTTATTTTCTGGTGCACCAGAAAAGGGCTACTTCGGCTAATAAGCCTTGGTGACCTGAGGATTACAGTGGGGCTTCCCCGCCGGGTACATCTCCTCGGGCCCCCTCTCTTCTATCGCATCACGAGCGTGCTGAGACTTTGTTCGTGGGTGGTTCATGTTCTCTCATGAGAACATGGCCACGTCAGCGCATTGTTCATCTTGCCTTTTTCATAGGGGCTTGAGTGTTCAGCGCGCAGTGTGCTGTCGGGTCTGACGGCCACGTTCACTGTCTCACATGCCTGCTGGTAGCTTACAGATGGGATTGCTGGTACAAAAAAAAAAAAAAAAAAAGGGGCCAGCGTTTCTTTTGGGGCTCTGGCAGAGGACAGATGTCAATTGCTGCATCGGAGAGAGGGCTGTTATGCACTGGAAATGATAATGCTGAGTTTCACTCAGAGTTGACAGCCATGCTTTCCTGGGTGGCTGAGGCATAGTGCCCCTGTGCCTTTTTCCCCCGGATGTACATCGGAAAAATTTAGCAGTATGGAACTATTTTGTGTCAAAATATGGAACACCAAAAGTGCCATAATCTGTATAAATTTTTCCCTCTCTGACTACCCTCTGTCCTGCATGCACGAGGGTAGTCCTAGCCCAGGGGTTATGCAGGAACTGCGTGTGTTGATGGACCTCGCTCTCTGGGTGACGGAAGTCACTGCACGTTTCGATCCTGCCACTGGCTCTCCGGAGTCCAGCGGTACCCACATTCTCAGAGCAGTTTCCTCCCTCCCTGGGCCCCGAGAGGGCCAGGTTGGCAGTGTGTGAGCCCCCGGGCCTTGCCGCTCCTTTCCTCCCCTCTCCCCCTCGCCAGGGGGCAGCAGTGTGGGCACCGAGGAGGCCCCTGGGCCTTCTCACCCACACTCTGCCCCACTCTGGAGTACTCAGGCAACACTCCGGGCCGCCTCCGGGCCTCCCGAGTCGTACTCCACCTCGCTGCCCCACCCCAGGTACGTCTGTGGTGCCATTGGTCCTGCTTGTTCGGTCTCTGGGGGCCTGGCTAGGTCCCCCCAGACCGTCTCGTCTACGCGATTCAGTTCACTCGCCGGTCTCCCAAGTACAGGGGCATCCTCTTCACCACCGTGCGGAGCAGCGATGCCCATGTCTTGCGGTCAGAGATCGATGTCCTGCGGGCGAAGGACGCGGTCGAGCCGGTTCCTCCAGCTGATGTGAAGTCGGGGTTCTACAGGCCCTACTTCATTGTACCCAAGAAAGGTGGTGGGTTAAGGCCAATCTTGGACCTGCGCATTCTGAATCGGGCCCTGCACAAGCTCCCGTTCAGAAAGGTAACGCAGAAACGCATAAGTCCCCGAGATTGGTTCGCAGCGATCGACCTGAAGCCCTCCGGGCTGTCCCTGTCGCCTCACGGCTTCACGAAAGTCGCAGAGGCAGCCATTGTTCCGCTTAGAGAATGCGGCATTCGCATCCTCAACTATCTTGACGACTGGCTCATACTGGCTCAGTCCCGGGATCAGTTGTGCTCCGTCACCTCAGCCTGTTGGGCCTTCGGGTCAACCGAGAGAAGAGCAAACTCTGTCCCGCACAGAGGATCTCTTATCTCTGTATGGAGCTGGATTTGGTCAACCGGCCTGCGTGCCTCACAGAGGAGCGAGGCCGGTCAGTGTTGAACTGCTTGAATACGTACAAAGGCAGGACGGCGGTCCCACTGAAATATGGCATCTTCAGCCGCGGTAACGCCGCTCGGATTGCTTCATATGAGACCGCTCAACGCTGGCTTCAGGACCGAGTCCCGAGATGGGCGTGGCAGAGCAGCAAGTACCGGGTCTCAGTTACTCCTTACTATCACCAAACTTTCAACCTGTGAGTGGACCCTTCGTTTCTACGGGTGGGAACCCTTGGAACAGGTGTCCAGGCATGCTGTGGTCTTCACAGACGCCTCATCCACGGGCTGGGGGGCCACGTACAACGGGCACGCAGTTTCGGGTCTGTAAACGGGGCCCCAACTGCGTTGGCATATCAGTTGCCTAGAGTTATTGGCAGTACGTCTCGCCCTGGGCCGCCTCAAAAAGCCGCTACAGCGCAAGCACGTACTGGTTCGTACGGACAGCACTGCTGCAGTTGCGTACATCAATCGTCAGGGTGGTCTACGCTTCCGTTGCATGCTCCAGCTCGCCCGCCATCTCCTCCTGTGGAGTCAGAAGCGTCTGAGGTCGCTTCGGGCCATTCACATCCCAGGTGCGCTGAACCAGACAGCCGACGAGCTCTCTCGTCAGTCGACAACTCCACCCCTGGAGCGTCTAGCTGATATGGGACCTCTTCCGAGCCGCGCAGGTAGACCTGTTCGCCTCTCCGGACTCGACCCATTGCCAGTTGTACTATTCCCTGAAAGCGGATGCACTGGCGCACAGCTGGCCCCGGGTCCTACGCAAATATGCGTTTCCCCCAGTGAGCCCTCTCGCACAGACACTGTGCAAGGTCAGGGAGGACGAGGAGCAGGTTTTGCTAGTTGCGCCCTACTGGCCCAACCGGACCTGGTTCTCCGAACTCATACTCCTCAGGACAGCCCCTCCCTGAGGAAGGACCTACTTTCTCATGGGCGGGGCACTCTATGGCACCCGCGTCCAGACCTCTGGAAACTCCATGTCTGGTCCCTGGACGGGACGCGGAGGTTCCAGGTGGTAGCAGTGGTAGACACAATCACTTCTGCTAGAACCCCCTCTACAAGGCGCCTCTACGCACTGAAGTGGAACCTGTTCGTTGAGTGGTGGGAAGACCCCCGAAGGTGTTCGATTAATGTTGTGCTTTCTTTCCTGCAAGATGGGCTGGAGCGAAGGCTGTCTCCCTCCACCCTCAAAGTGTACGTCGCAGCAATAGTGGCGTATCATGATGCAGTCGAAGGTAAGTCCTTAGGGAAGCACAACCTAATTGTCAGGTGCGAGGAGATTAAATCCTCCTCGTTCAACCTCGTTACCCTCTTGGGACTTAGCCCTGGTGCTCAGAGCACTTCAGGGTCCTCCCTTTGAGCCTTTGCAGTCTGTAGAGCTAAACATCCTGTCCATGAAGACAGTGCTCCTGACTGCATTGGTCTCAATCAAGAAGGTAGGGGACCTGCACGCACTTTCGGTCAGTGAATCGTGCCTAGAATTCGGGCCAGCCAGCTCTCACGTTGTCCTGAGACCCCGGCCTGGATACGTGCCCAAGGTTCCCACCACTCCCTTCCGGGACCAGGTGGTGAACCTGCAAGCACTGCCTTCGGAGGAGTCAGACCCAGCCCTAGCTTTGCTCTGTCCCGTCCGTGCTCTCTGCGTCTACGTGGACCGAACTCAAAGCTTTAGAACCTCAGAGCAGCTCTTCGTCTGTTACGGAGGCCAGCAGAAGGGAAAGGCTGTCTCCAAGCAGAGGTTAGCCCACTGGATCGTGGATGCTGTCATCTTGGCTTACCAGTCCCAAGACGTGCCTTGCCCATTCAGGGTGCGAGCTCACTCCACTAGGAGTGTAGCCTCCTCCAAGGCGCCTCGCTGACAGATATATGTAGAGCTGCGGGCTGGGCGATACCTAACATGTTCGCTAGATTCTATAGCCTCTGTGTAGAGCCGGTATCTTCCCGCATCCTCGCCCCCAGTGGCCAGTAGCGCTAAGTGCCCGTTCTAGTGTCGGCTAGCCCCGTGTCTTTCCCTTGAAGAGTCCGCTCTGTCATCTCTGGTGGTGTTCTTTCCCCCCTGGGATCAGGTTGGATCCACCCCAGAGACTGCCATATGTAGCACTACCCTGATAGTCCTTATGTGTATTTCGCCACCTCTCCTTCCATTGAAGGACGTGGCTCCGCAGCATACCATCTCCCAGAGACGGGCACGCTTTCCCAGCGTTATCCAATAGTCACGCTGAGTGGGTCTTGCAGGAACAGCAGTGACTGACCTTCCCGCTGGAAGGGCCAGTATCCCTGGCGTGTTGGTAGGGATCCCAATTCGTCGGTCAGTTCCGACGTACGTCGAACGTGACAAACTGAAAGGGAACGTCTCGGTTACGTATGTAACCCTCGTTCCTTGAAGGAGGGAACGGAGACGTACGTCCCGTCGCCAGGTGCTGTGCTTCAGCTGAAGGCCCGAGTCACTTGTCTCGGCTCCTCAGTTGAAAATCAATGATGCGGTATTCCACTTCCGTATTTATACCAGTGCGTGGAATGTGTGAACTGCATGCCAATGTCCATTGGCTCGTTTTTAATCACTCGAAGTAGATTGGTCTCTGAAAACAGATCCCAATTCATCGGTCAGTTCCAATGTACGTCTCTGTTCCCTCCTTCAGGGAACGAGGGTTACATACGTAACCGAGACGTTTTGTGGTCCAGGGTCACATATGATGATCTTTTAGTTTTTTCAATTGATCTCAATTTTTCAAAAGTATGGTTAATTTCTTCATATGTAAAACGCTTTAATAAGCAATATTTGCTTTTTAATAAGCTAACCTTATTGATAACAACATTACAAACATACCACATACCACAGAAGAATACTTGGTTACACAAGCACCATGGAAAAAAATTGGTATCTTGCTGCGTCTTTGAATTTGCATGGCTTGTTAGTTCTTTACTGTATAGCTTATTGGAGTTCATTGTTCACCAGCCACAATAGCCCACCACAGAAAAAGTCCAACCTGATCATTGTTCTCCCATGAAAAGAGAGTTGCTAGGGCCATTAAAATATGGAACAGCAGTTGAGTTGGCAGGTCTTTCAAAACTCATCCATTGTAAGACAATCGGTGGACAAATTGGTTAGCAAGCTGCTCGCCTTATAGGACTAGAACCCCCAAGTCTGAGTTGACATTCAGAAGCCTCCAAAAACGCAAACAAAGCAAAGTGAGACAAGGTCCAGGCATGCATTGTCCATTATAAATATGCTGTAATTACTTCAGACATCTCAACAACTCAGACGGCATTCTGCAGCTGGAGAATTATTTACGACTTCCCTTCAAATAAAACTGCAATGCACTTGCTCTAAATAGAACCCTTCAGCACCAGGCTAAAATATACTTTCGATGTTTGTCTTATTATATAAGTAACTTGTGTCTTGTTAGGCTAAATCCTGCATGACAGAGGCGGACCAGCAAATGCTGAAATAAAGAGAAAAATTGACAGATTTTGCTTCTAATATATTATTTACTCTTCAGACTGTAATGTTAGAAAGCAAAGCAACCCGACAGAGAAAGTGACCTCCTTCCCTCCCTCTACTCTAAAGCATAAAAGCCTTCGACAAGATGGCCTCCACGGGGAACCCTTGAGGAAAAATGCCTAGTGAATAAAGGAATGAACATTGACAAGGTGTCTTTTCTGTGAACTGCACCAGTTTTGTGGAGGTGTAACCTCTCTCAGTGGATGTCACCTCAGAGCACGTATCACTAGGTTGCCCTCTATTTTTTTTTTGATAGAATAATGACAAGTTAAACAAAAACAAAGCCGTTTCTCTGTCAGCAACTGCTTAATGTTTTATGTTTACATTTCGATTTTTAGCTTGTGAGAATTTGTAGCATGTTGAACGGTTTCGTTTTGTTACAGATATAGTAGTTTTTTGTGTACTTGTACGGTGTGTCACCACCAGCTGTGTAAGGCCTAGTTTGCTTTCCTTTGTTGTGTTCAATTCGATCAGCTCAGTCACAGAGCTTTAAACATTATTCATACTCTCCAAATCCTGTTGATTTTTGTTGGATCCTGTTCAGACTTCTTTTTTTCTTTTCTTTTTAATCCACACCAATTCAATGTTTTGCATCAAACTTGGCATTTAATAGTTCATTTGTCTGGGGTAAAACCTCAAAAACAGATGGTCCTATTGTTTAGTCAGGTTAAAAGCTTTATGGGTAACAAACAGATATTGTAAGTCTTTTTTTTATTAATGTTGCACCTGTTGAATTGGTCCTTCCTGGTACTATTGTAATTTTATATGAATGTTGCTATTGTATGTGAAAGTTTTGAATAGTCAAGTAGAGAGGAGCATCCTCTGCCTCTGGAATTCATTTTCCTGCAAGTAATAATTTATTTCTTTGCTGTGTATCTATTCTCACTTTTTCTCTCCACACTTTCTGTGTCCTCTCATCTTTCAGTGGTTAGTCTGTGGCTGCTGATAAGTAGAATTTTGAAACCAGAGGTCACCTGGGAATAATCTGTGATTGGACGACACACGCCTTCTAGTCTCTTCTGATCATCAGGATGTGTTAGGAATACCATATTGCTATACTACTCTTGCTATATTTGCAGTAGTATGCATACTGTGCATAGCTGTACAAAAGAGCATACTATGTGTGGGATACTGTATTTCACAATGCATTGGACCTATTTGCATGAAACAAACGAACATTAATGTGATTTTTTTTTTTTTTTTTTTAAACTAAAGGTTCAAGGATGGTTGGTTAACATGGCTCTGCTAGTAAATGCTGTAACTACACCATCTGGTTCTAAAAAGCTTGCATATTTCTCCCATGATCGCCATTGTAGGTGTGTATTCTGACTAAATAATTTATTGCAAGAAAATTAATTTGTTATATTATAGAAAATACCTGTGGCCAAATTAATTTTTTTATTTTTTACATTTTCCCTTTCAGCTGTCTTTCATGTCAGAGCTTAGGATAGTCGATAATAAAAGGTTTGGCCTTTATAAATATTGTTTTCTGAAGTGCAAAGTGGATGTGATGACTGTAGCATACTACTGTTTAAACTTTTATCGTTGCATTATGCATTCTGTTTCATAAAAAAAAACAAAAAAAAACAAGAGGCAGTCTTTATCACAGTATGCAGTAAACGGTGGTATTCTGTTCAGAGACTCATCTCTCTGTCCGTTAGCCATTCTTTTCATTTTTAAATGTGTTTGCCACATTCCTTTCATCCCCTTCTGTGATCATAATTACACTTTTGGGATTTAAATGTAGCAGCCGTAAAACAGAGTAATATTTGATTCTGTTCATTAACTTTTAATTATTTGTCCTTATTTATTTATATTTACTTTGTTTTTGTATTGTATTGGAGATTGGTGGCATTTTTTTTGTATGACAATATTTAAGCCTGTTTGTGGTTAGGAGAGATATTAAAACAATTTCCATTGTCACTTTTATTCTTGCAGTTTTGCTTAAGTGAAATGCAGCTCATATATAAAATTCAGCTCAGGAGGGATAATGACCTTAGGTCTTCCATGGCTGATTATTAACTTATAAGAAGCCATGATTTTAGTAAATGCAATTAATGCACCATCAATTATATTTAGGGACATTGAGAAAGAGATAAAGTATGAGTCAGATCCTTCAATTTGGAAATATTCCAAAGCCTTGCCTTTGTAATTTCGCAGGAAACATGGTGAAGGCTCACTATTACTTCAATAATAGGATGTCTGGATGGTTGGGATTCCATTTACAATAGAGGCAAATAAACATCCGAATATTCTCTGGCAAGGTGAATTTCAGGGCTCAAGGATTCACAACATGAAACGTCCTGGTTGCCTAGACACAGATTAGTCTTTGCCCTGAATTATTGTCAAATAAGATTTTGAGAATTGAGAACGTTTTAATCCAAGAAAAGACTTATTCTGTGTCCAGGGAACTGACTTGAACTGACCCCGTGTCACAGCTGAAATGGGCATTAAAAAATAAATGCATGCGTTTCCATTGGCACAAATATCATGCTTCTATTTCTTTTGTGCTAATAAGTTATAATGGTTATCTGGTTGTATTTTTAACAGATTAAATATTTAATTGTGCATGCTCATTTCCCCTATTTAAGTTAAAGTTGCATCATCTAACACTCATTTAATGTTAAAAAAAAGCTAATGATAAATGTTTTTTTTTTAAGGGGGGCGGTACTTTTATTTACTTTTGTTATATAAAAAAATATTCAATTCACTATCACAAACTATGCATTATTTGAAAGCTAAAACACTCAAGATTAGGGCTGGATGATTAATCAAAAAAATCTTTAAAAAAAAATTCAGAACCTCTAACCTGCTTAATTTTCGCATGTCGTTATTTCAGTTTTAGTCACGTGACTCCGCCCCATCAGTCACATCAAGTGCAGTTTGCAGGCACACGGAAAAATTCAGGAGCAGTTATTTTTGTTTATACAATCTGGATGCTCAGAATTACTATGGTAATTGCATGTTTTACACATTTTATACAGGTAAGTTAATCGCCGTTCTTATATGCGCTGCTACACGCACACACAGACGGTACGTGCAAGCACCGAAGCCAGATCACTTTCACTTGCGTCCTCATGAAGTTTGTTAATTAAATGCGTTTAAAGGCTTGCCAGTTTGACCATTCAAGCGATTTTACACTGTTCAAGAACAATATGGCAAACATCTCTGTTCTGTGCTCATGAGCTTTTTTCTGTGACACAGAGAGCCGAGTTGTGTCGTGTCTCTGACAACGTGCGTGCCCTGAAGCCAGATCACTTTCACTTGCGTCCTCACAAAACGTTGTCAATTGTATGTATTTTAAGGCCTGCCCGTTTGAACATTGAAGCGATTTTAGACCATTGGATGTGTATTATGTTGAACTAATGCCTGATATATTGTGACACACTAACACTCATATAGACAATAGCTCGCACATCGTGAAGATCGTGCGCAGAGAGGAGCGCAGAAACTCATTGTCAACACTGTCCTATAATTTATTACTAAAGTATCTTAGAAACTCAACCGTTATAGCGTAGATTTGTCTACCTTTGAAGTAACTACAAACCACAGCTTCATAATTAATAGAGACAGTATGACTAATTCACACACACAATCACTCTCTCATTAATGCATTGAAATAAATGTAATGTAGGCCTACTGTGCTAATTTATCTGTATCTGATGTACAACAAACCGAAATATGTAAGAAATGTTACGACCTATAGACAATAACTGCTGAAAGTGAGTGTTTCCTTCAAGTAATTTAAAATCACAAAGAAATGCACTTTTTCATTAGAAAAAATATAAAACCTTATCAGTGAACTATGAGGGCAAAAAAGGAAAGCAAAAAAAAAGAAGAGCAAAATAATCGTTCATTAATCGTAATCGAGGTAAAATGTTCAATTAATCGAGATTTAGATTTTTTTGGTCAAATTGTTCCAGCCCTACTTAAGATTCGTGTTTTGAACTTGTTTTTGCAATAAATACACCAGAGAGGAAAGGGTTAAATGAAATGCTGAAGGACCAGCCATGTAAACATGAACAAAATAAACGCAGAAATAATCTTTCATCTCCTATCGTTCAGATCAGATCGGACAAATCCAAGACAAACCAGCATACATTTCAATGTAAGGGTCCACTCTTCAAAATGCATCCCACATTTTAATCCAAAACAATGAAAAATAGGGGGAAAAAACTAAAAATCCTTCTTTGTTTGCATAAGCGTTTTGAGTTAGAGTAATCAATCATGTCCATTTTCAATGAAATATCGATTCTATTTAGTATTCTCCCCTGCAGTTTAGACTCTTCCGCACAATATGAGCCCTCCCTCATCTCTCTCCTTCAATCACAGGCGTTCTGGTGACTCAACATATCCAGGAAGTGCATTACAGGCTTGGCGAGGTGTCAATCATAGCACCCATGGTTTTCGTTGGATAAAGCCAGTCAATGCCTAGCCAATGCCTTGCCAGCAAAGTTTTGATGGATGGACGTAGCAACCAATCAAAAGGCGTCATCTTGCGCTGTTCTATGTAAACAGCATTGGTGAATACTACTCGTGCTCATGTATCCATTGACACCGGCGCGCTTCTGTCAGTTTACGCACAGACCTTAGCGCAGCTCGCAGACTGTATGACAGACAGTTCTTATCAACTAAATGAGTTTTTTACACTTTGTAAATTCTGTAAATAGTTGCTTTAGTTTTTCAGTAACTGTATATTCATTATAATTGGCAGTTTATTGCAGATTTATTTGAATGAAAAACTACTCTTTACAATTACAAATGTTCTGAAATAAATGGCCTTTTTGAAAGGACGCCTTACAGAAGCTACATTTTTGAGAGTATCATCCTCAAATTTGAATCAAAACATGATCAGACATTCAGTTTTATATTTAGGTTATTTTCAGGCCTTTAACATTAAAGTCTCATCCATTTGTCCCTAAGTGAATTTCAGAGTCACTTACATGTATATTTTACCTTGTTTTACTCCTATACTACTTTGAGTTATTATGACTTTTGGGTAACAACATTTTAAGTGTCTAGTTTAAAAAAAGACCAGATTTATGAATATAGACCATAGGGTTTAAGAGCTGCAGACATTTTTATTTGGGTATGTCATTTTCAGAAAATTCTCAAAAAAAGGGCGCACGTTAAGAGGTTAATTAGTGCTAAGCATTCGATTAATCGTGACTTTAAAAGTTTGTGTTTACATAATATGTGTGTGTGCTGTGTATAATTATTATGTATATATATATATAAATACAAATACACCTTCATGTATATATTTAAGAAATATTTGCATGTATATACTGTATATATATTTATATAATTTATCTTGTATATAAATATTTTATATATAAATATAACATATTTTTCTTAAATATATACATGCATTTGTGCGTTTATATATACATAATAATTATACACAGTACACACACATATATTATTTATTTTTGATGCGATTAATCGCAATTAATTGATTGCCCAGCACTACATTAAATGCATTTGGCTTTAGTTTTTATGGTTTAATTTTTACTAGACAAAATAGTTGAGAATTATAGAATAAATGTCTAGTTTTAGAGTCAAATTTTCATTTTAGAGCATCCTGTTTTGTTTTAACTTGAATCAGATACAATCAAAACCCAGACTGGCTTAAGTAAATCTTTTTTTTTCATGTGCCAATGGAAACATGGTAAATGAGATAAAATAAAATCATTATTTCAGTTGAGTTCTAGAATGTAAGATCTGTTATATTGGCTGAGATCTCCAGCAACATTTGTTCATCTTGATTTGTTCATACTGGATGCGGTTCACGTACAGGTATTTCCTCTGGACTATCTCCCTGCCGCATCATTAGTGAAAGATCTATTAAGGTCATTAAAACCAAACATGACTTTCCAGTTAATCAATCTGGGTCAGTCTGCTCTTTCTCTCTCTCTCTCTCTCCCCCTCTCTCCATGATCTTATCCTTGGACTACAGTCTTAGTGTTCATCTTAACGTATGCTGTGCCATTATACACCAACTCATCTCCCCTCCCCCTACTCGCTGAGATGAACAAACATGGAGTGATTGAAGTGTTCAGACATGATAACCCCAAATTAACACACATAATGTTGGCACAGTGGGAGTTTTCACCAATTCAACACCATATATTTCACAGACCTTTGCAACTGCACTATTCCTATCAACTATTCCGATTTTTTTTAAAAGTCACTTGCTGTTTCTCATCTGCACAAGTGATTGACATAATTCGACTTGCAGAGCTGACAGAAAGTAAAACACTACATTTCAAAACAACCTAAATTAAATTCAGATTTATTCACAAAAGATTTCGCAATTCATTGAGCCATTTATTTTTAATAATCGTGAAGCAAAACATTAGGATTTGCAAATACAGTCAAAACTGATTGTGAATTTTTTTGTTGAATATAAATGGTACGATACTTGCATGTGATCACAGCTGAGAAGTTTAACTACTGGAAGATTGAGTTTTATTAATATACATATTTGTAAATGAGATTTGCGAGTTTAAATTCACATTGACTGTTCATTCTTGATCAAGTAAATCATCTTCCAAGGTTTTGAAGAAATGATAAAATATAAGACTTTTATAAAAAAAAAATTATAAATATTAAGACATAGCCGTGTTACTCTTTATAAAACTAGTATACAACATTTATCGACCGTTAAACCGCTCTCTTCACTTAATTCAACACTGAATAAATGCATGTGATAATTAAAAACAGATTCTTTAATTGTACTGTAATTTATATAATTCTTGCTAACCGTGAACCATATTTAATCGTTAGTTACTTTAAATTTGGCTTAAAAAAGGGTTTCAACAATTATCAACCAATTTTTTCCTCTTGTTTTTGTTGTTGACAATGAGGCACTATTTCAGCTCAGTTTTCAAAACGGATTATATATAATTCCAAAATGCATAAACTGTGACTAAATGTCATTTGCCAGGTAATAAACCTCAGATCCAATGTACCAAATGCATCGCTCAGCTCCAGAGTGCTGCTAACTAAGCTAGAAACTTGCTTTAGTGGTCAGACCTCAGCTAATGTGCTGTGAAGTTCATTCTGGTTACATCAACTCCCTCATGACACCACGCACCTCTCAGAGTGGCCTCGGATGGAACCGCAGGCCGATTCATCTGTCCGAAAGAAGAATGAGTGGTCCGTTTTTGATGTTGATGCTGGACACCATGACCAGGGCATCTGTGACTTACATTTCAGTGGGTTTTAAAAATGTCACCTTCTAATTTGAGGCAAGACTCTTATGTCAGTCTTTCCACTTACAGTCTCTTTCCCTCTCTTTCTCCCATCCTGCCCCCCCTTATGATTTTCCCCAGTTTGCAATGAGTTTGATGTTATGTCTGGCAGAAGACTGCATAAATTCATTTTCCACCATCACAAGCTCGCTGAGTGCTTATGCAGGAGTTAATGAGCCATTAATTTAGTGCTGTCTCCAGCAAACCACAACCATCTCGAGCAAATTAGACTTTCGTTCTGCTTCAAGACGACGCAAGGAAAACACAACACAAAGATTTAGTCTAGGCCTCGGTGGAGGGTTTACGCAAGCAGAGATAGCCTGAAAAATATGGGGCAAAAACCCTGAAACAAAGATTGAGTTGAATGCAGCTTTGATGCAATTTTATGCAATTATTACGCTACCGTGAATTTGAAGGCTTGTTTCAAGCAAGCAAAAAAGTGTTTTTACAACACTTCACAGAAATACATTTTGTTTTCTGTTATGTTATGCTGCACATTTTTTTAAACATTCTAGAAACCACATATCTTATTTAAAAAAAAAAAAATACAACAAACAAAATAATCATGTAAGTCAGTATTTTGTCTTGTTTTCCAGTACAATAATCTAGACATCTTTAAAGGGATTGTTCACCCAAAAATGAAAATTCTGTCATTAATTACCCACCCTCATGTTGTTCCAAACCCGTAAAACCTTTGTTCATCTTCGGAACACAAATTAAGATATTTTTGATGAAATCTGAGAGCTTTCTGACCCCTCCATAGACAGCCATTTAATTAACAGTGGTTCAACCTTAATTTTGTGAAGTGACAAGTGGAACAACATGAGGGTGAGGAATTAATGACAGAATTTAAATTTTTGGGTGAACTATCCCTTTAAGGCTTTTTTTTTTTTTTTTTTTTAGTATAAACTATTAAATTGTGTTATATGTATGCTTAAAACAAGAACAAGGTATGAGAAATAAATGTAATTTTAGATATTTTCTCTGAATATCTTATCCAGTTTTGTAAATATACAAAAAGGTAAATACCGTATATATTGTTTTAAGGATGTTTAGATATTTTAATGAGAAACAAAACAAAATACATTTTTTTTTTGTAGTTTAGGACAAACCAAGACGACACACATCATGTCTGTGTGAAGAAGTACAGGCATGGAAAACATTTCACATTTCTGCTGGATATAAGAAGGAATCTGCTTTAATAGTTGTCAATCAAAGTCAAACCTGTCTGCACCAGATGACTGATGCTCTTTCTTCTCTCTCTCTCTCTCGCCTTTTGTATATCCAACTTTTATTCTCTGCCTGACACACTTTTCTTATCTATATATCTTGTTTCTTTTGTTTTGTCTCTTTGTTTTAATTTATCTCTCTTCTCCACTGTTCCCTCTGTGATCAGATGCTTGCTTAATTAGTTTGAGGGTCCTGCTGTCTTAACTCGATCCAGAGTCAACACAACTTTTTTTCTTCTCCGAGACCGCACAGAGCAGCATGTTCTAAAGTGTGTCAGTGGGGAACATAATGCTTCACAAAGATTCAGTCTCTCCATATAAAGGAGTATTCAGAGGAATATTGCAGTATAAAGGAACGAGCTTGATATTATATTACAAAACTTCTGCAACTTTGTGATTTCACACAGATGGATGCATCAACACAAGGCATTTACATGTCAATGACGACTACTGGCTGATAAGAAACATGCCAGTCACCCAGTGAGGTAATATAAAGAAAGCAGCACTATTATTACTGTGCTGCACATTATCATTTCAGTTCGATCTTAACCACTTATTTGGTGCGTTTCAGCACACATTGTGTTGTGACCCTGTCACAATTTAATGCAAATTTTGTAAAAAAAAAACAACAGTTTTTCAAGAATGGGGAGTTAAAAACTATATTTAACACAACAGAAAACCCACACACTGATGTGTGGATACCGAAGCATAGTGATGTTGCCCATTTTGCATGCGACAGCTAGTGAATTCCAAGAGCCAGAGAGAAGGTGAAAAATGGTCATGAAAAACTAAAAAATGGCTGTTTTTGTAAACTTGATTAAAATATGATACAATTCCAAATTCTGCTCTATCCTGACCAGGAATGAGAGCCACTTCTCTAAAAGCTTCATTTTTAGAGATTCTGAAGATTTTTGGTTTTAAAAAGGTCACAATAAAAGTTTAAAAATTTGACTCCTATTTCAAAGCTTTTGTGCAGAGCAAAATTTGTTTCATTTCAAAAAGCTTCATTTGACCTTTCATACCAGAAATATCTGAACAGCATGAAGAGCAGAAATTACATTTCTCTTCATATTTCTGGTGGAGGTTTTTGTAACAACATTCACAGTAAACATTACACTAATGCAGGTATGCTGTCATAACATCATATGATGAAATTACATTTGTATTGTGAGAAAACTGTCTTCAAAGTCATAATTCACCTAGTTCTGCATATTTGCACAGGTCACTGTGTAATTGCTTCATACACATAAATATACATTAACAATTTTTTTTCTGTGCAATGTTGCAGGATTATGGATTATTACATGCTGTGAGAAAATCTGTTCACTTGTTGAGTGATTTGTTTGTTTAGTAAAAGCTTCAACATAGGTCACTAAATAATTATCTTTTTATGATTTATCTGTGTTTTATTAGCCTTATATTCTCTTCTAAACATCTAAATATTCAGATTAAAGGCATTACTTTATCAAATGTTTGCTAGTTTTGGGATATCAGCCTGATATGATATACAAAGTACAGTTATCTTTCTAAAAGTGGGACACTATAAGGTTCTGGGACCGAAATTAGTTGTGCGTCTGTATTTTGTGGCATTTATTTTTGTTTACATACTTGTGTATTTAACTAATATAACAAAATAAGCTTGAAATTACATGTTTTAAAGGGATAGTTGGCCCAAAATGAAAAATGCTGTCATAAAAATGACTCATCTTTATATGCATTTTTATTTATTTTTTACCTTTTTTGTTCCTGTACACAATAAGATATTCTGAATATTTTAGGCTTCAAAAAGGCCACAAAAGCAGCAGTAGCTTTTTTGTGGAAAAAATGTGTTATTCAAAATCTTGACATCCTCTTTCATAAGCACAGTAGTGATGTCCAAACTAATTGATTGTTATTAATCAGATTGTTTCAATGAATGCATGGATGCAGTTCACAAAACTGATCTGAATGATTCATTCAAGGATTAGACACATCCAATCCGATTCAATGAAGCAGTTAACAGCTCGCTGAAGGGGAACATTATCAGTCAATAGTGATTTACATTACGTTTCTCACACAAAGTTATCATATGACTTCAGAAGACATATGGCACAAGTCGTATGGACTACTTTTATGATACTTTAATGGTGCTTTTACATCCTTTTTGAAGCTTGATTTGAGAGCTTCAGTTATAGTATTTCAGATTTTTTATTTTATTTTTGAATGAGCTATCCCTTTAAACGTGACCTCCTAGTGTGAAAATATGTGACAAAGAACAGAAGTTTCCTGTCATGTATATTCTGACCACAGCAATGAATGTTTTGATGATGGTTGGTTTAGCTCATATATTGAGGCACATACCTATATATCTACACACACACACACATAGAGTTCGTGGTTCAGTGAGGCAAGACACACACTTTATTTAGTGTTAGAAACAGTTTAGAGAGCTTTGACTCAAAGTTAATACAGTCTATAGCAAATATCATCCTGGCAGACATTAGTAGCCTTCTCTCTTACACACACGGTCACGCTCTCATGTCTGTGTATATACATTCTCCCTACAGTTTAAAATACTAATGAACATCCAAACACTCTTTCCCATCATAGGTCATTCCAAGACTTTGCTTTCAGTTCATCACAGGAAAACACCTTATATCAAACAAAGAAAGAAACATTTGGTTATTGCTCTTTTTCTTTTTTTTGTATGTAGTTTTTCCATTTTCTGCATTAACAATCATATATATATATATATTATTTTTTTAATTTTTTTAAACAAAATCAATTTAGAACTTTTATTCAGCATAGATGCATTAAATTGGTCAAAAGAGACAGTAAAGTATTTTATAATGTTACAGAAGATTTCTATTTCAAATAAATGCTGTTCTTTTGAACTCAGTTCATCAAAGAATCCTGGAAAATGTATTACAGTTTTTTTTTTTTAAATATTAAGCATCAGAACTTTTTTTAACATTTTGAAATGCATTATAAACGTTTCTTGAGCATCAAATCAGCATGTGACACTGAAGACTACAGTAATGGCTCTAGTCACAGGAAAACATTACATTTTAAAATATATTAAATACAAAAAGGTTATTTTTAATTGTAATAATATTGAACAATATCAATGTTTTACTGTATTTTAATCAAATAAATTACTTAAGCATAAATTACCTTTCAAAATCATAAAAAATCTTACCGACCCCATTTGGAAACTTTTCTGAATTTCATTCTCGTTACCCTTAATTTCATAGGTGTCCTAGCAGGTTGACAACCTATATATTTCATCATATTAACAATAAACATGTTTCACAAAATTTGACAAGATTTGAAGACTTTGTCTTCATTTTGAACAATACATTTATTGTTGTACATTTTGAAACCTAACAAACCTTTTTTTTTTTCTGTTATGACAACTTTCTTGGAGTGTTTGGCATGGTAATTGGTATGACAATGTTAATATGTTTGGTCTGCTATGCTGCTGCTGTTTGTTATTGCTGCTTCTGCAGAGTATGGAACTTGCTACTGCCAATACATACTTAACATGCTGCTGTGAGCAAGTAAGACTTGCTGCTGCTGTACAATAGAGCTTACATGAATAACCCGTAGCAGATCTGTACAGGTGGAGCTGGGGAAGGTGGAGTGTTTCTAAAAGCGTGCTGCAAATGCTACAGCAATGCTGACCAACCAAGTATTTGAAAGTTGGGCAGCAATCTCATTGGCTACAGATACAGCAGGAACCAATCAGATGTGCCCTATAGAGAACAATGTGATTGCAGCAGATTGAGTTAAGGACCTATCAACCTGCACCATCTAGAGTTTCATGACAGAACTTTGTATTTCTTTAAATGCTACTTTGTTATATAATTTAAATAGTGTTTTAGCCTCTTTGTGTTTTCATTTGAGTATCCAAGACATGACTAGCAAAACTTCTGAGCAATAATATAGTGGATTTGACTGACATATTGATCAAATAGCTGGTGGCTGAACAATGATTGATTGGACGTTTGATCCGGGGATTGATTTGTTTCATGCAATTAATGTGAAACAGTAAGTGACTTAAAAAGCGCTTGGTAGCCAGCAACCCCAAAAATCATAAATCATTAGATTTCCCAGTGAATGGATGGATGAGTTTCTCCTGAAATTTTCCCCTTCATTCCTTCCTCTGGTTCCCCTCATAACCCCTGAGGTCTCACAGTATGGAGTAAACTATCTGTCCAATCCACTTAGAGTATGTTAAGGACACACACATACCCCATTGTGAGTTAACTTTAATTACTGGAGCTTGATTTGTAGCGGTCAGGAGTTTACCGGTAAGGTCATTGGTAAGATGTGTAGAGATGTGAGAGGATTTATTTAAATTAATTTAGTTTAATGAACATTAATAAAAAGACATGCTTTTTTCAATTAATTTCTGCTCTATTCTTTATCGTCAATATCTTCAATAAACACAGTAAAGGGCGATGTAACTTACAGATTTCCCCAGATCATTGATTGGGGAAATAAATGATTCAGTTCTCTGAAATAACAGAAGTCCATCTTAAAGGGTTGTTTTGGGTTCAATAGGCTCTTTTAACAGCATCTGTGAAGTGCTGTCAAGTACTTTAGAAAACGATTTTGACATCCCTCAGTTTGTAAAAATGGCATGTACAGTAATGCACTTACAAAGGAAGCTTTTAGGGCAATACATTACACTATGTAAAATGTTAAAATAGGCCTACACAGTATTTCTTAAGTAACATGATACTAGTGTGATGAAACTGCTTACTAACCTCTTCTTTGCAAAGTTCTGAGCTTTGTTCAATGACTGCTTACTAATTTATTAAGCTGATGAATGTACTTTCAGGGGCATTTAAAAAAATAAACACCCCAGTGCTGATTTTGCTTTAGTAATGTGATGTCATCTCATCAGTGACTGCGGTTAGCAGGTATTGCTGTAGTATTACCTCATGTCTGAATCGGACGTCAGAGTTGCAAAAACACTTATGCATGACTCACCAAGAAACGATTGATTTATGGCTTAGATGGGATTTAAGTTTTTCATATAGGGCTTTAAGTTTTTCATATTATAGGATGTCTCTGTCTTCCTTGCATAAAATTGTCATTAACCCAAATGCATTGCAGCATTCAGCGCGTAATGATTTCTGAGTGCTGGCCTTGTACTGAGAGCAGCTTGTGGAACCTGGACTGTGAGTAAGCAGACAGAGCCTGTTCCACATTTTTATGTGCCGTTTATTTAGGGCTGTCAACAGTCTGTCATTCTGACAACCACATTCAGGGGAAGGTGAATAAATTCAACGGGTGAAATGCCTGAACAGATTCAAGGTTTGTGGAAGTAACCGTGTTGCAGACACACTTTGATCGTTGTTGTTTGTGTAGGTGTGACAGTGCGAGTTTGTGTACAATTATAAAAATGCTATTGGACTTTTCAATGTGATGATTTCCGTCAGAGCAAATGACACGACATTTTTTGAGATTCTGAACAGCAGATTTTGTTGTTGTTTTTTTTAATTTCCTGCTAGCATTAATCGGCCCATCCACTTCAGAGTGGTTTTTATAATAACTTTAAAATACATTTTTATTATATTTATTATTTAGAAAATTAATATTAATTTGTGTTTTATTTGTTTCTGTCCATAGATGAAACTCCTACATTTAATTTTAAAATGTTTACATTTAAAAAGGTTAAATTAGAGTACACTAAAAAAAGTCTGTAAAAATAGAGCCCAATGTTCTGTGATAATATGAAGGAATTTTCCATATTAATTTTTCATATATATTTTGAAACATATTTTGAATTACACATTATATTGTGTTTTAGGGTTAACGGAAATATCTGTAAACTTAACAGAAAATTACCAGTGCCTTTTCCATTTTTCCAAAGATAAAAATGTAATTGCATTATATTATATTTAATAAGTTAATCAAATTAATCATAAATAATTGCATTAATATGCATCCATATTTGCTGATAAAATCTCAAAATTAAAGATAAAGACGTAACATTTTTGCGCTTCATTTATATCACCATTTTTGCACTAACCCAATAAATTGACATGCCTAGTTAAAATGAAACTCCGTTATTAATAATTATTCATACTTGATACAGAGAAAAATACCATAGTGTTTGAATTTAATGTTTATTTATATTTAACATGAAGTCCTTATGTGATGGAAAATATGAACATTTTTCACTCAATTCAGAAGACGGCTGAAAGTAGGCACACGTCATTGTCTCTGTGTTTCCTCACCCCTCTCATAAGAAGAAATCTCTGTTTGATTTATCCTGTTTGAAACAGACGGTGACACTTATATCATCTGTCTTATTGCTATGGTCCCAGCAGGAGCAGAAATCTAAACACAGCGAGGCAGGAGACGGTTGTACACCTCTGCCTGCAGTGAACAGCACTGTCAGATGCAGGAAATGTTCTCGAAAAAACTTGTCTACACTCTGGTTAGCTCTGCTCTCAAGGGAACATATCAAGGGGCTTTTAGGGTAATATTCATGGTGGACTGAAAATAGGACTTTTTTTCAATAAAAAACTTTTTGAAGTATAGTGAAAATTCATATAAGGTCATCATCAGCAAGTTGTAGGTGGCGTGTTTATTGATTGAGGTAACCCCAGGTCGTGTGAAGCTGTTTGCATGTGCTTAGGCTCATTCTCCTCAGAGTGTAGACAGCTTGTACTCTAGCTGCCTGAGCTTCAGTTCTCATCTGGCAGGCTTTACCTATTTTCCATTCCAAGAATGAAGACTCATGACCTACTAGTGTCTTCTCACTGCCCTATTAGTCAAACGCCACTCACATATAAACCACCTGTCCACTAACATTACCACAAACTCAGTCACAGTGGATGGGAGGTCCTGATTATTATCCAAATAGTTGGATGCAACAGTGTCGTTATTGTTAGCTAAAAATTGATTGAAAAAAATTATTATTATAATTTAAAAAAAAAGATGCAATGAAATAGAATATAAATATTATATTTACATGTTTACACGAGACTACAGAAAGCTATTTATGTATTTTGGCCGTTCATTTACATGACACCAGCGTTTTAGGTTTTTCTTGAAAACACAAACTTTTGAAAACTGGTTTCAAATTTTTAAATAAATTTTAACTAATAATAATTTTTATATATTTACGGTAGGAAATTTACAAAATATCTTCATGGAATATCATCTTTACTTAATATTCTAATGATTTTTGGCATAAAAGAAAAATCTATTTTGACCCATACAATGTATTGTTGGCTATTGCCACAAATATACCCGTGCGACTTATGACTGGTTTTGTGGTCCAGGGTCACATTTGTGAAAACGGTGATCGTTTTGACAATGTTGTTGCCTGTATACGAAAAAAGCAAAGGAAAAATGTTTTTAGTATATTGTTGTAATGTAAACATACCCTCAAATAAGTTGAATTACCAAAAGTACTAAAATGGAAATAAAAATAAAAATAAATGGAAGTGAATGAAAAAAAAAAAAACTAACAAAAATAAAAACTAAAATTAAAAATGAATATAAAATAAAGTAATTTTAAAATATTAATAAATACTATAATAGTACATAAATATTACTAAAATAACACTGGGATGATTTGATTTGCTCTCATTGGGTCTCATTCACTAATAATTGTGCAGATTATTTCGTATTTGTACGCACAGGAGAACTTCTCACGAAAAATATCTGCCTAATTCACAACACGTGCGTACGCACATGAATTTTGTTCTTAACCTCAATCTGATGTTAGTGAGTTCGAAGTATTCTAAAAGATCAGCCGTGTGCACGAGGATAGTCATTTGCATAAAACACGCCCAGACCATCTGCATATAAGGGCTTTCCGCACACGCTTTCCTTACAGCCTTTCGCCACTCTCATCAAACTTGCCGCTGTTTACTCTCGCCTGATCCTCGAGCAATGCCAAGTTCTCAAAAACACCTTTTATACAGACCCAGACTACAGACCTCTCATTAGCCAGCTGTACATACGCGTAGCTATATCTGCGTTATATCTGCCGCCATGCTTGGTGTCTTGACCCCCTACGGTTGTGTAGGTGTGCTCACAAGAACGCAAGAAAGCCTTAGACATTAGCTTGTGATGTCGACTCGAGGATGTGAGAGCCCGGAGTGGCATGAGCATATAAAACTTTATGAATGTGTGCGGAGAGGACCAACCGACAGAGCCTGCATGTCCCTGATTCTCTTTAAGGAAGTTATAGCCATAAGGAAAACATTTTTAGGGTCAGAAGTTTTTCAAACGCTGACTCTAGAGGTTCAAAGGGGGTCTCAACCAGACCCTCGAGGAAGTCCCATGAAGGGATCTTGGTTCTTACGGGAGGCCTCAATCGCACAAATGAAACGAGCGAGCAGAGGATGTCTCCTGAGTGGCACCCTGTCAAGTTGCGCTTTGCGGCAACATAAACCCTGAGAGTGGCGGGGCATGTGTCTGTTGACAACTTTTCCTGCAGGAAGTCCAGAACTAAAGCAATCTGACAATTCTTATCTGCATTATGTGTCGTACACCATTTTTTCAAAGACACCCCATTTACTGGCATAACTTTTTCTAGTGGAGGAAGCCCTAGCACTTAGAATGGTCTCAATAACGTCAGGCGAAAAACCCAGTGTCCCTCAGTTGGTATCCATCAGGGGCCAAACATGAAGGTTCCACAGGTCGGGCCTGGGATGGAATATCGTGCCCCCCGCCTGAGACAGAAGGTCCCTTCTCTCCGGAATCGCCCATGGCGAGCCGTTGAGGAGAGACATTATCCCCTAGGACCATACTCTTTTCGGCCAACGCGGCGCTATCAGTAAGATGCAAGACCGTTGCTGGCGAACTCTGGCTAGAATTCCCGGGAGCAGAGAGACTCGAGGAATGCATACAGGCACATTTTGGGCCGTATGTGCCATCGCGTCCAGACCCAGGGGGGCTGGGTGACTCAGAAAGAAGTAGAGGGGACATTGCGCGGTCTGAAAAGAGGCGAAGAGGTCTATTTCTGCTTCATAAAATCTGGTCCAGATCTGATTCATTACTTCTATGTGGAGTTTCCATTCCCCCATCTGTAATTTCTGTCTGGACAGTAAATCCGCTCCCACATTCACTGCCCTGAGTGACAGGAACTTGTCCTGGGCCAGGGAAAATCCGCCTCACTATTCTGTTCAGCTTGCGTGAGCGCAGATCTGCCTGGTGATTTATGTAAGAGACTGTCGCTGTGTTGTCCACCCGCATTAGGACATGACAGCCCCTCAACTGGGGGAGAAAGTATTTCAGGGCCAGAAATACAGCCATCAACTCAAGGCAGTTGATGCGCCCATCGAGCTGATGACCCTCCCATTCCCCTTGGGCTGGACGACCACTTAAGACTGCACCCCAGCCCGTCAGGTGTCTGACGTTAACAATCTGTGACGACAAGGCACCCCTAGAGTGGGACCCAAGGCAAGAAACCGGGGTCTGAACCACACGCGGAGCGCTACTTTTATTTGCCTTTGAGGATTGGCCTTAAAATCCTCTGGCTTTGAGCCACAACTGAAACGGTCTTATGTGCAACAACCCCAAAGGGATCACCGTGGATACTGATGCCATGAGACCTAACACTCTTTGGTACTGACGAACAGTGAGAACTTGGCCTAGCCTGACTTTGCTCAGGGTATGCTGAATGGTATCGGTTCGAGCGGGAAACAGTTGTACCCGCATCGTGACCGAATCCCAAACAATCCCTAGATAAGTCGTTCTCTGGGCAGGAACACTTTTCTTGGTGTTGAGTCTCAACCCTAGAGAAACTAGATGAGCTAACACGATGTCTCTGCGTTTAAGCGCCATCTCTCGCAATAGTGCTAGTATTAACCAATCGTCTATGTAATTCAAAATGTGAATGCCCTGGAATCGTAATGGAGCCATTGCTGCATCCATGCATTTTGTATACGTGCGGGGTGACAAGGCTATGCCGAATGGAAGAACCTGAAATTGGTAAGCTTCGCCCCCGAAAGCGAACCTCAGGAACTTCCTGTATTATGGCAATATTTATATGTGAAAACATGCGTCCTTCAGATCGATCGTGACGAACCAATCGCGACCGTCTTTACGGTTAACATCTTGAACTTGAGCGCTTTAACTGTACCGTTTAAGCCTTCTAAGATCTAAGATTGGACGCAACCCCCCACCCTTCTTGGGAACCAGGAAGTATCTGCTGTAATAGCCCAACTCTCTCTCCAGAAGAGGAACATGTTCTTTGGCCATGTTCTAAACCTCTGCCCCCCCGAATCACCAGAGGCGGCAGGGATGGAGTGGTTTTGTGAGGGTAGCGGGAAGGGGCGAGCAAATGTTTGACACGCCCCGTCCCACAGGGGGCTACCCCCATCAGACTGGGCACAAGACCATAAGGACTTCTTTTCATTAATAATAGTCCTGAGGTCCACCCTGGGAGTTTGTTGAGTGCGACGAGCTGGCCCCAAGTCTTTTAGAGGGGGAGCGCGACTTGCCACACTCTGCTTTTTCACCTCCCTTTCTCTTCAAGGACTAGGGAGAGGTTGGGTGGCTGATGGCCTCTCCCCTCTCGGCGAGGAAGGAACTGTACAAATACTTCCTCATGCTTTTTTAACTTCTCTGAACCTGGAGACTACTGTGTTTACAGAGTCCCCAAACAGGCCAGAGGGAGAAACTGGGGGAATCGATGAGAAAAACGTAGTCTTTATCTTTTATCCCCGTCAATCGTAATGTCCTTCAAGAGGTCAGCCTGGTACGCCTGTAACACTGTCATAGTGTGCAACGCAGCACCAGCCTGACCTGCAGCTTAATAAGCTTTTTCCACGATAGCCAAAGTTGTTCTACACGACTTCGTAGGGGAGGGTAGGTCTTTTAAGTGAAGATGCAGACCCAGGCCGGAGATAGCTCTCGAGCATCTCTTTAACCTGAGGCATCTCCGCATACCCACGAGATTTGCATATCGCACCCATGATAGTCGAAAAAGTCGACGTTGAAGGCACAAAGACACGGAATGTAAATGGTTTTCTCCATGACTTTGATAAAAACCTATCCTCTAGCTTACTACGTTTGGGGGTCCCTTGTTCGCAAGGCCAGTCAAGATGTAATCTGGCCACCGCGCGATTAACCACCTCGTTTAATTCCTTGACAGATTTATTGTCGTGCGAGGAACGCTCAGAGGTTGACTGCTCGAAGTCTGCATTCCCAAGAGATTTATTATCGTCCCCTGCATGACCCGAAGAAGCACCGGGGCGCGCTTCGGAATCACACGAGGGAACATATAGATCTGGTGAGCGAGCAAGCGAAAGGGACGGACCCGTCACTTGTTCGTCAGCCAAATCCCTGCGGGAGCCCCACGATGGTAATATGGGTGCGGTCTGTAAGTAGCCAAGATGAGCACAAAGCATTTCAACTGTGAATAATTCACAGTGCTTGCACTCACCCTGCTCCATCGCAGCAGCCGCGTGCTCTTCCCCCAAACAAACAAAGCAGTAAGTGTGTGTATCCATTTCTGGCATAGGAAAAGAACATGGAGGGACACAGCGCTTACTTTGTTGTTGATTCATTTTTCTGCTTGGTTTTCTTTGATTTAACTCTTTTCACTTGTGAGACAGAGATGAGAAAGAAAATCTGCACATTGAAATCTGATGCAGCTGTGGTCTCATCTATTTATAGCCTCTGATGCTGGCGCGTTCTGATGATGTCACTAACAGAGGCTATAAAAGCTCTAGGTCAATTCCATTGACGTGTTTACACACTATATTCACAGCTGGTCACTATAAAGACTTTTCCAATAGTTTCCAATAAAGTGTAGCTTTTGAAAGGGAACATCTTCATCAGTTTGACAACACATGCGCTGCAAAAGTTCACAACACAACCAAATACAGAAACACGCTGCAAATACTCTCAACGCAACAGTACACATAAGATCAGGATGTTAAAATAAACAAAAAAAACAAAAAAACTTTCAGGTCATCGACCACATCACTGAAGATCAAACATTGAACAATAAGTGGTCCCAGCCATTTTATTAACCATTTTACAATTCTCAGGGGGGCTTGCATGAAAATGTATTATATTATTAATAAATTATTATTAATAAATAATATTTTTTTAAATAATTTACTTGATTTTATTATCACGGGATATGGCGTGCGCTGTGAATCGTTGTTCATCCTTTTGCGAGCAATCCTTGATAAAAACAAATGTCATGTCACAATTGGAAATGTTTGCTTTTAACCACGAAGGCAATGGATATCACACAAGCAATATGCAAACTTTGCGCTAGTTATGCTGGTGAAGAAGTCTGAAATCCCAGTCAATTATTCACTGCAGAAAGTGAAACTAAAAACTGAGCGATGAGAGCTGAATATGTCCTGATAACAGTATAGGCTTTAATTTATTTTCTTAATATTTATCTTGTGGCCCATACATAGCCTATTACTATACTATAGCCTAGTGAGAGAGAAAAAATAGAAGCGATGTAGGCTATTTTGTGTTAAGTTGTTTTGGTTTTTTTTAAATGAGGAGTTAGCTCGCATCGGTTATGCGGTGATGCGCTATGAAATTATTGCGGGGCAAATGAATTGTAATTACAGAGAGAGCTCAACACGCCGCAACTGAGCCAAATTAATTGTAATTACAATTTATTTAATTATAAAAGTAGCCTAATAATCATCATCATCATCATCATCATTCAGATCATTGCAGAGGGAGGCTTGAGATCGCCAGGCCTGGTTTTGCAGCACGTTTCTGTATTTGGTTGTGTTGGGAACTTTTGCAGCGCATTTTTGTATTTGGTTGTGCTGTGAGTATTTGCAGTGCGTTTCTGTATTTGGTTGTGTTGAGTATTTACAGCGCGTTTTTGTATTTGGTTGTGTTGTGAACTTTTGCAGCACATGTGTAGTAAAACTGATGAAGATGTTTTCTTAATTTGTTGGTGTTTTTTTCTATTAGCATGTGTTTTCTTCAGTTGCAGCGCGTTGAGCTCTCTCGGCCACCGTAGCCTTACCTAATACACAAGCGGCAACCCCCCCCAGTTTCTCTTGAAGCCAATACGGAAGTGACTTAAACTGCAATTCATCGACTGGCCGCTAGGGACAGGCTCCAGAAGGGAGCAGAATCTCACTGAGCCCCATGTTAAAATGCCCAACTTTACAGCAGAAAAAAACATGTTTACAGCCTGGTACAAATTGTGGTTTTGGTCCATATATCTAATTTTGCCCTTCGGGACAACTGTGAGGTGGGGTTAAATTTTTTTTATAGCTCATTCGTTTACATTATATAAAGCCTTAAAGTTCTGCATAATTAAGGGCGTGGTCACATTGAGTGACAGGTGGATAGCCATTTATCTGCTGTCTGTTAGTCATCGCGTCACCTCAGCTCCACCCACGTCCCGCCTCTTTGCCCATTTTCTGTTATCCAGGAGTGACACGCGTGATGTGCTGCTTAGATGGCAACGGCCAGCTCAACCCTACTTTACTCTTCAAAACTGCTCTTCAGAATCCTATGGGTGACGTCATGGACACTACGTCCATATTTTTTTACAGTCTATGCTAATACAGTAAAATCCTTTGCATCAATCTATCATTTTACCCCACAATCAGTCACCATTGACAATGTCAGGACCAACCTTTGAATTATGTTTAAGTTTTAACTTTACGTTTTAGGAGACTGGGATCCATTTGAGTGTCTTCTTTATTCTTAGTTATTTTCACCAAAGCCTTGTGGCATTTTGATATAAATTCATTTTTGTAAACATTTCTTTTAAATTAAACCTTAATTTAATAAATATTTTAAATTCTCAAATGATAGATTAATTTAAAAATTAATATAAAAAAAATTTATTGTCATTTCAGACATGATTCATACATCAGATTTGGATGAGGAATCTGATCCTAGATTAGCAGTTTTATGGGCTTCATTATCCTGGAGAAGCAATCAGAATTTCCAATCAGCTTCTATATTCATATATACTGTACACACATCATGCCTGCCAGAAGATGGCTAGCTTATCCCAGCATTACGCACGCTCTGGTTATGCCAGTTGACCAAACAAGGAAGATTTCTGCACCCTTTTCTCATCCATCACTGGAACATGCACATAAACAATAGCTGTTTTTAACACAAGTGCATGCCAGATCCTAACTAGTGCATGTACTAATGCATGAAGCCTTGTTTGTGTGTTCACCTGTTGTCTCATATAGGTATAGTGAGTTACATTTTCTCTCATCCATGATGTCTTTGAGGATGGTGTTGATTTTTATTTTGAATGTATACTATTGCTGGCCCACATATAAAGAAGTGTCTCGCTTTTATGGACCAGAACTGCTTTGTGTTTGTTATGATAATGCATTGCACAGATTCCACCATGATTGTTGTGTCATTTAGTCATGAATGGAACGTTTAACAAAATCATTCGAGGAACATACGACTTCACCCGTGATGTGAGCCATGTTTCGTTTGGCACAGGTTCTGGGTTGTGAAAGGGTCAGTAGAATGAGCTTTGACAACCAAAAAAGGCCAATCCACATTAAACCAAAAGGTGAACAAGTAATAAATCCTAGCAGACAGAGTCTAAGGACACCTTCATAATGTATTCTTGAGCTTTGGTTTTGAGTTCAGTAAATTAGACAGACTTGTAGGTTCGGGTAACTATTTATAATTTGTAAGTGTTCTTTGTAGTCAGTGTAGTCATCATTTAGATTAATTAACTGCTGTAATATTCCTGATATCTTAGCAGTTTTACAGTGTTGTAACAGCTGTGATAAGATATTAACGCAAAGCAGTTTTTTTCCACACTAAAACCAAAAATGCTTTGTCATGCAGCAACCAATCAGAACAACATGTGGACGAGATGAGTCCTTTTATGGTTTTCCTTGTAGAACATGAGGGATTTGCCATACAGTATCCAATGTTTTCACAGTCGATTTCTTCTTGTTCATTTTTTATGTTCAATATGAATGAGGTGTTAGATGTCAGTCGACGTTTTGGTGTAGGCTAAATGGTAAAGAAAAACAAGCTTTTAGCATTTTCTTTTGCGTTGCACCTGGTTCGGCCAACTGTAACAGTGACTGTAGGGCCATTTCAGGATCAGAATGTACTAAAGCTTCTAATATAATCTTTATAAACCCTTATGTTCATAAAGATTGTTGAATTAGCTACATTTATGACCTTTTGTTCCTCTTTATATTCAAACAAATACAGCAATATCTCATGGGAAAGGTACATTCAAACCCAGCAGGTTTAAGTGATAACCTGCATCAGCTGTTTTAAATCTAGAAACTTTCAGAAATAACATCTGCATCAGATTAAAGATGAATTGATGTTTTAGACAAAGCCTTGTATTCATTATCATGGTTATGATAGGATATTTGCCAAGCTCTGATAACATTTGGAAATGTGTTTTGATAGAACATACCAGATCTTTCAGACAATTTAGTGCATGGGCTATGTGTGCTTTGTTTCATTTGAATGGTATGAGAACAGGTGAGGTCGTCTCATTTAAGGCTTTATGGATGTATGTTTGTACTCTTATCAATGACCTTTTACCTCAAACACAACTTTCACTTAAAAAAAAAAAAAAAATACTATAAATAAAATAATACTATAAATGTCATCTAATGCAGTGACATTTATACATCTTTAAGTATGATTTTAAGAGTCCAAATGCACGTTTGAGCCCAGAGCACATTTACATTACAAGCAGATGCTTCTGAGAGGCTCCCAATACAAAACAGCATCTCTCACCTGACATTAGACCATTAAAAGTGATGATTTGTCTTGTAGTGTAAATAACAAGGACACACAGGACACTCTAAATAATGAGGTGAATTTGAAATAAATCTGCTACCCTATAAGTGTCACAGATACTCGATTTGTTTAATTCGCTCGTTGGTTCGGTTTGTGGTGTCATGCTCAGTTTGTTGGGTTCCATGCTGACTTTTGTTCATGTCTGACATGAACAGAAATTGTGTGTCCCTAGTAATTTGTCAAACACCCTGTTGTGTTCCGGGTTCATCTCATGAAAATGTAAGTACAATCTGTGTTTAGTTGGAAGGATGAAATTAATTCTGTCGTACAGTGGGCCCAGAGGCCTGGAGAGCCTATAAGGGTCTTTCCTAAGGGCCCGGTCCTTTTTTTATACCCTAAACAGGCAACTCATAAAATCCAAAATTTCAAAAATTCCTTTGGATATGATAAGTCCAGATGATATAAAAAGTGACACGAAATGATTTTTTGCTGATCATTTTCCAGTCGTGCCTGTTTAAGGGTTAAGTAGTCAGCCATCATCATCATCTCAAAATAAACCCTGACAAATATACAACTACATGGAAAACTGGTTTAAGTGGAAATTATTTTAGAATTCAAATCAGTTGTTTGGCTAAGAAAAAAATCTATTAGTGTACAATTGGTCTGTCAAACACTACATATAACAATACTATTATAACTTAATTTTCAATACAATTAATAACTATGGCGCGAGTTGCGTTTACATGAATTGACAGAGTGATCCGCTGTGTGATAAAACTAGCGTTGGTGTCTTGAGAACAGTGGATGGAAATAAACAGTACATCCTAATTTAGTCCAAAACATATAGAAACTGTGAATCTGTTAAGTTAATAGGCCTACAGTACTTGTTACTCCTCAACACTGTTTCTGTCTGCACTGTTGTTGCATTGTTGGTCTAAGTACATATAGGCTACAACATGGCTGTTGATCACGATTCTTGTCAGCTGTCTGTGGATGTGCAAAAAACATCAAAGTTCTATTTAATGGTAGGACAATTCCAGTTTTGTGTTCCACTGCTCAGTGTTATAATTAGTTTTTTTTATATAAACATGTGCTTGATGGACGTCTTTGACATTACACTACGTCTCGTTCCTCTTTCTGTGACTTGCGCATGAGCGCTGTGTTTTCAATTAAATAATTGATTTTTTAAAAATTTTTATATGTGTTGCAGCTCATCTGTTAGTTTCAAAACATTGGGCCGCTCCAATTTGATTAAATTCCTCAGCTCTGTGTCTTACGTTTTTAAATGCAAAAAACAGTTCTGTAATTGTCCTTTGAAAGTTGAAATAAGGCATAAATGATAGCATGTGCAAGTAATGTTAAACATAAAATAGACAAGACAAAGTTCTTTGGTCTGCACTGTTACGAAACAAAAAGAGCATAGCAATTCATTATTTCTGGCACATCATAATCAATTTAATTTGTGGGCATTATTAACCCAGCCGTATGAGTGTGACCCTAAATGATAAGGCCATACCACATGCATTTTCCCAGTGGATTCTACTGTCATTATGGAGGCACTGTCTTTGTTAGGTTGTATCAATTATTTCCAGTGGTCCTTTTTCAGCTCTGTGGTGGTCTATTGTTTGGCTCAGGCAGGGTCTTAAACAAGAGGGAGATACGCATACATTTTGCATGCTAAGAGACTTGATAGCTGATATATTCTTTCTCTCTCTTTCTGTTTTCCCTCATTCTCTATCTTTATTATTCAAAAGCATTTCATTGTTAATAAATTCTCATTAATACCTCTATTATCAGAGCCATTGTGCTTTGTTGATTTTAGACCTTACACAACATTCACTTAGTCAGAGTAACAGAATTGCTTTCTGAAAGAATGGTTTAGGAAAGTCGTAATTCTCTCTAAATAATTATAAAAATGAATTCTATCTATCTGTTTGTCTGTCTGTCTGTAGGTTAAGTGTGCTTTTTTTGTGTACAAAAAAAATGGTGTCTATTCACACCAAATGCAAATAGCGTGCCTTGAGCTCTGTCTAACAAAGAGTATGGCTAATGGATCATTGTTTTGACGCGATCAACACGGGTTCGAATCCGCCTTTTGCAGAGCTTGCTCTTCTCTTTTTTAAAAGCATTTATTGGGTAGGGTTAAGGGTAGGTGTAGGGAGGGCTTTTATTGTCCCTTTAAGGCGGCATCCATTTAATAATTTAAATAAATATAATCATTTACACTCTATATTATTACTGCATCCTGTACAACAATACTGAGGTGCAAATAGTATGTATCTGTCAAAATAAAGTATTAATTACATGTAATTACTATTTATATTGCAAATAACTGCTACTTTTATATGGTTTAAATAGAATATATCACTATTTTCACTTAGTAAATAGCATCTACAGCTATTTGCACTTAGTGTAAATATCATCTATCACTAAGAAAAGTGTAAATAGAATCTATTTGCTATTTACACTTGGTGAAAATAGCATCTATTGCTATTTGCACTTAGTGTAAATAGCAATATCATTAAGAAAATATGCTATTTTCACTGAGTGTAAATAGAATCTAGTTGCTATTTACACTTGGTGTAAATAGCATCTATTGCTATTTGCACTTAGTGCAAATAGCCGCTGCCACAAAAATGTGGGTATCTGGGTGCAGGTAACCGAGAAAGAATGATTATTTGCATACTACTGACTTTGTAACAATAGCTGGCCCTATCATACACCCAACGCAATGCAGCACCAGGTGCGACACAAGTGTTTTTTGCTAGTTTCAGCCCGACGCAGTTATCATTGTCACGTCCTGCGCCAAGTTGTTTAAATAGCAAATACATTTGCGCCCATTTGTGCTCCCATGGACGTGTTGGTCTGAAAACGAGGTGTGTTCAGGCGCATTGTTGGCGTGTTGCTATTTTGAGGCAACTGAAATAGACTGTGCCATTGACCAACTAAAACCTGCAATTTTTTTTTATTTAAAGAGCTTGTTAGTAATATGCGCCTATAGGCGGGTCCACAACATGCGTACACTCTGCTTATTACACACACAGTGATGCGCAGCAGCACACAAACATTTTTAAATATGAAAAATTAAAGGATTAAAATGTAAAAGATTATTGTGTACATAAATATAATATGCCTACATGTCATAATGGATAGTCATTGCATGTATCAGAATTGGCCTACCTATTTGCAGTAATGACAAGCAAGCAGGCGCTAGAGAAGCGTTCTTCCGCTTGACAATTCCGCCAAGTAAATAGCGAATCCGCCATGGCCCGAGCGCAACTGGCTTTTAAAGGGAATGGGAGATGAGACTCTGGTTGGTTTGTTGCACGTTACGGCCAAAACACATCCATTATTGTCCTAAGTGCACTTGCACCGTGCTCTTTAGACCATGTGCTTAGATCGTTAAAATAGGGCCCTCAATGTCATGACGCAAACTTCGCTGAATCTTGTGCTAGTTCCTTGGAAGCATGCCATTGTATCAGCCTGGTACTGTACCTTGTAAACACTGCAAAGTGCTAAAATTGTGCACCATTACACCTGAAAATTGTGTAGAAGCCAGCCGTTTATATTGATTTTTGTCAGATAATGCAGTTTATGCATGTAGTATGCATCAAACAGTAAGTGAATGGGTTGTGGTCACGTTGTCTAATGCTGCAACTAGGATCACAATGACTTCAAGAGAAACATTGCTGCACTTAGTGGCAACAAACATGTGTTAATCTTTCAAACTGCTCTGAGACACTGTAGCCCTCAACTCCTCCTGTAGCTTCAGCAGTTTCAAGATTAAATCCAACAGAAGCCTGTGACACATTTGTTTATAAGCTTTGGATGGAGCACGTTATTTCAGATGTGTTGAGGTTTTAAATTCTTGTCAAGTGTTGAGCCAGTGGCAGCTAAAATTACACTTATGATGTTTTTTACAGATCAAAGATAAATTATTTATTTGTTGATGGGAATGTCTCAGATAAGCGATAAGAGAGTGGTACATCAGACTTTGATTCTTCTTGGGATCAAACAGGTCTGACTGTATGTTTGTTTATGTGCCCGCAGGTCCGGGGCAGTATGGACCAGACGGATGTTCTGTCTCCATGCCAGTTGAAGCTTCAGGTCGAGGTGCACCTAAATCCTCCTGTCAGAAGGTGACCTCTCTGCCCCAATCCAAACTCTACAGGGTGAGTGACCAGAATTATTGCCCATATGCAGTGACAGCGCTGTTGAAATTCATTTTTTGTTCCCTTCTTTATTTTTAAGCTCAATTTTTCTTGCTACAGTTTATTCTTCTGTTCTGAAATTGCAGCATATGTGAGTCTTTTCAAATGGTAGTGAAATGATTTTGACAGGGAATAATGATAATGAAAATAACCCATTCTGATACCTGTATGCCTGATGCCAGACAACTCACTTTGTGCTGATTATTACAGAAAGGCCATTAAAGGCCATATAAGTTTGATTGAAGGAAATGTCAATCTTCATGTTCTTTAAACCTCACTTTGAGTCACCCAATGTGTCTTTCTATGTATATTTAGGCAGAGAAAGACATTTTGTTATATTTACTGATAATAAGTCATTTTATCATAAGTATTCTCGTAAATTGTCGACAAAAATTGAGCCGCATAAAAAAACTGACTGAAAATGTAAGTTAGATATTTTTTTCATAAAATGTAATGACATTTTAAAGAAAACAAACTTTTCAGCAAGCACATTTTTCAAAAGAAAGTTTGTTATAAAGCAGATTTAATTGGTAAAACGTCTTGGTTACTGATGTAACCCTTGTTCCCTGATGGAGATGTTACGTCGAAGACCTAATCACCATTCAGGTGTAGAAAAACAATGGAATTGGCAAGTGGAATTTGCATGCCAAGCCACCCCCTCGTAAATGTGGGTATATAAGATGGCCGCACACATCCAGGATCTGCCTCCTCCGGGGGCAGTGCTTGCAAGTTCACCACCTTGTCCCGATAATGAGGTGATGAGGCACGGCCTGGGAGGATTGTGCCTCTCAGGAACCTGATGATCATGTCGTGCTTTTCCAGTGACCTCCTGTCAACTGGTATGTGATGTGCCACGATGGCGGCAACATATACCTTCAAGGTGGAGAGGGACAGCCTCCGCTTCATCCTCTCTTGAAGGAAGGAAAGCACAGAGCTGATTGGGTATTCCAGGGGGAATTCCCGCTGGGAAGAACACCACTCACACACTCTCCCTAGTAGAGGGAGCTCTGGCTTGAGTGATAGTGTCTATCAACGCTGGTGGTAGGCCATTTAAGTCTTCCGCATCCCATCCAGAAGCTGCACGTCGAGGTTCCAGAGGTCCAGACACGGGTGCCATATGGTGCCCTGTCCCTGAGAAAGAAGGTCCTTCCTCAGGGGAATCAGCCAGGTAGGGGCTGTTGTAAGGAGCATCAGGTATGAAAACCCGGTCTGGGTGTCTTTCCTCCGAATGCATTCAGGCAGTTCAGCACCGACTGTGCGCTCATTGGTGAGACATGCCATCATATTGACCGAGTCCAACTTCATACTGAGAAAAGAGATGCTCTGCACAAGGGAGAGATTGCTTTTCTCCCAGTTGACCCAAAGCCCCAGATTGCTGAGGTGCCTGAGCACCAGGTTCCTGTCAGATCTCGAGAGTGAGCTAGAAAGTTGCGAATGTCCACTTCCCTTATCGGGGTAAGGGCAGCCTCCACAACTTTGGTAAAGATGCAGGGAGACAGGGACAGCCCAAAGTGGACCTTGTACTGGTATGCTTAATGGCCTTGATTTGCTTTTGGACTGCCGAGAACTTCTGGGCAAATTCCTCGACAGTGTCGCCGAAGAGGTCACCTTGCGAGATGGGGCCATTGAGAAAGCGGACTTTGTCTGCATATCCCATCTCTGCGCCGAATGACATGCTGGGTCCCCCACGAGAAGGACCCATGCCGTCTTCCGGCAGCTTGACGGCACGGCATGCTAGAGGAGTGGGAGGTCCGTGGGGACTGGCCTGGCAGAAGCGCTCCCACTGTAACCCTCAGGTCTCCTAGAGTGTAAACCAGATTCGTGGCTCTGCCTTGAGCAGAAGTTCCTGGCTAGGTCACAAACGGCATCTCAGCATGCTTGCGGTCCAGAAATATGAGACAGCGATCGTGACTTCCAGATGAGGACAGGAAATAACCGCATCCAGAAACACAAGGACGGAAAGACATCTTTAAAAAGTAATTTGCTGTCTGTGCTTGCTCTTTTAGGAAAATCTGCTCTTTTGCACCGAAGTGCCCAGGGGGGAATCGCTGGACTTAATTGTGCACTGAACTCTTTTAGACAATGAATCTTTAAATTGATCAGAAAAGGAATTTATTTTGAGAAAAGCTTAATTTGTTTGCACTTCTGCTTGGTTTGATGTTTTGTTATTAAATGCAATGACATTCATGCATTTGTAGGCATGACTAAAGAGTCCAAAGGGCCACTGTTGCCTTCCTTTGTATCTGTACCTGGTTCTGATCAGAAAAAGCATACGGTAACATTGTGTAATTGCATTTAAATCCACAGTTGCTCTCAGAAAAAAAGGTACAAAAGCAGTCACTGGGGTGGTCCCTTTTCAAAAGGAAATATACACCGTTTAGGTACTAATATACATTTTAGGCATCAATGTTTCTTTAAGCTACTAATATGCACCCTTTAGGGGTAAATAAGGTACAAAGGCGTACCTTTTGAAAGGGTACTGCCCCAGTGACAGCTTTTGCACCTTTTTTTTTCCAAGAGTCAGAAAGGTGTCTCTCTCTCTCTCTCTCTCTCTCTCTCTCTCTCTCTCTCTCTCTCTCTCTCTCTCTCTCTCTCTCTCTCTCTCTCTCTCTCTCTCTCTCTCTCTCTCTCTCTCTCTCTCTCTCTCTCTCTCTCTCTCTCTCTCTCTCTCTCTCTCTGCGTGGGTGTGCTGGTTAGCAGCTTGACACTGAAATCTTTGGAGCTTAATTATGGTCCTGTCACATCGGCAGAATGAAACGTTTCGATCTCTCCTCGCGTAATCATTTAACATGAACATCAAAATCGACCCATCATTAATACCCTATGAGGTGCATGACTTTACATAGAGTGACGTGTGTTTGTGTGTTGGATGACAGAAATAGCAGAGATTTATGATTTTATAGATAGATATGGATTGCTCATCATTAAAATAATACTCTTGTGCTGCCTAAAAAGTACAATGACAGTACCATGGTACAAGGATGTTATTAGATCATATTTTGAAAAATATGGCATTAAAAGATTACCATATTCGTATACCATGGTATTTAAATGCTACCCATTATAAGATTTCTAGCAAAGGCCGTCAGGTTCTGTTGGTATTTGTCCAATCCATTAAACCATGTATCTGAACAAGATGTCCAGGACCTCCAGCAAAAAAATAGGCCCACAACATTAAAGATCCAGCTGTATTTTTAACCGTGGGCATGGGGTACTTTTTATCCCTGTTTTCACCAAACCCATCTGGTGGATTTGCTGCCAAAAAGCTCTTTTTATAGTTTCATCTGACCACAGAACCATGCAGGTCCCTTTTGAATTTCCAGTTGTGTCTGACAACTGAATATGCTGGAGTTTGTTTCTGGGTGAGCAAGAAGGATTCCCGCACATGTGGTGATGTAGGGGTTGTTTGATTTTTTTTTTCTTTCTTTTTTTTATGCTTTCTGACCCCAAGACTCAACTAATCTCTGCGATTCTCCATCTGTGATCCTTGGAGAGTCTTTGGCCACTCAAACTTTCCTCCTCGTCGTGCATTAAGACAATATAGACACACGTCCTCTTTCAGGCAGATTTGTAACATCTTTAGTTGATTGGAACTTCTTAATTATTGCCCTGATGGTGGAAATGGGAATTTTCAATGCTTTAGCTATTTTCCTACAGCCACTTTCTATTTTGTGAAGCTCAACAATCTTTTGCTGCACATCAGAATGATATTCTTTGGTTTTACTCATTGTGATGAATGATTAAGGGAATTTGGCCTTTGTGTTTCCTCATATTTATACTCCTGTGGAACAAGATATCATAGCTGGACAATTTCATGTTCCTAGTCACCCTGGTGTGCTACAAGGGAATATACTTCAGAGATATTTTACTCATAAAATTTTTTAGGGGTGCCAATAATTGTGGCCAACGTGTTTTGGAGAAAAGCATTTATTTCATAATGTGATTTACCCCCCATTTTCAATTCTTTTACTTCAATGAAAGATTAGATTTTTTTGTGATTTTTATTTTTTTTTAAAGTAAAAGATCAAAAGGATAAACAATGCAGATTTATTTTTTACAGCCATATTTGATTATATTTACCAGGGGTGCCAATAATTCTGACCACCACTGTAGAGAATAATTTTGTGCTTTATAACTTTTCATGCTCAAACAGCAACATTACACACTAAAGAAAGTTGAAAATGTGAAAAAGCATAATAGGACCCCTTTAAAAAAAAAGTATTACATAAGTTGTTGTTCAAAATATCTTTTTTTTTATTATTATACTGTTAGCGAAGCTAGTTAAGTTTAGTATGATAGTGTCAGAGTATTGCAGGCTTGGATTTAAACTCTTTCTTTTTTCAGTGTTGATGTGTGTTGGACATAGATAAATTATATTTACTTGATGCACTCAAACAGTAAATCAGGGCTTTTTATAAACAGCAACTGAGACTAAAGTGGTTGTCTCATCCTGCTAAATGATCATCTCTGTCTTGTCCTGCAAGTGGAGAATTAGATGGCATTAGACAGAAATTGTGTTGATATTTTGTGGTTGGTTAGTCTGGATAAAAGGACACCCATTGACATTCTTGGCAGCTTACTGTTTTTAGATGTTTGTGCAGCATGATTAGGGCATAAAATAACAGGACACTTTCTCAACATCTCTAATCCTCCTCTGGTGACCCATTGAAAGAATCAGCCAGATTATTTTGCTCATATTGTTAGGTCCAAATCAGTTTTTGAGAGGCTGTTATGTACACATTGATTTAGATGAATTGCTTATTTATGAATTTAAATGACCAGCACAGTCTGTGTATTCACCGATGAATCAGGGGTCTGTCAAAATACATTCAGTGCAGTGTCACTCAAACAGAAATGACATACGAACATTGCAGAATATACATGTATTTATGAAAAATGAGGTCAATCCAGTTCTGTAGAAACTAGTCAGACTCTGCTTTTGTTGACTGTTGTTTTTAGGTAGGGCAGAGTGATACTGTATTTATACTATATATATATATATATATATATATATATATATATATATATATATATATATAATATATTTCTAACTGAATCATTATTATTTTGTTGTAGATAATATAAAGTTAACCAGTTTTTAGTTTTATTATATTTATAAAATAAATATACGCTGTACCGAGTCTTTCCGGAAAAAAACCGAGTGGATGGAGGCGTGTCGTGTGGGTGGAGCTCAAGAATGACGAGTAGTAGCGCATTTGAATGAAGAAGCACGCTTTGTGTGAAGGTTTATTATGAAATAATTAATTTAGTTTGGAGTGGTTTTACAATAAACAAACTGACACCTACAGTGGCCAGCTAAACAAATGTATTTAAACACACACACCATACATCGCATGCTCCATAGATAAATTAACTATATGTGATCATGTTGTTTACTTGCTGTGCTTACGCGCCGATATCCAACAACACAGACATTTGAAGCAGTTTTACTCACCGCTTGCGGTTCCAACGCACGACCGTGAACCTTTATTGTTGGGACGGCTCCTTCCTTAAGCAATAGATGATCTGCAAATCCGGCGTCGAACTGGGCCTTGTTTATAAAACAATCGTCGCCGAAATGTAGGGAACAAACAAAAACACTTTCACAACTCCGTTGATGCTCTGGAAAAACAAACTCCATCCACTGGTCCCTTAACCGCTTCTTTGGGAATCTGTGTAGGGTTGTCTTGCCCTGGCAACCAAAAACACACTTCTTTGGTGACATTGTTTATTTCTTGAAGTCCTGTGCAAAGCGGGGACTTCAAGAAAGTTTTCTTGAAGTTTCCCTAAAGCCGAGCAAAGCGCTTTGATGGCCGTACTGCTTTCGCTCTCTGGCTCTGGTCTACTGGTGTGCGCGCGCCCTTCCGGGAGAAGTGCCCTTAGGGCCTGTATAAGGAAATTCCGCCCCATTTGACATCACACAGACCCATATTCGAAAAAAAAATTCCGAAACTTGTGAGAAACCGGAAGGAGTATTTTTGGCACAGAAATACTCCATCAAACGTCCAACTTAATTTTTGAAAATTTGTCAATGTTTAGCATGGGAATCCAAGTCTTTAACAGTGTAAAAAACAGTATGCATGAAACAGCATTTCACCCCCCCTTTAAAGTTCCTATTTCCAGTTCTCCAGCGTCTTTGAGAGTTTTGATCACCATAGGTTGTGACAGATGAGTGTAGCAGTATATTAATATCTTAATTTTGGTGCATATAAATAAATTTAATAAATTGATTGTCTTTATTTTGTGTGTGTGTGAGAGAGAAATTACAGTTAAAATAACTTGGGACATTAAAGAGATGCCCAGGGTCTCTGATTACCTGTGTGTCATAGTGCTGCTGCTGGGAGGCATAAGGATTGCAGATGTGGCTAGAGCAATAAACTGCAATGTCTGTAATTTAAGACGCCTGAGACGGAGCTACAGGAAGACTGAAAGGACAGGTGACTGTCCTGGCAGTGCCAAACCACATGTAACCATATTTCCTCCCACACAACTTACAAGTGCCTTGGTGGAAGAGTGAAATAACATAAATACAAGGATTGGACAATGAAACTGAAACACCTGGTTTTAGACAACAATGATTTATTAGTATGGTGTCCTTCTGGTGGGACATTATGTTACAACCATATAGGAAGACACATCATTGCCAAATTCCAGGATGACAAAGCCAAGATTCATCAGGCTCAAATTGTAAAAATGATTGAAGAATCTTTTTCACACATGAATTGGCACTACACCTACACAGTCTGCACCTAAATTCATTTAAAGTCTTAGGGATATGCTGGAGTAGACTTTACAAAGTGCTTGACTCTTGCATTGTCAATATAAGATCTTGACCATAAATTGATGCACCTCTTGATGGAAATAGATGTTGTGATGTTATTTCCATCAAAAGGTGGATATATATGCTTTTGAAGTTTCAACATTAATAATAGAAATAAATGTTTCTAAAGCACCAAATTAGCATATTAGAATGATTACTGAAGGATCATGCGACACTGAAGACTGAAAATTCAGCTTTGCCATCACAGGAATACATTTCATTTTAAAATATATTAAAATGTAAAACCTCTAGGTTACTGTTGTAAGCCCTGTTCCCTGCCGAAGGGAACGGAGACATTACATCAGAACTGAACTGACTAATTGGGATCTCGCCTGCTTCACAAATTGGGATTCCTATGGAAGATGCCACAACTGCTGCCCCTTCCAGCATCCTGAGCAAGCTATCTGGTCCCCCCGAACCTGTTGGGGCAGAAGAAGGGACAGTGCTATGCAAAATGAATGTCAATCACTGAAGTTCTTTTACCCTGTACAGTGAGACTATTGGATAACACTGGGAAAGTGTGCCTATTCCAACTGGAAAGGAACACTACGGAGACAGCATCCTGCCTGTAGAGAGACTAATGGACTAACCGGGCATATACACAGGTACTAGGCCTGACTGCCAAGGATGCTGGAGGAACTCCACCAGGGTTCACCGCTGGGGAACTCACCTGAGGAGCAGAATAGGCGCTTGTATCCCGTCCTCAGAGGGGAATGGCACAGCAAGCGAGACACCGAGCCAACCTTCCTGCACATTACCTGTTTGTACACAACACACGGGAAGATACCGGCTTCACTCTGAGATTGTAGAACCTTGCAAATGTTAGGTGTCGCACCAGCCCACAGCTCTGCATATGTTTGCCAGAGACGCGCCGTGTGCCAATGCCCAGGAGGAAGCAACACTCAGAGTCAAGTGTTGCCAAGAAGGCATGGATCTTCTTGGGATTGGTACGCCAAAACGATGGCATCCACTATCCAGTGGGCCAGCCTCTCTTTGGAAGCCTTTCCTTTCTGCTGGCCTCCATAGCAGACAAAGAGCTGCCCTAAGGTTCTGGACAGGACACAGCAACCTAAGGCCTGGGTCTGCCTCCTACCGGGGCAGCGCTTGCAAGTTCACCACATGGTCCCTAAAAGGTGCGGTGGGAACGTATCCAGGCTGGGGTCTCAGAATGACGTAAGAGTTGGCCGGCCCAAATTCCAGGCACACTTTGTCGACCGAAAATGCCTGCAGGTTCCTCACCGTCTTAATGGATGTGAGCCCAGTCAGGAGCACTGTCTTAAGAGACAGGATCTTAATCTCTACCGACTGCAAGGGCTCAAAGGGTGCTGTCAAGACCAAGGAGAGGTCACAAGAGGGCATGAGGCGTGGCCAAGAAGGGTTCAACCTCCTGGCGCCTCTCAGGAACCTGATGATCAAGTCGTGTTTTTTCAGAGACTTACCATCTACTGCATTGTGGTGTGCAGCAATAGCGGCAACATATACTTTCAGGGTGGAGGAAGACAGCCTTTGTTTCAACCCGTCTTGCAGGAAAGAAAGCACGACATCTACCGGGGTGTTCCCTGCAGGAACAACACCAAACAATGAATAGGTTCCATTCCAAAGCACTAGCGCCTCATAGAGGGGGCTCTAGCTGAAGAGATATTATCAACTACCGCTGGAGGTAGGTCACTTAAGTCTTCCGCATCCCATCCAGAGACCACACATGGAGGTTCCAGAGGTCTGGACGCGGGTGCCAGATGGTGCCCCGTCCCAAGAAAGCAGGTCCTCCTTCAGGGGTATCCGCCAGGGAGGGGCTGTCGTGAGGAGCATGAGTTCTTGACACAAACATCAAGACCTAATCCTAGTCCTCCCTGACCTTGCCGAGGGACCCCTTGGTCAGGAAATGGAGCAACTGGAAGTGGGTTGTCTCCGAGGACACGAACAGGTCGACAAGTGACCCCGAAGCGTTCCCAACTCATTTGGACTGTCCGGGGGTGGAGTCTCTAGTCTTCTCTGGACTTATTTTGTCATGAGAGCTTGTCAGCTGCGCAGGGAAGAAAGGCACTGGAGCAGGATGCTTCGGACTGAAACAACACTATTCTCCCCAAAGGGGGCAGCGCAGCTGAATCTTCATCCCCAGTGGACTCTAGCCCCCCCTTTCGATGCAGCAATCAACATCCGGTCCTCAGGGGGAGCCCCAAATGAGATGCTGGGACCTCCATGTGAAGGCCCAGCAACCACAGCCGGAAGCTCCACAGCCTGTGATGGAAAAGAGGAGTGGGAGGGCCGCAGGGATTCGCCCGGTGGGAAATGTGTAATCATTAGATCACCACGTATTAACCTTAGTGGCCCTCTGCTGTGCAGAGGATTCAGATCGGGGAATAACAGAGGGGACTCCTCCTCTTTCGAGGTATCATAGTCTCGATCTCAACATCGCAAGGGTCCTTTTCCAGCAGTGGGTACATGAATCAACAACAAACGCCACCTCAGCTTGCTTACGGTCCAGACATGTAAGGCTGTCAGACGATGCCAGGAAACAACTGCATCCAGAAACACACAGGTGGAATGACATCTTTAAAAAGACGCAACGTCACACCCGTGTTTACTCTTTTAGGGAAACTGCTCTTTAGATGTTGAAGCACAAATCTCACTCTCTAATGTGCATTGGCTTGTTTTGTTACCACTCGAAGGTGATCTCAGGCGAGATCCCAATTCGTCAGTTCAGTTCTGACATAACGTCGAACATGACTGACTGATAGGGAACAGTTATTTTAAATGATAATATTTCATAATATTTATGTTTTGCTGTATTTTTGATCAAATAAATGGAGCCTAAATGGAGCTTAAGAGAATTCTTTCAAAAACATTAAAAACTCTTATTGATCCCAAACTTGTATATATAAAATGATATTGATGATTATTATTATTATTACCTTTTGCTGCTTCTTCAACCTCTCTTTGAGTGTCTCTCTTCATCTTTGTCTTATCATGTACATGCTGATACGGTCTAAGCTTTCTGCAAAGTTGCCCCATGCTTCAAACAGATAAGACTGATGTGTATCATTGGATAAAATCAAGCTGAATTTTGAGCATCACTACTACAGTCTTCAGTGTCACATGATCCTTCAGAAATCATTTTAATATGATGATTTGCTGCTCAAGAAACATTTATGATTGTTCTCAATGTTGAAAACAGTTGTGTACAAAATTTTTTTTTAGGATTCTTTGATTAATAGAAAGTTCAAAAGAACAGAATGTATCTGAAATAGAGAGATTTTGTAACATTGTACTACCGTTCAAAAGTTTTGGGTCGGTAAGAATTTATTTTTTTGGGGGGGAAAGAACTTAAAGAAATTAATACATTTATTCAGCAAGGATGCATTAAATTGATCAAGTGACAGTATAGACATGTATAATGTTGCAAAATCTTTATATTTCAGATAAATGCTATTCAAATAATTGATTGAACAGCATTGATAATAATAATAAATGTTTCTTGAGCAGCAAATCTGCATATTAGAATGATTTCTGAAGGACCATGTGACTCTAAAGACTGGAGTAATGATGCTGAAAATTCAGCTTTGAATCACAGAAATAAATTGCATTTTAAAATATATTCAAATAGAAAAAAGTTATTTTAAATTGTAAATATATTTCACAATAATACTGTTTTTGCTGTATTTTGGATCAAATAAATGCAGCCTTGGTGTGCAGAAGAGACTTCTTTCAAAAACAATCAAAATAGTACAGTTTCAAAACTTTTGACTGGTAGTGTACACAGACCTCCCCGCACCTGTCTGGGTTCTCCAGGTGTGTGCGTGTGTGTTGGTCCATCCTCTATCAGGGTTTAATTAACACTCTGAAAGGGGAAGACTGGAGGGAGATAGGTGTTCAGTGCAGAGAGGGAAAGATGGATTGCGACAGGGGGAGAAGTGAAATAAGCAAAAAAGAAAGAGAGTCTACAATGAGATTTAATTGGCTGCTTATACAGGCTGCAGGGTATTGTACCTGTCACACTAACACACTCACCGTAAAGTTTAAATGTGTGAGGGTTCATATGTGTGTGTTTGAGCATGTTATCTGAAAACATGACACATGGAAGTCAACTTAAACGGATAGTTCATCCAAAAATGAAAATTCATTTAGTTTTTTGTTGTTTTTCATCCAATATGTAGTTTATTTTATTTCAGTAAAACAATTTTTTATACGTTAAATTTTTATAATTTGTTAATTTAGAAACATGCATGTGTGCGTACCTAATTATCATATATACTATGTCTATTGTGTTTTATTCATTGTGATTCTCCCTGTTACATTGTTCCTCTGACTGACCATGTTAAACAGTTGCCATCTGAATTCTGATTTTTCTGAGAAGCTGAAAACTCATTTGATTCTCTCTGGTTGATTGGGTTCAGTCATAAGCAACTTTATCACAGAAATGCATGCATAATTCCATAGTTTTTCCCCCATGCCCAAGGCCACATTCACTATTTAACCACATTCTTCTCAGCCAATCACATCACAGCATCTTGACAGGGCATGACAGGGGAAAGTTTATCCCCAAAGACATTAGGTTACGGCACACACAAACACACACACACACACACATGCTCCTGCTGCCACCACCACAGCTTCATAAAAATTATCACCACTGTTGAAATTGGTAATTATGGAAAGAGGGGAATAATTTTGGTTTATCTATGTCAGTCACGCTTGCTACACTGTCTTTTGGCTTCGACAGGAACTGCAGCATAGAACGTATGCCAGGAATGCATTTCTAACAGAGCGGGATTAATCACATTGAACTGCCGGCCTGCATGAGTAAATAGCATTGAACATAGTGTGCTGAAAAATTGTTTACTTGACGCCACTAAATACCTCCAAACGCTTGGATTATCCGATGGTAATTCTGCCTCTTGCAAAGATCAAGTCTCATTCATTAGTGTTTAATGGTGCTGTTCTGTATATCATGGTAGACCAGATTTTTTTTTTTTTTTTAATACATTTAGTCAGTGATGTTTATTGTTGCCATTGGTGTGCAGTGTTAGTTTTATTTTATGATTGCCTTAGGTCAGGAGTGTCCATACTCGGTCCTGGAGAGCCACTGTCCTGCAGAGTTTAGCTCCAACTTGCCTAGAAGTTTCTAGTATCCCTAATAAGACATTGGTTAGCTGGTTCAGGTGTGTTTAATTGGGGTTGGAGCTAAACATTGCAGGACAGTGGCCCTCCAGGATCAGGTTTGGACACCCCTGCCTTAGGTGATTGTTTACTGGCATAAACCATAAGAGCCTAGCCAAGAGCCTAGCCAAAGTCTCAGCAATTATTCAGATATTACCCAGGTTCCTCCCTCAGTGTTAGTCTATTCTATACAAAAATATGTTGCATTAAACAGTATTTATATTATTTTATTATTATTATTATTATTATTATTATTATTATTATATTAAATGGAAATAGTCAGTTGTGTCTGGCTTTGTATGTAACCCTGTTACCAGATGATATCCAATCAATCCATCCAATCCATCCAATCCATCTAATCCATCCAATCCATCCAATCCATGTTTATAAGAGTTACATATGGACTAAGAACATACTGTAATTAAATGAATGACATGAAAGAAAGGTCAGATCATCAATGTTGTGCAACACCAGAGACATCCAGCAAACCATGAACAGCTCAAGGAACAGATGGTGGAAAGTGAAGTTGGATTATTCATTTGAAATGAGAAACCGACAGATAATGGTGCGTGCGTGTGTCGTAATTGAAGTTTCTTGAGGCATAGAATATGATCTGCTCTGAATAAGCTCATGTTTTGCCTCCAGAGGTAAATTCCTCATTCTCACAGGTGCTTTCAGCTGCACCTGTTATCTTTTCATCCACTTGGATGGATCTCAATGTCCATGTGTCTCTCTCTTTCTCTTCATATCCTCTTTTCTCTATTCATACTCTCTGTTTGTCTGCACCGGCATTGTGCACAAGCTTTGGCAGGAGCTGTAGTGCAGGTGAGAAGATTGTGTGTGTGTCATAAAATCTTTAACAGAAGGCCTTTTTTGTGTGGCGTTTTTCAAGTTTTGTTCAATAAATCCGTCACTCAAAACATGTCAATTCCATGCTGATCTTTCTCTGTTTGACGTCACCCTTTCCCCCTCCTCCCTTCTCCAGAGTTTTATCCTTCCGTTTTGTCAAACAGCTGCGGTATTTATTAATTAAGTTGAAACACTTTGTCAGATCGCAAAGCACAATTTGACAAACCGAATCTCCCCCTAGATGCTTTCCCTTTCGATCATTTCAGATGTAAGATAGCAGGATTTCGCAGAGCATAGACAATTGAGATTTATGTGTCAATTCTTGAGCGGATGCTGCAGTTAGAGTTAGTTGAAATGGATCGAAGAGTTCATCCGGGGTCAGTTGGTTCATTTAATTCTTCTCTAGGTAAATTAACCGGTCAGTTGAGCTGATGTTGGATCGTTGCATTGCTTCATGCTTGTCAATTCCCCTGCTTCACAGCAAGCTGCTTTTTAAATACCGTGGCTTTAATGCTTTGTACTTGGTTTGTATCTTTTACCCTAGTCATTTATGTCTTTAAAGACCCCCTAAAATTTGTATGATGGGGTCTCTTCGTGAAACAGTAAATTGGTTCAAACAAACATCACAACCCAGCAAAGCCACTTTCTTCATAACCAGATGGCAAAGGAAATGTGATAAGTAAATTTAAATAAAAAGAATGAGTGCTAATACAATTATACAGTTTTATTTATAATTTAGGGAAAATATTTTATTGCACAAAACTCTGTATAAAGCCATACAAGATGTGTCTTTTGGTCAGTTTGTCCAGGAAGAGAAACTGTCAATTTTAAATATGTATTTTGTTTTTATATTTATTTTCTCATTTTTGGAAGTACATTAGCATGTGGATGACCTCAAAGCCATGGCATCGCCACAAAAATGTATTTTTTATGAGGATTTAATGGGGTATTTTATTCATGTCAGATACTGTTCAAAAATTTGTGTTGGTAAGATTTTTTTATTAATTTTGAAAGAAGTCTCGTGCTGCTCACCAAGGCTGCATTTATTTGATCAATTTATATTATTCATTATTATGTTGCTGCTATTTTTAACCATAACTTGCGAATGTATGTATACACATTCTTTTATACTTTTTTATGTGTAACTGCCTTCAGCTTCAGTGTGAACCCTGCATCAGTGCCATCTGACAGACGGAGGATCCCTGTCCTTGTAATATAATATTAATAGCAGAAACTATCGTATTCTTGACAACTGAGACCGTAAAAGTTACAACTGCTGAAAGACCGTTTCAGGTCACTGCTTGAGAATGAAATGCCTTTACTCTGTGCAAATATGACTGAGGTTCACTGAGAAAAACACACTCGATCCACATCCTACATCAGTTTAGAGAAAGATGGAGTTTCTCTTGATGTATACAAGAGGACTGAAGGGCAGAGATAATGGCACATAGACAGGATCCAACACTGAATCGAAAAACTTTGGCGTTTCTTTCTTTTCTTGATAAAATGGTGTATTGAGCTGGTAAATTCTTGATGTTTATGGCACCATTATTACTATCACTCATTATTACTTATCTTGAAGTAGAAATATGAATAAATGCAAGTAAACCTTACCCTGGGTGGCAATTGATTTGGTTATTTTCGTCAATACTTCTGTGCTGAATGACTCCACAGCCGCTCATGAACAGATGCTTCACCCCCACTGCAATTCAATCATGTTATATAGCGCTTTCCTTTATTTTTCAGCCTGGGCTTGGCTTGAGTGCAACTTGTCTGCAATGAGCATTTTAAATACCTCCAGTATTGCCTTGTATTCCTCTTATGATGTGTTATGACAGTTTATTTCAAATTGATTTACAGTAAGCGATTAGTCTTAATTTCAGGGTAATTTTATATGAATCGATCAAGACTTGCTGAATATGCTTTGACAGTGATGCAGCGTTGTTACACAGCTTTCCAAGGTAACAACTTAAAATTAACGTTATTATCGTTAAATCTATCATAAAATATCCATAAGCTGCCTGTATCAGCTTGTTATCATAGAGAAATGGGCTAGTTTTAATTAGCCTAATGACAGAAAGGAAGAGGCCACAGAGGAAGCCATGTCTCCCTGCCATAATGACTGCTCTTCACATCATTAATACTGACCAAAGCAATATTCACTTTTTCTTCTTAAAGGTGCAGTGTGTAGTATTTATGAGGATCTATTGACAGAAATACAATATAATATTCATAACTATGTTTCCAGTGGTGTATAAAGACCATTAAATGAACCATTATGTTTTTATTACGTTAGAGTGAGCCATTTCTATCTTTATACACCACGGGTCCCCTTACAGTAAAATTGCCATTTTGCACCGTCATGTTTACAGTAGCCCTAAACGGACAAACTTCTCTACAGAGTGCTAGTCACTCTGAGCTCTCTCCGACAACTACATTTTTGTCCTGTGTCCGCTACCGCTGGTCGATTTGCAATTCACAACCTCACCGCTAGATGCCGCTAAAGTTATCCTGTAGACATCAAGCAAAAACCAATTTATAGCATATAGTAGTCTATGTATTATTTATTGTTGTAAGTCATAATTATTTTTTTCAGCGCAACACACACCACCTGTATATGTAAATTTGAGTCAGTATAGACTGCATGTTAAATATGTTGTGTCCCAATTCGCCAATTCACCTAAAAGTATGTACTCTTTTTTTGTGAAGAAAAAGTACATACTTTTGAGTGTGTAGCAGAAGAGTATGCAAGCTTTGGGACATACTACTTCGTCATCTATAACGGACTCTGTCGCTTAGTTACGTGCATCCTGTCACCGTTTAAACTGCCATAACAGTTTAAATATAATGATGCATTTAAAATTTAATAGTCAAACGTATCATTACAAAAGTTCACAATGCTGCTGCAGGTGAAATATAATGTGGATAACATTGAATAAATATATTTTCGTCAGGTTAAATACTGATAATTGATCGCTCAAACCCCTTTATCTAAACCTCTCTACCTAACCGTCGGACTCGCACATCCGTCATGTTTGTAGTTTTTTTTAACACGCATTTGTAGTTGTAATCAAATCCTCGTCCAACTCGCAATGGGTTGTGGGCAATATCAGCCCTTAGAATGTGCGTCGATCTGCACTTCGAATTCTGACCGGAAATAGTAGACCATCCAGGTATCTTTGGAACACTCTTTTCAACATACTATGATTTGGGACATACTAATTCTGTTTTCGAATACTACTTATTACGGATAGTATGCGAATTGGGACGCAGCTATATTGTGCACAAAACACTATTAGCCTGCCGCAATTATACTGAATTTCATTTAAAAGAGATGTGATATTTTCAATTGATCATGGTTGCAGTAATAAATGAAATGATTGTCAAATGATGGAGAAGAGCATTATTACCTGGCATATATCCAGATGGTCCACGTGTGTCTGGATGTCTGAGGCTATATCTACATTAATCTGAATACATTTGAAAACAACGTTTTCGTTTCAAAATGCTCTCCGCGCGCAATAGTGTTTTACAAAAGTTTCTTGTCCTCACTGAAATGTTGGAAAATACATCTTACTGCGCATTTGTAAAATGCAATAAATCTCACTGAGATGATACCTTCTCAGCAAATAGTCTAAAATGCAATTTCATGTTTTGCTTAAGGACAGCAATTGCTAGTAAATTTTTACCATCTTTGCAGAAATGTAATAGGACGACTCTACAAAGTAACATTTATCTTTAGCAACACTGTGTAATTGAATAGCACATAGCAGGGACATACCGGTATAAACCGATATACAGGGAGTGCAGAATTATTAGGCAAGTTGTATTTTTGAGGATTAATTTTATTATTGAACAACAACCATGTTCTCAATGAACACAAAAAACTCATTAATATCAAAGCTGAACATTTTTGTATCAATATTTTAAGTAGTTTTTAGTTTTAGCTATTTTAGGGGGATATCTGTGTGTGCAGGTGACTATTACTGTGCATAATTATTAGGCAACTTAACAAAAAACAAATTTATACCCATTTCAATTATTTATTTTTACCAGTGAAACCAATATAACATCTCAACACTCACAAATATACATTTCTGACATTCAAAAACCAAACAAAAACAAATCAGTGACCAATATAGCCACCTTTCTTTGCAAGGACACTCAAAAGCCTGCCATCCATGGATTCTGTCAGTGTTTTGATCTGTTCACCATCAACATTGCGTGCAGCAGCAACCACAGCCTCCCAGACACTGTTCAGAGAGGTGTACTGTTTTCCCTCCTTGTAAATCGCACATTTGATGATGGACCACAGGTTCTCAATGGAGTTCAGATCAGGTGAACAAGGAGGCCATATCATTAGATTTTCTTCTTTTATACCCTTTCTTGCCAGCCACGCTGTGGAGTACTTGGACGCGTGTGATGGAGCATTGTCCTGCATGAAAATCATGTTTTTCTTGAAGGATGCAGACTTCTTCCTGTACCACTGCCTGAAGAAGGTGTCTTCCAGAAACTGGCAGTAGGACTGGGAGTTGAGCTTGACTCCATCCTCAACCCGAAAAGGCCCCACAAGCTCATCTTTGATGATACCAGCCCAAACCAGTACTCCACCTCCACCTTGCTGGCGTCTGAGTCGGACTGGAGCTCTCTGCCCTTTACCAATCCAGCCACGGGCCCATCCATCTGGCCCATCAAGACTCACTCTCATTTCATCAGTCCATAAAACCTTAGAAAAATCAGTCTTGAGATATTTCTTGGCCCAGTCTTGACGTTTCAGCTTGTGTGTCTTGTTCAGTGGTGGTCGACTTTCTGCCTTTCTTACCTTGGCCATGTCTCTGAGTATTGCACACCTTGTGCTTTTGGGCACTCCAGTGATGTTGCAGCTCTGAAATATGGCCAAACTGGTGGCAAGTGGCATCTTGGCAGCTGCACGCTTGACTTTTCTCAGTTCACGGGCAGTTATTTTGCGCCTTGGTTTTTCCACACGCTTCTTGCGACCCTGTTGACTATTTTGAATGAAACGCTTGATTGTTCGATGATCACGCTTCAGAAGCTTGGCTATTTTAAGACTGCTGCATCCCTCTGCAATATATCTCACTATTTTTGACTTTTCTGAGCCTGTCAAGTCCTTCTTTTGACCCATTTTGCCAAAGGAAAGGAAGTTGCCTAATAATTATGCACACCTGATATAGGGTGTTGATGTCATTAGACCACACCCCTTCTCATTACAGAGATGCACATCACCTAATATGCTTAATTGGTAGTAGGCTTTCCAGCCTATACAGCTTGGAGTAAGACAACATGCATAACGAGGATGATGTGGTCAACATACTAATTTGCCTAATAATTCTGCACTCCCTGTACAGTATATGGGTACAATATGCATCACATGACTAAACATGCATCATCGTTTTTCAAATACCTCAGTCCACACTACAGCGCAAAAATTTGCGTTTTTTCAAATGTATCCACTTGGGAGAGAATCTTCAAAAATGTAGACAGAAGGCCAAAAAGGTAGAGACAAAGATGCGTTTTCAAATGTATTTGGATTACTGGGAATTGTGAATAAAACAATCCAGACAGTGCAATTCATCAGTGTAGATCAAAATTCCAGGATTTTTTTTTTTGTCTATATTGTTAAACAAAGATTTTTATATGTGTCAGTTATCAACTATGAAGCTCATAGTTGATAACTCTCACATGAAAATGTTTTGTTATTCAGAGTCATGCATCATAATGCATAAATAATGGATGCAGGAGATGGAGTTTGCTTATTGTGAAGAGGATAATTAACTGAGATGTTAAGTGTGATGATTTCACAATCATGTTAAAATTCCAAGAACCCCTTTTTTTTTTTTTTTACTTTTTACTCATGATCATTTTGTGTTTAGAAGGGCCTGGTTATGGCCATAATCACATGCCCTGTGACTTTTTTTAAATTATAGATTAGTCAGACATTTGTCTTCGTGAGAGCTGCGAGACTTTGAAAAAACATTGTTTTTTGAAAAATAGAGAAAATATGTCAGTAGTGGCACAGTATCTAGAGGGATGAATTGTGGATCTGCGCCGCAATCGGAAATGGGAGATTATTGCACCGTAAGTCATATGATGTAAATAACAGCCCCCCAAAAGTGTGTTATAACTCTGCAATATAAACACGCCATTATGCAGTATCGTCATCATCACTATTACCCAACTTTTGTTTTTGTTCAAAATTTAAACTTTCTGCTGAAAACTAATGCTTTTCATTTACAGTGCTACCTTTTGGAAGGAAAACCCTTTAAAAATCCTGAAGATCTGAATTGATGATTCTGGCTTTAATTAGTATAGCCTGTTTTAGTGATCTGATCAATTCTTTACAGGCTATGCTAATCTATGCCAGAATTAGCAATGCATGTGGGACGGACTTACTCTTCGCTTATGGCGTCACTTTGTATTAATAAGTGGTGGGCACAGTGGCACCAGAACAAGTTTTGAAGTGTGTTTGCTTTCTGGATGTGCTGATTATGTGCTGACATCACATAATGCTGATGGTTTAATATTAGGTCATCCTCAAATATTTTAACATGATCTTCTGCTGTTTTGATAAATAGTCTGTGTGATACATTGATACCTAGATCAATGAATTAGTGAAATGTAAATAAAACTGAAATGTATATAATTATAATTATTAATATATGTTTTATAATTATATATTAAATTAAGAAAGTTGTACTGGTTTGGAACAATATAAGGGTGAGTATGATGACAGAATTTTCATTTTTGGGTGAACTAAACCTATAAGGATTGTTTGCCTTCTTGCTCACTGTACATTTTACACCACAAGATAATAAAAGCAAGCGTTTACGCTTCACTTACAGAGCTTCCATGCATTCTGAGAGCCTTGATCTGATTTAGTGTAGGGGTTCGTGTGCCAGAGAAGAATTCTACAATACAACAAATAAGAGGAACAAAAGCTAAAACACAAAGACGGTTTCCCTAGAAAGATGTCCGATCCAGTCTACTCATCCTTGTCAGTGGCCCAAGATTAGATCGCTTTGTCCACTGACTAGAAACATAACACAAAGAAGACCTCGTACAGACAAGAGCTGTGTGTCATCATCTGTCTGGTTGTAATCTCCATGCAGTCCTGACTCAATGTTATAGGGCGGCAGAGAACGTAGAAAAACTAAATTGGGTCATGCTTCAGTCCTGATCTAAGAACATTCTTTATTAACCTGGGGGTGTCAAAGGTCATCAGTTGGTGAATGGCCTTTGGAAACTAATTTAACACAACACCGCACCTTGGAGAAGTCATTATCAGGTGTTTGAATTATTTCTGTGTATAGTGGGTCGATATCTCTGGCGTCCCTCCAAACTCGTGTCATGCTCTGGTGCACTTGGACATGTTCGCTACATGTATGTGGACTGGAGAGTGTTTACATTCTTTGATGTACTTCAAAAAGGCTTTGGTCCAGTTGTCAAAATTTAAAAAGGGAAAAGTGCCAAGACTCAAATACGTTTGGTGTTGTTATTATTTCTTCTTAGGAGCAAAAGAATGAATTATATTTTATTCATCTTCTGTAATCTCTCTCGACCAGACTTTTCTTTGCATTAACTTTGCTCACAGCGCTCAGGTGAAATCGTCTTGGGAAAAGGTGCCATATTTATATAGTCCTAATTACTTACCCATGTTTTGTCCTTTTGCGCTATTGACAGGTGATATTAGTAGACGTCCCTCTGTGTGCCTGAACCCAGGTTGGCTTCACAGTCTCTTCTGATTTTGGCAGGGCTGCTGATCTCAGATCAGCCTGAAATGTCCACCTCTGCCCAGTAACAGATTGGCATTTGAGTGGCAGAGCAAAAGACCGTGAGCGTCTGTAGGCAGCTGGTAACCACCCCTGGCATCCAGGTCCATGAATGTTAATGTGGCGCTGTAAAGCCCACGGGTACCAGATCTCTCCACAGTGGGAACACCTGAATTTACATACCCCGTCAGTCATTAAATAACCTACTTGAAGGGATAGAGACCTAAGCTGGTGTGGGTGGCAGAAAGAGCAATAACTTGTATTTACCTGGATTTTTCTGGTTTTTTTTTTTTTTTTAAAGGGAATTAGCATTTCGCTCCAGGGCTTATTTCATTAAAGGGGGCTAATATCATAAGAAATTGAATTCCCTTGATCTTTTGAGATAAAAGACTTCATTTAATATGAAAACGCTCTGTGACTTTCAGAGTTTAAAACTTCCCTAGTCCAACAGGTTAATTTTTTAAAACAGAGCTGCAAAACAACTCTTTTCAAAATCCTTGGATTTCTGAAGTAAGAAACCTGAGAACATTAGCACTAGAGCTGCAACATAAAAATTTATTCTTATCGATAATGAAAATAATTGACAACGAATTTGATTATCGGGGACACAGAGTGAGCTGCTGCGGGAAAGGTATATGAATCATGGTCCAAGTTCTCCAAAACATGAGAATGCTTTATATTTATAAGCGCTTCAAACAAAAGCATACAGTGTCTTGCCCATTTGCTTTGACAGATGCGTGTGCTGTTTAATGCCTCTGCTCCGACACGTGCTTTCCTCAGTGCATAACTTTATATTTTATGGTTATCTGTAAATGTTAGAAAGTCCTGTGATTATTTCTATTTTGCATATTCTGACAACAAGCATCTTGTTAAACTTCACAGACTGCAGTGAACAAGCATCGGTGGGCACATGCGCATCAAAAAGACGGCACGCAGTAGAATAGGAGCGCAATAATTCTGACTAAAATACATATTATGCTAAAATATGGTGTAGGTTTAAAAATGTTGTATATGATGTACAACATAGCCTCATAATGTACAGCATAGCCTACATAGATACATTCACAAAATTTGTTTTCATAGGCTTTATATTACACATTGTTTGGAGGACATCACTGGGCAGGAAATGCAATAACATTGTTTAAAATAATGGATTAAAAGATTTTTTATGTATAATAATGTTTAGCTTTTCCATCCGATTAATCGATTAATCCGATTTTTTTTGACAGATTGATTTATCAAAATAGTCGTTAATAGTCGCCCTAATTAGCACCTCATCAGTGTTCAGAAATGTCAGTCATGATGATTTTAATACTGAAAAACTAGTAGAAATTATTATCCTTAAACACTAATGATAAGAGTAAGAAATGGGAATGTTTGTCAGACATTGTGCTGTTCCTGGCTTCATATCTACTCATTTAAATGATCCAAACACTGATTATAAAAAGTTTCAGCCAATTTTTCTTAATATCCCGGTACTTTATTTGTAATTGCAGAGAGGCTGGAAATGTTTATTAAAAACTTTGACTAGCATTACAGGTGGACCACAGAGGAAAAAAGTATAATTTGATTCCATGAGGAACTGAAATGAAGACCTCATCATCCATGTTTTATCAGTCCGGCACACTATGACTGGCTTTTCAGCTTCAAAGAACCTATCAACATCTTTTCCTCCTGGTTTATACTTCATATTCTGATAATGAAATCGTATCAGTTTTCCTAGTTAATAAAATAATTCCCCAAATTTCTTTTCAGCATTCATAAAGTTAGTGTTTGAGTTAAAACATGTGGCAACTCTTATTCTCTCAGCAGCCAGGTCTCTTGGCAGTCCATTTTATCTTGCTGGAACTGTTTATGCATTCAGAACTAATTAACGGTTTCATACAGGGACCCATTTATTTGCAATATAAATTCATTTCTTTTCTTTCTCAACAACTTCAAAATGTGTTGGTGCTAATGTTTATTCCTGGCCGGCCGTTAGTAGATGTGCTGGTGTCTTGACTGATAAACTTTTCTTCTTTAAGTTTTTTTTTTTTTTTTTTTTTTTTTTTATGATGATGAAATGTCTTACTGTGTGAAGTCTGGACGTGAGTTTGAACTATTATTAGCAGATGAGATTTGAGGTGTTGGAGCAGGTTAGCCTTATGGCTCTCTGTGTGTGCCTGATTAAAATTGAGATAAGCTAGCAGTGTGAACTGTCTGAAATACACATGAGGTTGCCAATGTTTGATGCACAGAGCAGAAAAAAAACAAAAAAGAGGACTTTATTCACAGTTTGGCATTGGCTTTGTTAGAAATTCAAAATAAAATTAATGTAAAAAAAAATTATACTCACCTTCATTCTAATTGTGTATGACTTCTGTTCATAAATGTTCAGTGTTTTTTTTTTTTCATGTATTAGCAATGAATGAGGAGCTTTCAAGAAGGGATGCACTGATCATGATTTTTCACGTTGCATGATCAAAATTGCATGACCGTATTTGAATTGCTCTGTTTATTTTTAATTGAAATTAGATCGTATAGTTTCATGATTTAACGCAAAAACAGAATGGTCTGACTTGAGCACAAAACAAAAACAGCAGACAGACTTAATAAAACTACAAATTCATTCTCTGACAGTAGGTGGCGCTTATGGAACAGCAGCGAAAAAGCATTTCCTTGGTTAGCGCTGTGCTTATAAACACTACTTTAATAGGCATTATACGGATGTAAAAATAACATAAAATGCATCTGAACATTTCTGAAGACAGCCAGTTCCCTTCAGAAATACATATAAACCCCAAATCCCTCCTCTGTACGTCTGTCTTCAGCTTTTCCTGTCTCTGGCCTTTGTTAACGTCCAATTTACAGACAATGTAACATTCCCACACAAATTATATTTTGGGAAATTATTTTACTGCAGTTTTTGTACAAGTTCAGAACAGGGAAAAATAAAAAAAACATCAAATGGTTCCGATTGATGGCCGGGTTGACTGGTGCATCTCTACTTTTAGGCTTCGAAGGATGCAAAAAAGTCATTATTCACCTTATAATCTTCTTTCCCATTTACCCTCATCCTTCCCTCGAGTCATTTTGACCCGGAACAATTTTTTATTTTTAAATAAAAAATGTGAGTGTTCATCTGAGTGGTCCAAGACCCTAGGACGTTTGTTGCACTTGAACCACAAATACACAAAACAAATTGACTCGAGGAGTTTGGTGGTTTGAACTTAAAAAGTAACAAATACTTCCTTCGCGGGTCAATTTGAATAGAATTGAATAGAATGCGAGGAATGCTTCAGTATGCATAGACAAACCTAAAAATGATCTAAATTCAAATTAAAAATGCTAAAAGTTTACCAAATTGTTTTTTTATATTTCTTTTCTTTTCTTTATATATCTAGTGGCAAGAGTCATGAAATATTTTATATATATATATATATATATATATATAATATTATTATTATTTATTTATTTATTTTAATTTATTTAATTTTTTTCACAAGAGGTCGGCAAAGACACCCAATGTAAGAGTTGAATTAAAAGGGTTATGCATGAAATTGTGAGTTATTTTGAATTTAAGTTGAAAGAATGTGAAGAATGTGCTTAAATGATTATTTATTGATAAAATCTAGTAATTTAACACTAAATAAAATAAAAAATAACAAAAAATCTCCCCAAAAATTGACCCACGAGGGAAGGATTTGTTACGAAGTGTGAGGGAAGGATGAGGGTTAACTGTGGTGTCCAGATTATTGTGTAAGTAAACTGAGAACCAAATCAGTCAAATTCTTCAACTGATTCATTAAAAAGAATTAGCTCAAAAGAATGATTCATTCACAAATTGGACAACCTAACTACTTTAGGCCTATACTTCTTTCATAAACTTCTATTTCTATCTGTTTTTCACACAAATACTTCGAACATGGCACGAGTCCTATGAATTACTTTTATTTAGCTTTTTTTTGTAGCTCCTCATTAACATTCATTATTTTAATAATAATAATAATAATTTGTTACATTTATATAGCGCTTTACTGGGTACTCAAAGCGCTTTACATGGAAGGGGGGGAACCACCAATGTGCAGCATCCACCTGGATGATGCAACGGCAGCCATATTGCGCCAGAATGCCCACCACACACCAGCTGATTGGTGGAGAGGAGACCGAGTGATGAAGCCAATGAGTAAAAGGGGATTATTATGAGGCCACGATGGACAGAGGCCAATGGGCAAATTTGGCCAGGATGCCGGTGTCATGAGAAATCCTCTCCCCCTGTGAAATAGTGTCCGCCACGTGGGAGCAATAACATGCCTAACATATTGTAAATTATTTCAATTGATAAACTAAGTAATAATACCAATACAAAATCATAACATAGTAATGTACCTATAATGTAAATAATAAAGAATAAGAAAAAACAATAATATACAGAACAGGTGCATTGAACATTGAACATGCTATGCTAGAACGTACGCTAACTAAAAAAACATTAAGAACGAGATATGCTTAATTTCGCACCTTATAGCTTCGGTTATATACTAGTATATGAAACATATGATTTGCAAGACATTAAAGACTATTTTAACACAATTTAAACGACAAAAATCAAAACGTGATTTTCTAAGAATTATAATCGGGCTCTGAGCAGATTACCCATTAAAAGTTCTTTCAGCCAATAGAATCGCTCTGGGGTCCTAAGCGGACACTATTTCACAGGGGGACAGGATTTCTCATGACACCGGGGTTACACCCCTACTCTTTTCCGAAGGACATCCTGGGATTTTTAATGACCACAGAGAGCCAGGACCTCAGTTTAACGTCTCATCCGAAGGGCGGTGCTTATTACAGTATAGTATCTCCATCACTATACTGGGGTGTTAGGACCCACACAGACCACAGGGTGAGCACCCCCTGCTGGCCTCACTAACACCTCTACCAGCAGCTACCTAGTTTTCCCAGGAGGTCTCCCATCCAGGTACTGACCAGGCTCAACCCTGCTTAGCTTCAGTGGGAAACCAGTCTTGGGCAAGATATTCTTAAGAGTCTTTTTTCTAAGACCTTTCTTTTTGTTTTCCACAGAAGAAAGTTGTACAGTTTTTGAACGACATAAGTGTGAGTAAATGAACCATTTAATAATAACCCAGTCTTGCTTTGTTGACCCTCCTTCACAGATATACTCTGCTTTACGTATGATCTGCCACATATACTCTGAAAAATGTTGTAATAAGAGCCTTTGAGAATAACTCCATTTATTGACCACCACCTCTTTTATCATCTTCTTGCTATTATGACAAATGCTTTTCACTTTGATCTGATTAAAGGGCTGCCTTTGTTTTTATTGGTATCATCGGTATTGGACCACGGATAAAATTTGTTCAACAAGAGCTTCTATCACCCTGCATTTTAAAAGTTTAATTTAATTTATTTTCCTCATGAAACCCAAAGTTCTTGACACCGAATTACATAAATGATTGCCGAGTTTTCTATGCTGAGGTAATGTTATTAATTTCTTCCTCTTTTCACATCTGTGAAGGAATGGAATGCGAGGAATGCTTCAGTATGCATAGAAAAACCTAAAAATGCTCAAAATTCAAACTAAAAATGCTAAAAGTTTACCAATTTTTTAAAATATATTTCTTTTGGCTGACTCTTGCCATCTAGTGTTATATATATATATATATAATTTTTTTTAGAGAGGTCGGCAAAGACACCCAATGTAAGATACTTTGAGTTTAATTAAAAGGGTTATGCATGAAATTGTTAAAAGAATGTGCTTAAATTATTACTTATTAATAAAATCTAGCAATTTAACGTTAAATAAAATAAAAAATAACAAAAAATCTCCCCAAAAATGTACCCACGAGGGAAGGATTTGTTTTTTACCCACAAGAAAAATTTACAAGAGCTTCTATCACCCTGCGTTTTAAACGTTTAATTTCATTTATTTTCCTCATGAAACCCAATGTTCTTGACACCAAATTACATAAATGATTGGTGAGTTTTCTATGCTGAGGTAATGTTATTAATTTCTTCCTCTTTTCACATCTGTGAAGCCCTGAGCTGTATTTACTCTGCTCTTTCTCACTGCTTGATCCCATTATAATGAAATGTAAAGCACAGTACAGTGGTGCGGTGTAGTAGCTAGAGCTGCTGACATGATTGTTCACCCAAAAATAAAAATTCTGTTATAATTTACTTAATGTCAAGAGTCAAAAAGGACAGAAAAGCACCATAAAGGTGGTTCATACAACTTGTGAGCTATAGAATTCTAAACCCATATGCGGTGGTATGCGAAACAGCCTGACGTAATTTTTTGCTGAATCTTCTCTGTTAGTTATAATAATTTCTCTTTTTAAAACACTCTCAGCACTTATCTCAGCTTAATCAGGTTGCCTATTCAGCTCTGGTTGTAAACTTTGCTAACCCGTGCAGCGTTGACAGACTCTAAAGTTGATCAGCAGTGAATGAAAGAAAGAACATTCTAGCTATGAATGCATCTTTCAGCACTTTGAGGAATAGCTTGTAATTTCCTGCGGGCAGAGTCATTACAGTTGTGCTGGTTGTCTTGGTTTTATAGACCCAGGAATAGCCCCACACAAGATGGAGGAAGTCTCCCATCAGCAAAAGCTTTGTGTTGTGATAGTCAGCATTTGTGTGGCCACTGGTCAGAGATCCGATGTCTTCAGAAAGTCTATGTGTTTGTGTGTGTGTGAGCATAGATCCCAAAGCTAACTGTTTGTTTGTTCGGTTGTAGAGTTTATTGCAGCAAATGGATCACATTTTAGCCCAGGACTTATTTTAGGAAATGTAAGGGAGGAAAACTGACATTATGTTTTAAAATGATTTAATGAATCTCTTTGATATACTTTCTGAATGTTTACCATTTCTGAATTCTTGCAGTAAACTTACAGGTTAAGGTGCAGTCAAATTTACCATTTTTCAGCTAAAGTTTTTAGGCGAAAGAAAGTGAGACCATATGTGAAAAAAAGTATGGTAACCCATACTCAGAATTTGTCCTCTGCATTTAATCCATCCAAGTTAGTGCACACAAATTAGGAGTAGTGAGTAGTGAACATACACACTGCAAACCGTAGACACACACACATGGAGCAGTGGGCAGCCATTTTGCTGTGGCGATCAAGGGTCATTTCCTGCCGTTATTGAGGCTCGAAACCTGAGAACCCGCAGCCTTCGAGTTACCTAACCATTAGGCCACGACTGTCCCAAACACAGTGATGAAATAAACATCTAAAGCTATTCTGTCGGCACTGGAAGTCCATCAGGTGAAATTCTTCATTGCACCCATTCCAATTAAAATGACTGGATTTTGTATCATTGAAATTTCACTGCGCAATGGTAAATGTCCTGCACCTTTAGTCTTGCATTAAATTAAATTCATAGCAAATTATCTACATTTTAGCTTATACTGGCCAAAAATGTGCCTACTTAGTCAGGAAATAGTTATCTGACCTATATTTTAAAGTGACCAAAGTTCATTAAATTTTAGTGTTTTTGAAATGAATTATAACACAATAATAGGCCAAAGTGAATACAATTAATTGAAATAATTATCTCCATGAACGGTTTTCTGTATGCAGAAAACGGAAAGCCATTTTCCTTTATCATTTTATTAAATGTAGTCAGGATCTACAGATAACCTCCATCTTGGATGCATTTCACCTGTGATCTGATCACTGAAAACGCATAATGTTCAGTATAAAGTGGAATATATCTAGTTAACCTGCTAATGAGTGCCTTTCAAATACCTTTCAAAAATTTTATGCCAAACTTTTGGCAAATCCTTTAGCAAATCTGTTTCATCCTGCAAAGTGTTCTGTACTGTTTGGGTTTTTAATTGACCATGCAAGAGTTTCTTTTTCTTACTAACTTCAAACTGGAGAGTTCATCATACTCTCCAGTTTTTCTCTCAATTAAGGGCCAAATAAGGAGAAGAAAAATACAGCTGGTTAATGTTGGGGAGGAGAGGAGGAGAGAAAGAGTGAGTGATTGTCTGTTATAGTGGACACAGAGATTCTGTCTGTGCCAGACTCTTTGGCTTTCCATCGTCATACAGCCTGATAAATACTTTACACCTGCGTTGAATACTGCACAGAATCAATCATCAGTCTTTTAAGAGGGAACAAAACAGAACGTTTCTGCTGCAGCCTCTGCATTCATTTATTTGAAAAGGAATCAGATCCCTTTCATAAGTCAGGGAGAGTGTGAAGTGTAAATAGGACGAGAAGGGAAACCTATAAGAACATTCTAGAGGGATGACGCGTTATAAAGCATTGCATCTCCATTCTTGGAAAGTGTGGAAAGTGTGAAAATATGAAACGTAACAGGAAATGTGAAATTGACCAGCAAATACTGGCCAAACACCTGTCAAATACTGACAAATACAAAGACTTCTGTGCCTGAGTAATGGAGCAGTTCCAGATATTCTTGTGCTTTGCAGAACCAAGACCAAATTGTAGCATTTGTGGCCACTATCAAAACAAATGTCATATTGGTCTATAGTTACATTTAAAAAAAATAAAAATAATTATCAACTAGTATGTCCCCAAAACATGGAACCTATTGAAATTAGACAAGATCCACTAGCATTTACAATAATAAAAAAAAGCAGATGAAGAACATTTTTTATTTTTTGACATTTTTAACTTTGGAACCTAAAAATGTGGAACCTATTGAAATTAGACAATCTCTAAGCATGCATTTTTAAAAAGCCGATATTAGGTAAATTTTTTTGTAGTATTTTGTAGTAAGTATTTTTTATTTTGTACAATCTAATAGTAATTGTAATTTGAGCTTTGAGCTGCATTTTATGCTATACAAATAAAATGATTACAAATGATGTAAAGTGACCAGTGATTAACTTCTTTACTGAATTTTACATGACTAACTTTTTTTCTCACAACTATGATTGGGATTTCTGTCCAAAAATAATGAGTTGGTTACCGATCATTTTACTTTTCGCAGAAGCCAGCCAATACAATTTCTGTCAGATATTGGCATTGTAAAACAGCAGCCGCTGTTTCTGACAAATGTGAGGATAACAGAAAAATCACAGATTTTTAGGGAACTGCAATGAAAGATAAGATATATGCAGACCCCACTAAATATGGTCTAGCAATGTCTATGACCTTATGTTTATTTTTGAGGATGTATGTGATTTGTTATGTGCCTGACAAGCCTTACAGGAACAAGTGTGCCGATTCAGTTTGCATCTCATTGAATTCACCCCTTAATGTACTAACCATGAAAAGTGTCCTCTTCTGTCACCTGTAGGTCGGTGCCTGTCCTCTAGAAAAGCATTGTGGGTAATTTAGAGTCCCTGGCAGTAAATGTCGGGCATAGTCATATGTCACTGGGTAAAGAGCGTGGTTATAAAACGCTTACGAGTGTAGAGACACACAGCATTGCTGCTTAGTAACCCTGTTTGTTGTTTGAATCTTTCCATTTAGAAGGAATGGCTAAAGTCAGCGCTGGCAATCAATCATGCCTGGCAATATAACAGTCTCTTAAATGTCTTTTCATTGCCGTTTCTCCTTTATGCAGATTGCTACAATCTGTCAGTATGCTAGAGAACTGTTCCTATGCAGTAATACCTCCTTAAAACCTTTAGTGAATCAGACTAGTAGCTTTGAACCAGGCAATAATGGTTATGTACTGATGCAGCTCTGATCTTTTTTCATCCAATTTCACACTTCCATTGTTATTTGAAACTGCCATGAAATAGTCCAACATGTGAGATTCGAACTAGTCTAAATGCCTTTGCTATCATCATATTCAATTCTTTCCTCAGTTTTTCATTGAATATTGATTTTGTCCGACAGAACTGATAAATGACACTAATTTGCTTAGTGACGTGTATATCATTTCTGTGGGGTCTTGTAATTTACATCTCCTTGACAGTCTCTTAAGCTATTAATCTCAAGCCTATGAGCCATTTCTATGACCCCACTGTTTAGCTCAGACTCATATTAATAAATTAGATGCTCACGTCTAAACCGTAGCTCTGTCTGTTGACAGATTACCCATCATGGTATATGGTAGTATGTGCCTGCCTGGCTGAAGTAGATGTGTGTTTGCTTCTATTGGGTCCCAGTGTCATTTTTACTGATGGCTTGTGAGCGTTTCATCTCTGGCACCCTACCAGACAGCATCTGAAACAGAGCATATTGTGCAGCACTCTGAGAGCGGAGAGAAATGTCTCCAACGGAGCCGAAGATTGTGTCTCTGAAAACCTTCCTATGTCCAATGTGGTGTAGAATGTGTTGACTGGAGGCCTAAAAGGATGCCAGATAAACTTTAATCTTGCTTTCACTAAAGTCTTGAAAGGCTTTAGACAAAACATTTCAAGTTGTTTGCTAGTGCTTTTATAAAAAGAAAAAGAAAAAAAGCACAATATCTGAAAACCTCTGTACTCTGAGGGGGTAGTCTTATCATGACATAGTTTATACAGTGTATAGTCAATACTTTTTTTTTTACAAGAGATCTTTTATGCTCACCAAGGCTGCATTTATTTGATAAAAAAATACAGTAAACAGTATGTTTTTATTTTAAAATGTACTTTAATTCTGTGATGACAAAGCTGAATTTTTTCATTATTCCAGTCTTCAGTGTCACATAATCCTTCAGAAATCATTCTAATATACAGATTTTATACTCAAGATTATTATTATCATTGTTAAAAAAGTTTGTGCTGCTTAATAATTTAGTGAAAGCTGATACATTTAGAACCGTCTGATGAATAGAACAGAATTTATTTGAAATGTTAAAGTCCTTACTGTCACTTTTATTAATTTAATGTATCCTTGCTGAATAAAAGTATTATTTTTTTCAAAAACATGTATAAAAGAATATATAATATTTAAGTTTTTGCACGCTGTCTACATTGTTTTGATGTAGTATACAAGTCACTGACAGAATTATGCAAATCAGGTTACAGCGCAAATACAGTATGGACAAAAAATGTTTAGTGAAAAGTTGTTTGTCTGTGACAAACACTCACCATTCATAAACGTAAATATTGAAAGTTGAAGATTTGTCATCATTTATCATGGGTTTGAAGCACCACAGGACAGTGCTTTGTCTTTTTGACTGTGCTTGACTTTTGCACTGTTCTGAGGGACAGTTAGCATTAGCATTCATTGCAGCTGCTAAACCTCACAGGCGCCTCCTAATCATAATTCTGTGATGCTCTCAATGTTAATTTTCCTCATTACTTGACACAACTGTCTCACTTCCATTAGAGGCACATTAGGCGTCTGCCAGCATGTCACATTGTCTGTCATTAGATTTCAATGGTGTCTGTTTAATCTATCAATCTTGTTCATCAATAGATCTGCCTCACTGTAGGCGGATGAGCAGAGGTCAGAGGCTGGTGTTATGTCAAATATCATTTCATTAGAAATGTGACCATATTTATTATTTTGGGTCAGTGTCCATATGGGAACGAGATGTGGACATTCCCGTCGGCTGCTGAGACATAATAAAAAGCACAGCTTTTAGTTAACTATTTTGGTTTTTGCTTAAAAATATGGATTTTGTTTTCTTTGCAGTACTTTTGGCTTTGTTGTACCTCTTACGGAAATCTCAAAATGACTATCCATATTTCATACTGCACATTATAGTTTTTTATAATTCATTTATATCGTTTAAATAATTTTTTTTAAATTTATTTAGACAAAATAGTATAGGCCATAATTATTATGTTATCGTTATAACCCAGAATTATAGAATCATTGCATATTCTAGTTGACCAATAAATTGCTTGTGTCTGGAAATTTACCACGCTGTGCTTGCTTAAAGAATTAGTTTACTTTAAAATAAACTTTTGCTGATAATTAACTCACCCCCATGTCATCCAAGATGTCCATGTCTTTTTTTCTTCAGTCGAAAAGAAATTAAGGTTTTTGAAGAAAACATTGCAGGATTTTTCTTCATATAATGGACTTCAATGGGCTCCAAACGGTTCAAGGTTCAAATGACAGTTTCAGTGCAGCTTCAAAGGGTTTTAAACGATACCAGACGATGAATAAGGGTCTTATCTAGCGAAACGATCGGTCATTTAAAAAAAAAAAAGTTTAAGTTTTATAAGCACAAATGCTCGCCTTGCTCTGTTCTGTGATGCGCGTTCGTGACGTCACGTAATACGCAATTACGTTGAAAAGGTCACGCTTGACGTAGGCGGAAGTACAGAGTCAGTGTTTACCATAGGTGTTTACAAGTTGAACGTGCAATTACTAAGTCAAACGCCGTTGACCTTTTCAACGTAATTGCATTACGTGACATCACGAACACGCATCACAGAACAGAGTAAGGCGAGCATTTGTGCTTCTAAAACTTAGACTTAGTTTTTTTTTTTTTTTAAATGACCGATCGTTTCGCTAGATAAGACCCTTATTTATCGTCTGGTATCGTTTAAAGCCCTTTGAAGCTGCACTGAAACTGTCATTTGGACCTTGAACCGTTTGGTGCCCATTGAAGTCCATTATATGGAGAAAAATCCTGGAATGTTTTCATCAAAAACCTTAATTTATTTTCGACTGAAGAAAGAAAGACATGGACATCTTGGATGACATGGGGGTGAGTAAAATATCAGCAAAATATTAATCAATCACGATTAATCATTAAAAGATCGCAATCTCGATTCAAACACCCACGTGGTCTTATTCTTAATGACAACGATTCGCCGTGTCTATTAAACCTTTGACAAGTACGATCTCAGCAAACATTCAAATCTGTGTTGGTGCTGCTGCCGCTGTCCCAGAGAGAGCAGTTCATTTATAGGTATGAAACGGCTTCACAAACTGTCTGTTCAACCACACAGTATCATTATTTCTGTGTTATAGTACATTTACATTTATGCATTTGGCAGAAGCTTTTATCCAAAGCGACTTACATTGCATTCAAGATACACATTTAACTTTTTTTTTTTTGGTTAGTTCTTGCTTTCCCTGGGAATCGAACCCATGACCTTGGTGTTGCTAGCGCCACGCTCTATTGTTTGAGCTACAGTAACTCAAATGACTAAAGAAGTACTGGGATAAAAGCTTATATTTCGGATATGAACTCTGATGTCTACGGTAGCGATCAAAATAGAGTAAATCACTTTTTGAAAGTAACTTGATGCTTCAAATAAAGATTGTAAATTGTTACACCAGTAGGTGGCGACAAGTACCGTTACTGTATTCATCATCGAATCATTCATTCAAGACATTCATTCAAAAGCACGATTTATCCAGAAATGAAACAAATAAAGTCTTTAGGTGTGTTTGACTTGCGCATACCGGATGTATGACATCGAAGTACAGCGAGAGCGATTGGAAGGAATACGGAGCCGTCTGCTCTCTAATCGCTCTTGCGGTACTTTGATGTCATACACCGATCGGTCTGCGCAGCGCCGTCAAACACACCTTTTATGAGTGGGTCATTGAATCATTCATTCAAACCAGTTTTAAATTCAAATTAATTATATATTTTTAAATACACTGCAGCAATTCAGAATCGTGGAAGAACCGTGAAAAAAAAATCGTGATTCTCAGTTTATCCAGAATCATGCAAATCTACTTTGAGGAAGGCAGGCCAGTTAGTACTATACACTGACACTGGCCAGTTTGATGCTTTCTTATGTCAGTGATAATCATAACCTAATGAGAACTTAAAAAAATAATCTTCTATTATTAATAAAGTCTGTTGAACATGAAACAGATCTTTTAGAAGTGTCTATTCACCTTCAATAAGTTCTGTTGGCTCTGAATATTGTCAATATTTAATAAAAGGATTTGGAGGGATGAAACCTCATATTCTATTATTAAAATGCTTCATTCACCGTAAATAAGGAAATCTTTTGAAGGAATGTGTCTGAGGAGGAATCGTTCGTACGGTTTTTGAAGACTGCAGCATATTTTTCTCTTTTTCTCTCTCTCTTTCTTTCTGTAGCGCACACTTGCTCGCTCTCTTTGTGCTGACAGGAAACAACTGATTCGAATTCTTGTTAATGAACAGTGATGGAAAGAAAAAGACAGCGTGAAGCAGGAGTCAGGCACTTTATAATGTTAGGTTTAATGGAAACGCAATGTTTCACTAATTGAAAAAGGAAATTGATGCAGGAGATGTGTAATGCACATTTGGTTTCAGGTTTCCCATTTGATTTTGTTTCTGCATGATGTAGGGAATTCAGGGTGAATCGCAAGTAGCTGTCACCATATTTCAGCCTATCGGGAAGCCTTTTTTTAGAGAGTATGGGCTTTGAGAGAGTTAAAAAGAAAGGAAATTTGAATACATTTAAATTATATACACTAGCGTTCAAAACTTTTGGATCAGTAAGATTTTTATTCATTTTTATAAAGTTAATACTTAATACTTGTTCATAAATTAAAATGAATACTTTTATTCAGCAAGGATGCATCAAATTGATCAAAATTGAAAGTAAAGACATTTATCAATTGACATTTAATAAATTACATTTTAAAACATATTAAAGGGGCCATGACATGTATTTTTTAAATGGATTTTTATGTTCCTTGAGGTTCACTTATAATGTTAATAAAGTTTTTTACACACACACAAAAAAAAATATATATATATATATGCGAAAAAACTATAAGTTAAACTGTTTATTTCCTCGAAAAGTGCAAAAACACAGCCTCACACAGCAACACTGCCTCAACCAATCACTGCCCTGTCATAATGAACATCTTAAACAACCCTGAGGTGTCTTGAGTAATTGCTTGGCACAAGATGATCTGTAAGGGTAATATCAAACACAGCATCTATGTCACATCCAGGCGGTCTTGTCGTAGCACCTACCATAAACACCATCCCTCCCTTCACAGTCAGCCAATATTTCTGCAATGATTAATCATTACTGCCCTGCAGGAACAAGCTATCATCTGAAGAAAATTGATGGACTGGTTGTTAAAGAATATGAAAATACATTAAAATATGCTTTAGCACACTGTCAGGCAAAGACTTCGCCTGCAGCCACAAGCTGTGTAAAAATGTATGCTTTTGCTTCATGTAGTGACAAAGTTTGAGATACTAGTTTATTGGAGCTGGACCAGGCCGTGGTGACCATCAACTGTTTTATGCAAAATATCTATGTAACAATTTGTTTAATTGCAGAATTTGAGATACATTATATTAGGAATTATCAAATTGTATGTGGGCTCATTACTTTTCTCTTTCACCTCTGATTTAATATTACATTTCAATGACTTAAGAAAGTTTTGGACTTTGAAGACTTTGCCATGAAGGTACAAGATCCTTGACTCCCCCGCTGGCCCAGAGGTCTTTACATTCTCCATCCATAAAACACCTCATTATAACGTTTATACATGACTGCACACATCTCACCACCTATGCATTTCAAATAAAGAGCAATTGATTGGAAGAACCACATGAAACTTTATATAGTTTTAAACATTAATTTATGAATTGGTTGTACGTATATGCTGCCTGCCATTTCATTTTTATAAAATATTTAATACTGATCAAAGGTTTGTGGTTGGCAATATTTAAAACATATATATATTTAATTGTTTTATGATATTTGATAAAATATGTGGTAGCACTTTATGGTCACCCTTTAGTTTAGGGTCCAATTCTCACTTATTAACTTACTATTAACTATGACTTTTGCCTCAAACTCCTAATTACTGCTTATTAAAAGTTAGTAAGATATAGTTGGTAAGTTTAGGTATTGGGTAGGATTAAGGGATATAGAATATGGTCATGGATAATAAAGCATTAATATGAGCTTTATAAGTACTAATAAACAGCCAATATCCTAGTAATATGCATGCTAATAAGCAACTAGTTAATAGTACGAAGTACAATGTACTTATTACAGTAATTACAGTAACTGGGTAATAACTAGGTACTAACCTTGAACCTACTCCTAAACCTAACCTTAACCCCTGTAGTTATACTTATATTATCCAGTATTTTCTTAGGCAAGTTTGCTGTAAATACATGTACTGTATAATAAAGTGCAACCAAATATTTTTAAGTCTCTTATGCTCACCAAGGATCAAAAATATTGAAATATTATAATTTAAACTTTTCAATTATAAAGAGATCATGTCATGAGAAATTGTTGCGTATAATCAATGACGGTGTCTACACAGTATAAAAATGTGGGTTCAGTTTCTGAGTCTGTTGACAACAGGACAAATGGAAGAGTGTAAGAATGTTAGCTTTGACACGTCCAGTGTAAACAGCTCGTTTGCGTCTCTGTACAAACTTTAGAAGAATACAAGCATCGGAAACAAGTGGATGGTTTATTTGAATGGCGTCATGCATAACGTAGGGCGATTATATGTTTGTTCAGAGCATTGTGTTTTATCAATGAGGTACAGTGTAATCTTTTGTTGAAAGATGTTTTCCGTGCTCTGCACACATCCAAAACGTGCGCACAGAAAAGGTGATTTTAAACATTCTGTGCCTCTGACACACACACACGTGTGCACAGAACGGCTTCTCGCGATAATGAGTTCTCTTCCTCGTCTTTTTTCACAGCACACGAACAGACAAATACACACAAAATATTCTCGTAAACACAGTTGGTTATGTCTTAAGACAGTTGAGAAGAAAAGATGAAAACGTATGTATAATCCGTGTGATCTGTGCAGCTCTTAAAGTGACGGCAGAGTTTAAGGATGCCGTCTCTGTGACAACATTAAACAAACAAAAGACAACGAGAAAACTCACTCGCTGTTCTAGACAGAATATAATTGTACTATTTGTAATGTATAGCCTATATTTTATCAATAAAGTGCAGTGTTATTTTACATTTGATTATACAGTTTCTGTACCTGAATATCTGAAAATGTTTATTTCTTTCTATATTTATATCCTTGCGTAATTTTATTTATTTGTGCAATTGATCATTTATTTGTTCTTTTTTAATTACTGAGTGTTTAATTGTCTTTAATAATGCTTGAAATTTATATTAGTTAGGCTAGTTGTTTTTCCTCTGGTATTTTTAAACCATAGACAGAAGTTCCTTGTGTAGGTATTCTTCTTAGCCTGTTGATTTTTGTTCATGGTATTCAGCTCCTATGAAATGTTTTACAATAAGACTTAGAATAAATGTGAATATCTAAACTATCTAAAGGTTTGTTTGTTTTTTGTTTTTTTTACCTTATTGGAATCGAAATTTGGATTTTATAAGAATCAGAGTCGGAATTGTTAAAATTCAAACGATACCCAACCCTACATATCACTAATAAACACTGAAAGGCCACATTTGCTCATTCGTCCATATGTTACCAGTCGGAAGGAGATTAACATATAAGCAGATGTTTATCGATCCCTAAGGGGAACGTCAGGAATGTTGCGTAGGTTAATGTGTGTCTTAATTACTGTTATTTCCTCACAGAGAAAAGCTCATATATTCTCATGAGACGTATTCTGACAGGATCTGACTTGTACAGTATTTGAGTCTGGGCTACTCATCTCACATTGACTATATTTATTGAAGAACAGCATCTTCATACATTTTTGTATGTATTAGTATCTTAAGTAATAGGTAGAGAGAGAGAGAAAGAAAAGCTCCTTAAAGATAATGGAAAATCTTTTAACTGATGTTTGAAGTCCATTAACAATGATATTTTGCTAGATTAATTTTTTCTTCAGCTTTTAACATGAAAAGCTAGCAATTTATGAATAAATAGTTCAGGCATTTCTAATGTGTCTCTATTGTTTTAATTCTGAATTATTTTGTAGATTTTTCTAGGTCCTTAATGTCATCCTCCTCATAATTTTGTGTGGGAAAACAGCAGCATAAATACATTTTACATATTAAAAATGGAGTTAATATATTCTATGATGTCTGTAGTATTAGTTGATTATCACTTTAAAATATTCCATCATGTTAGATAAAATGTGCAGAAATCTTTTAAAATCATTAAAAAATAAAAAAAAGATAAAAAATCGACTCTTAATCCCTCACTGAGAAATGACTAACTTCCATCCTGTTTGGTTTGCTCTAATTATTTGGCCTGACAGAAAATTTGTCTTGCCATTTGTGTAAATAATCAAGTTTAAATTAATAAAGTTTATGGACCTGGACCTGAGCAGATCATATTTTTGAAGGTCTGCTGTACCCTTTTATGGAAATACTTCCCTAAATTACAACACAAGCGTATTCATTTTTTATAAGTTCACAAGCCACTGCCTAACAGGAATAGCCCAAGTACACTGTGTTACCTTCACCACTCAAGTCTGCAGTTGATTCAGTTATGCGGTTGTTCATGTTCTTTCCTCCTGTGAGTGGCTGGTTGGGACTTCATGGGTGCAGAGGTCCTATCTGACCATAGAGCTCATCCATCAAAAAACCCTTGGAGTCTCCTTTTTACTGTAGATTGCTGTGTAAGGTATGCTGTTATCCAGTTAGCAGTTCCCTTGGCCACTGAGGTCATGTTTATTTCATATTCATAAGGATTGATGGCTGCAATGTGCACTTAATTTCCCATAAGGTCCGGTGCTGAAGAACTGTAATAGTCTGGGTGCAAAGGCCAAGTATTTGAACCTTGTTCAAACTGACATTGTATACATGATTTAACCTCAACCCTAACAACAGTATAAGAGTTAGAAAGTTCATATCAGTTGAACAGCATGAGATCAGTTTAAATGTCTTGTACGATTTGTAGGCACTTAACAGCTGTGATTTTTCCATTATTACAAAATGTACCTATGAGACCACCACAAACTGAATGAAAGACCTCTCTGGCGAGTCAGTGTGGCGTGAGTTGTTGTTTAAGAGGTAAAGATGGAGGATACGTTAGGGCTGATTTTGCAAATTAGGTTTTAAATAGCCCGGACACAGTTGACTCGTCTGCTGTAGAACTGCGGTGCTCAAAGACGATCAGAGCCACTAAACTTTATTAGCCAGTTCTACCAGATAGACTCGGTAGCCAGATGAAGTAACAAGCGTTAATTTATTGACAGACCAGCAAGTATTATATTAAGAGGTGCTTTGGCGTAGGCCTCGTCCGTAGCTCATGTCTAGAGGGTAACAGACTGTGCATTTCCTGCCTGAAGATGAAGGCAGTGGAGCAGCCGACCCCCTGGGAGTTATGGGCAGGGACCATCCTGGTGGTGGTGGGGAGGATGGAGGTAAATGTTGGCGTCAGCATCTGCAAACTCAGACATGTGTACCGATCTTTTATACTCCCGGTTTTAGAACATGATAGGTTAGATCTGAAGGTAATAAATGCCGTAACATTTGAGTCTTCCGGGTAGAACTTACGCTAGAGCTTTTATTTCAGACACGTGCCCATGAATGTAATGCTCAGCCTCACACAGTGAAGGAGAACAAGAAGAAAGAAACTAGGGGTGGGAACTGCAGCATACATATTCATACAGTAGGTGTCAGAGGAGACAATTTTGATATGTGAAAGTGAAATCTGTTAATCATTCAATAAAATGTTGCTGTTTAGTGACAAGCCTTAAAGGAGCCGCCCCTTAAAACCAGATCATTTTAGATGGTTAGAATAAAAAAATAAAATAAAGTTTGTGCAAAAAACTTTATTAACATAATAAGTAAGCCTCATGGAACATATTAAAATAATTAAATCCATTTCATGAACCATTTAATTATGTACTCTGTGTGTGTGAGAGAGTACATACATATATACATATATATGTGTAATATAGTAATGAGCCAAAACTTCATGACCAGTCATAGGTCAAGCAAATATCGTTGATCATCTCCTAACAAGGCCACATATCTGAGTAGATTAAATGGTGAGCAAACATTCAGTTTTCGTAATCTCGTAAACATGTTGGATGCAGGAGAAATGGACAGGAATAAAGATCTGAGCAACTTTAACAAGGGCCAGATTGTTATGGTAAGGTGACTGTGTCAGAGTATCTCTGAAACGGCAAGGCTTGTGGGTTGCTCTCAGCCAGTGGTGGTGAGAATTTAGGAGCTCATTCCAGCTTTTAATAGTTATCAGTCTTGTATTATTTGTCATTAAGGAGGGAAAAACCACAAACCGGCAACAGGGTGTTGGACGTCCAAGGCTCATCGATGCACGAGGGCAACGAATGCTACCTCATCTGGTCCGAGCCAACAGAAGTTCTACTGTGGCACAAGACACACCGTGCATCTCACTCTGCTGTGTATTGGGATGCGTAGCCGAAAACCAGAGTGCCTATGATGACCCCTGTCCACCACTGAAAGCGCATACAATGGACACGAGAGAGTCGTAATTGGACCTTGGAGCAGTGGAAGAAGGTTGCCTGGTCCAGTAAGTCACGTTTTCACGTCAGTGTACGTGTGCATCCGTTTACCTGGCACCAGGATGCAGTGTGGGATGACAACAAGCTGGTGGAGGGAATGTGATGCTCTGAGCAATGTTCTGCTGGGAAACCCTGGATCTGGCCATTCATGTGGACATAAATTTGACACATGTAACAACGTGGAACATGATGAACAGTTCAAGGTGTTGCCCTGGCCTCCAAATTCCCCAGATCTCAATTGAGCATCTGTGGGATGTGCTGGACCAACAAGTTCGATCCACTGCGGCTCCACCTTGCAACCTACAGGACTTGAAGGATCTGCTGCTAATTTCTTGGTGCCAGATACCACAGCACACCTTTAGGGGTCTTGTAGAGTCCATGCCTCGGCAGGTCGGTGCTGTTTTGGCAGCATATGGAGGACAAACAGCTTATTAGGCAGGTGGTCATAATGATTTGGCTCATTGGTGTATATGTGCATGTGTGTGTTCAAACTTTTGGGGTCAGTAAGATTTTTTCTGTTTCTTATACTCACCCAGGCTGCATAATAACAGTATTTTCATATAGCTCCTCACACATTTCTGTGACTTTGTAACAAACGTCTGAAGAGCTAATCAGAATTTTACAAAGTATCGTCAGACTTTATAATTTGAAGGTCAATATCTAAAGAGTATAATTATTGTCAATGATTGTCAGATTACACAAAGAAAAAATAGCCAATTTTCACTAAGATCTGTGTGCTTCGTTAAAATGGAGACTTTGCGGTCTTTGTGTTCTTGGAATAATCTGTTGCGCATATAGATGAACCTGTTATCTTTTAGCTCATACTTTAAAGCACTCAATCTAAATATCTTTCATGATGCATGTGTCGTTTCTGCTCTTCCACAATGGCGTAACTGATGCTCTTAAATTGCTGAGCATCACCCTTGTTTAAATCCTTCTCTTTCACTCTACACTGCTCTATTATTCATTGCCCAACCTGATGACAGAGCGTCACACTAAACCTGACACACCTCATGTTACATTTGCATGGAGCCAAACTCATTAGATACTTTTAGACCCATTAAAGGTCAGGCGAGCGGAAATAACCATGCAGGCCAAACAGAGCATGTTTTAGAAACGCTTATTAAAGGAATGTGACATTTCATACCATGATTGGGGTTGTAGTGTCTTTTCGGACTGGTTAGCATTGGACTTAAAGGGATGGAGAAAAAAAATATGGCTGTGTTTTAAAGGGGGTTGTTTTTTTTTTCACTTTTTTTATAAGGTTATGTTAAAACAAACCACTCTCTTGCACGCTGTAAGCATACACCGTGTTTTGAAATGTCAGCTGCTTTTACTTACATATGAACTGTTGCCTAATGAGATTTTAATACTTGATGGCTGAACAATGCAAGGTGCTAATTGCGAGAAGAAATGTAATGCTCTGTCAAATTTTATGGATGATTGCATTGGCAACAGGCGATCAATTCATTCTACATCTTTTTACAAACACGTCACAAGTCTTATTTCTTAGGAATCGACACTTCCTGTCTGTTTGACAGCTTAAGGACACGGATGTCAACACGACGCTAAAGACAGATTGTGATTGAGACATTTTAAGACCTTATTGGGGGAACAAATTACATTACCATGTTTTATTCAGAGCTTTCGCTTGTGCTGTCAGAGGGTGCACGGGTTACATTGATGGAGGGAGGGGGGAGGGGGGAGGGGGGGGCGGAGTCAAATAGTGAATTATTAATTTGGTCCTAATAATAGAAGTGTGGCTGTTCTGGAGAATTAAGTCAATTCGCAAGTCTGAATTTATCGTTCTTTCTCTGTGTTTCGCCTTTGTATCTGTCTATCTCAGCCTTTGATGTTACAGATTAAACGGTGCATTTTGCTGTCGGATGGGCATGTGCCGTTACACAGAAGCATTGATATGAGGTGACTGGCCTGAGATGGCTTTGATCATTGCTGTAATCAAGCCTGAAGCTATGCTTTTCACCGTCCAAATGGTTTTGAATAAATCCACCTCAACTCCCACTCCACTTACTTGTTACACAGATTTCCCCCTCTGGTTTTATCTCATCTTGTGCATTCACCTCTCTGGGTAGAAACCAAAGATGATCAATAGATGCTGTGCATGTGAGAACTCTTCCACATGATTGGCGGAATGAGAACTCATACATCTTGCTTGCTTACAGGTAGCACACATCACGCTGTCATTCTTCTAGATCAGCTTGGAAATGTTTAATGTCAGCTTCCTCCTTCGCATCTTAAGGTTGAACTGAATCTATATTGCCAAATGTTGTTTTATTCTTCATGTGAAATTATAGTGATTTTTTTTTTTTTCATCTTTCATTCATCTCAGTTGCAAAACTTTTACTTTAATTAAGAATGCACGGATGTGATAACTGCTAATTCTTTTTATGTTTTAGCCGTTATTACAATTTCATACTATTTTGTCCAAATAAATAAAAAAATACAAAAAACACACGCATACATATACTAACACCACACGCACACACATACTAACAACTAAAAACGAATCTTTTAGAAAGATACATATATTTTTTTATTAACATATACCTAAAAGCATACAACTTGGACTGCATGGTGTTATGGGGTTATTTCCGTTGTGAAATAGGCTACACAATAACACAAGACCGTTTGATTTCAAAAGCGTATAACTGGTATGTAACATGTAATGTAACTGATACTGTATCAGGTAATGCTGATGCAGGGTGTTTTTAAGTACCTGTATAAAGATCGATTGGCGTCTGTGTACAGTACACATAGTATACAGTATACTGTACAGTACAGTACAGTACAGTATACAGTATCCCCACACAAAATATTGCGATGCTATGCTTTAATGATTTTTTTGCCCCAGTCCTAGTTGGCAGAGGTAATCTAAATGTAAAAGTTGGATAAGAGAGCATGCACACTTGCATATCCAATAACCAATATGATACCGATATATATAATGTGCATCCCTACCTTTAATGTGATGAAAAAATCCTGCTTCGTATATTGCTTGCTGTAAAATAGCTTTTAATGGAGAAATGTTGTTGGACCAGTAGGGGCGAACTGGGTCCCGCTAACCAACCAAACCTTGACCCCTTGCCATGAACAGGCCTTGATTGTATTGTTTGGGTTATGGATCTGATGATGTGAAATTTAAGATGTCCTTAATTCTCTTGGTCCTTTAATGAGGAACATTGGTAAATGAAAGTAAATGAAACATTGCATGTCATCAGCATTGTGGAATGCTTTTGGATACCATGAAAACAGAAATCTAATTTCTGAAATAGAAATTTAATTGAGTGGTGATGGAGACTAATGCTTTTTTGTCATGTTGCTATGGTGTGGTTTTATATAAAGACCATTCTTAGTGTTTCTTGTTTATTATTTTTCATTAACTTGAGGCATAAATTCCATCTTTGCATGATTGTGTGTATGTTTTAGGTGTCTAGACCTATCCAAACCAGGAGTTGATTATGCCAAGTTCCTGTACAGTGCTTCCCTCCCCTCTAACTTTTCTTCCAGAAGCATTAGCTGTTGATGTGGTGCATTCACACCGCTACATTCGTTCCGTCCCAGGATGCCTGTTTTTGCAGCAGATCGTACAAGGTCACACCTCATGTACAGCCTCATACATCCTCAAAACATGGACGCGCACACACAGTGACAGAGCTGATTCTAATGGAAAATGCCTTGGATTACTTAGCCATATGGCAATTTAACGTTAGTTAAATGGTTTTCTTTGGAGACATCTCTGTCACTTTTCAAACTAGCAGTAATAGAAAAATGCTAAGGAGACAATTTAAGAAGAATTTTTTTTTTTAAATGACATACCTGAGGCTTCTGGGTTTTGTCTGTACACTGTAGTATTTATGATGTGTCTCCAGCAATTACCTGTCTATGGCCCATGCAGTTTTCCACAGGAAGAAACATTTAGATTAGCAATCGTTATACACTCAGTTAAATGTGATTTGTTGTGAATGCACTGCTTCTTTGATCAGCCTGAATGGTTCACTGCTCTGTACTTTAGCTCCTCGACTGAAACTGGAAAGAATCTTTCTGTGCTGAAAATGCAACATATGCTTTAATAGAGGGACTTCTTTTTGAAAGAAGTCTCATGCTCATCAAGCCTGCATTTATTTGATCAAACATACAGAAAAAACATTATTATTGTGAAATATTATTACAGTTTAAAATAATTGTTTTCTATTTTAATATACTTTAAAATATAATTTATTTTGGTGATGTAAATCTGAATTTATCAGCCATTACTCCAGTCTTCAGTGTCACATGATCCTTCAGAAATCATTGTAATATGCTGATTTATTATCAAATCTGTCCAAAACAGAAATCTTGTCTAAACAGTCTTATGTCTATGACATTTTATGTTGCAGCAGGATTCATATTTAAACTGTCTTTTTGCAGTTTAATATTCACAGACATTAACAGAATAAACTTGCCTTACAATCCTCGGCTGGATCTGTTGCTGTTTGAAATTAAACTTAAAATTAAAATGTACCTCTTTCCTTCTGAGGTAAATTATTTTTCTGATGTAAAATACATGCACTAAACTTGATGTGTTTTTTTCGAGTTGATGCGGGCGGGGATACTTGCATGGATCACGTCAGTATTTGACTTTCAAAAGAACGCACGCTCTGTGGCCTTGGCCACATTACGCATTAGTGGATAATGAGACACTCGCCAACGACTGACATCTCTGTCTTTTCAAACAGATTACAAAAACAGTGTCGATTTTATTTACATTATTTAAAATCTGACATTTCAACGTATCTTTAGACATATGTCTCATGTTTGTGTGACAAGTATTCACTAAGTTACAGTTCATTTTCTGAAGAGTAACATCATGTTTGTTTTCTTTATTTTGCAAAAAGCACAACATTTTGTTTTTATTGTGAGTATACACAAATAAAAGTAGAAACTTAACAGATTATAATGATGTATAACACTTGCCTGAATGACCAAAATCGACAGATTTTGCCGACTTTGCCGACCTCAGAAAGTTAAAATGAACGCAAACCATAACCAAACTTAGGACATGCGTTAACGACAACCGACAAACAGAACTGAAAACACAGGAAGTAAATACTCAGGCAGAAAAGGTTAATTAATGACAAACAGCTGAACAGAATGACTAATCATATCAGTAACCATGAGAAGTCATATGTGGCGGGAAACTAGAAAAAAGGAGGGACTGAGGATAAACAAAATAAAAGTCCAAACATAACAGAACCGGGACAACCTCTCTCATTGCATTTTACAAGTCACTTTGGAATATAAATCATAGCAAAAAAATGTGACTTATATTCCAGAAAATATTGTAGGCTACATATTTATTAATATTCATTTAAAAAAATGTTTTGCATATTGTGATTTTTGTGCAATTAAAATTTCTGCCCTAAATGAAGCCAAACCATTTGGAAAGTAATAAGAGAACTGCAAACTTGGCAGAGTACCCTTGCCCTTCTGTACTTCTTCCTATTCGGCTGTTTCCCTGACAGAATTATTGATCCATCCCAAATTGGCTCGCGGTGCCTGAGTCTCAACTCCAGTGTCTGGGCTGAATGACACCGATGGGCTTGCTCAGTTCAAGAGCTTTTCCATTTTCAGGTCTATCAGTGCCTTGGGGGCTTGGGGAGCGACATATCATTTTTCTGGGGTCAGGTTTCTTTGAATTGCAAGTCCCACACAAAGCAGAGCAAAAGTCCTTAAACTTGGCTTAAAAATTGCAGGCTAGTTGACCCTGCATTTGAGCTGTGTATGAAGGTTTTTTATTGGCTAGAGAACAGAATTCAGTGTCATTAGGATAACTGTGGGATTGGACACAAAGTTTGGATGCCCCATCCTTCATCATTCTCAGAAGGTTAACAGCCTCTGCCAAATGTCTCACAAATTAAGTCCTGATAGGCATATGTCTGCACCCTGTTATTGTATTTGGCAGTTGTGTATTTCTCATCAGACTGTAATCAGGCCGTAATCAGAATAGTGCTGGTGAGAGAGTAATTTGTCAAGCCGACGTGCAGATTGAAAAGGTGGAACATAATTCCACCGGAATGATTTCTAGCTTCCAATTGTTTTTGTTTTTTTTATTCTTGGTTAATTATTACATTGTGCCATGGCATGCCCTTCCTGCTCTACTTTGCAAACTGTCTTCACTCGGATGTTATTAAACATTTTCATAACTACAGCATTTCTTGAGACATGGGACAAAATATGCCCCACAAATTTTACCTGCTGTTAGTTTTTAAAAATATCAACATTTCCACTTTGAAATTTATTTTTGTAACATTATAAATGTCTTAATTGTCATTGTTCATGCATTTTTTGCAAAATGTAAAAAAAATAATATATATATATAATTTTACATTTTGCTAAAAAAAAAAAAAAAAAATATATATATATATATATATGTATGTCTGTGTGTGTGTGTGTGTGTGTGTGTGTGTGTGTGTGTGTGTGTGTGTGTGTAATTTTTATATTAATAATAATATTATTATTATTATTATTATTATTATTATTTGTATTTGTATTTTTAATATATAAATTGTATTTCCTCTGTTTGGTATCTTGTTTTATAGGACTAGTAACCCATAAGGTTTTGACTGAAAACTGCATTCCTATATTAGCATAGAAAAAAGCCATAATTATATGATTGGAATGTTGTGTTGTGTTGTGTTAATTTGTGTTAAATACTTTAGGTAAAACTATGAGGTGACCCCTTCTGAATCATTTCATGTATGGCACCACATCATTTAATATTCAGTACCATTTGACTGTGCATTTTCTTTTCAAAGCATTTCAAAGATTTTTCTTAAGTGCTGCTAAACATTTCTAGAAATAAATTTGCCGCATTTCTGTTTGACAAGAGGCTATTAGTCTTACTGTTAGTTTGAAGACTTTATGGTCCAAATAGTCCATATTTTATGGTTGTCAGTCAATGATTGTCGTCTTTTGAATGAAACCCATTTATTGTATGGTACAGTTCAGCTAGGCAATATCATACTTGTCCAGGTCCTCATGAGTTTCCTCTTAAGGTTTCCTTGATGCTTTTTCTCTTATAGATGGACCACCCATATATTGTTCTTAAGACAGTTATCAGTATGCAGCAGCATATGCTTTATGCTTAATCGCTATAAACCATGGCTGCAGCTAAACATCTTGTGTAAGGTATTTTATTTAGTTGGGAATGCATTGGGAATTCAGGACCACAATCCACAGTAATGTAACACTATCAGCTCCCTGTCAGGCACTCAAGATAACTCAACCATCTCCCCATGGAAGCCCCTGTTAGTTATCATCACATTACAGTAGTGAGAGAAAGACATAATAGCCTTAAGATAATGCTCTCCACGGGGAAGAGCAGGCATAAAAAACACATTTTAAGTTGCAGAGAGTTCGTTTGCTCAGGTTTGTAGATTTAAGGTACCTCAGGGGAGCTCTTCAGAGATGTATTATTATTGCTGGTTTGGGATCAGAGCTCTGTACCTCTCACAGTCCACATTAAATTTGTATACAATTTCCTATTGAATTGGTTCACATTTGAGGGGAAACTCTGACGTGCATTTTCTTTGTAATAGAAACACCTTCTGTATTTTTCTCTGTCTCTCATTCTCTCTGTTTTTCTTTCTCCTAAGAGTATTTGGCAGGCAGTTGCATTCTTAGCCATTTCATCTGCAGTAATGTAATGTAAGTGTAGCATTGTGCTACATCAATGTTTAGGAACCCATAAGAAAGAAAAATCCAAAGAGAGATCTCTTTAACATCTCAAATGTTTCTCCTAGAGAAAAATGAGGTTCGTTTAAGATCAAATGGAGACTTTTGCTTGAGTCTCCTATTTCTCACAATTGTCTCCTGAGGCAAAAACTCTAACATTCTCACAATGGTCTCCTTTAAAGTTTTAGAAGAAATCTCAACATCACCACACACTGTGCTCAGATTTTTCTCCTTAGCTAGAAACAATGGAGCTCTCACACTTGTCTTCTCTGAAGTTTCAGAAAAGATCTCAACATCATCACACACTGTGCTCAGATTTTTCTCCTTAAAAGCAGGTCGGCCTGGTATGCCTGCACGATAGACATAGTGTGCAGACACGCTGCAGCCTGACCTGCTGCCGAGTACGCTTTACCCACCAACGCTGAAGTTGTCTTTAGTGGTTTGGTGGGTAATGTCTGAGCTTTCAGGAACGATGCAGCTGAGGGAGAGAGATCTTCAACCCTAGGCATCGCCCCAAAACCATACTGTTTTAGCCCTACAGTATTACTGTATGTCGAAGTTTGCGGGCTAAACACAAGATATGATGCTGATTTCTTCCAGGACCTCGGCACCTCAGTGTGGAGGTCTGGAAAAAACGGCAAGCCTCAACGTAGAGGCTGAGCTGCACGAGAGGGCAGAAAACGCTCATCTAGTTTACTTTTTTGGTGAGGTTTTTTTCTCCTTTTGGTCTGCCTTTCAACTGGATGAGGCACTGGATCTAACAGGTGAAGGCTAAGATAAGGCTGGGTCCGTCTCAAACCACTCTGTAAGATCCATTTGCGAACCCCACGACTGAACCCGCCGTTCTGCCTCAGCAGAAGCGGGACCTGAGCCACGAGGAACGCGAGCCGAAGCACTCTCCTCAAAGAATGCCCGGCAGGAACGCAGCATTCTTAATGGTAGCCGCTCACAGTGCTCACAACCAGCCCCCTCGAGGGGCAAAGGCGTTCTCACAGCGTTTCGGCGCAGCGTGAGTTCCCTTGAAAGGGAACTTCTTAGACTAGTCTTAAAAGTTAGTCATGAGTTATGTTAAGCTTTTATGTTAAGAAAAGTCTAGGCATCCTTTCAAAAAGGACATTTATTTCAGAATATTTGTAATTGTAAAGAGTAGTTTTTCATTCAAATAAATCTGCAATAAACTGCTTATTATATATTATATATATTATATATTATTTATATATATATATATATATACACTCACCTAAAGGATTATTAGGAACACCATACTAATACTGTGTTTGACCCCCTTTCGCCTTCAGAACTGCCTTAATTCTACGTGGCATTGATTCAACAAGGTGCTGAAAGCATTCTTTAGAAATGTTGGCCCATATTGATAGGATAGCATCTTGCAGTTGATGGAGATTTGTGGGATGCACATCCAGGGCACGAAGCTCCCGTTCCACCACATCCCAAAGATGCTCTATTGGGTTGAGATCTGGTGACTGTGGGGGCCATTTTAGTACAGTGAACTCATTGTCATGTTCAAGAAACCAATTTGAAATGATTCGAGCTTTGTGACATGGTGCATTATCCTGCTGGAAGTAGCCATCAGAGGATGGGTACATGGTGGTCATAAAGGGATGGACATGGTCAGAAACAATGCTCAGGTAGGCCGTGGCATTTAAACGATGCCCAATTGGCACTAAGGGGCCTAAAGTGTGCCAAGAAAACATCCCCCACACCATTACACCACCACCACCAGCCTGCACAGTGGTAACAAGGCATGATGGATCCATGTTCTCATTCTGTTTACGCCAAATTCTGACTCTACCATCTGAATGTCTCAACAGAAATCGAGACTCATCAGACCAGGCAACATTTTTCCAGTCTTCAACTGTCCAATTTTGGTGAGCTTGTGCAAATTGTAGCCTCTTTTTCCTATTTGTAGTGGAGATGAGTGGTACCCGGTGGGGTCTTCTGCTATTGTAGCCCATCCGCCTCAAGGTTGTGTGTGTTGTGGCTTCACAAATGCTTTGCTGCATACCTCGGTTGTAACGAGTGGTTATTTCAGTCAAAGTTGCTCTTCTATCAGCTTGAATCAGTCGGCCCATTCTCCTCTGACCTCTAGCATCAACAAGGCATTTTCGCCCACAGGACTGCCGCATACTGGATGTTTTTTCCTTTTCACACCATTCTTTGTAAACTCTAGAAATGGTTGTGCGTGAAAATCCCAGTAACTGAGCAGATTGTGAAATATCCGGCCCGTCTGGCACCAACAACCATGCCACGCTCAAAATTGCTTAAATCACCTTTCTTTCCCATTCTGACATTCAGGACCAGGACAACACCCCTAAATGCATTGAAGCAACTGCCATGTGATTGGTTGATTAGATAATTGCATTAATGAGAAATTGAACAGGTGTTCCTAATAATCCTTTTGGTGAGTGTGTGTATATTTATATATATATATACACACACACACACACACACACACACACACACACACACACACACACACACACAGTTACTGAAAAACTAAAGCAACTATTTACAGAATTTACAAAGTGTAAAAAACTCATTTAGTTGATAAGAACTGTCTGTCATACAGTCTGCGAGCTGCGCTAAGGTGTGTGCGTAAACTGACAGAAGCGCGCCGGTGTCAATGGATACCTGAGCACGAGTAGTATTCACCAATGCTGTTTACATAGAACAGTGCAAGATGACGCCTTTTGATTGGTTGCTACGTCCATCCATCAAAACTTTGCTGGCAAGGCATTGGCTAGGCATTGACTGGCTTTATCCAACGAAAACCATGGGTGCTATGATTGACACCTCGCCAAGCCTGTAATGCACTTCCTGGATATGTTGAGTCACCAGAACGCCTGTGATTGAAGGAGAGAGACGAGTGCAAACAAAAGATTTTCCGTTGTTTTGGATTAAAAAGTTGGGATGCATTTTGATGAGTGGAATCTTACATTGAAATGTATGCTGGTGTTTCTTGGATTTGTCCGATCTGATCTGAACGATAGGAGATGAAAGATAAGTTCTGCGTTTATTTTGTTCATGTTTACATGGCTGGTCCTTCAGCATTTCATTTAACCCTTTCCTCTCTGGTGTATTTATTGCAAAAACAAGTTCAGAAGGTTTTTGCTTTCAAATGATGCATAGTTTGTGATAGTTGATTAAATATTTGTTATAAAACAAAAGTAAATAAAAGTACAAACAAGTTATCTGACATTATCAAGATGAATTTGTACTGACAGTTTAACATGTGAGTTCTTGTCATATTTTATTACCATTTTCTAAACTATTGCGAATAAACTGTGAGAATGTTGAAGGTGTCTGAATACATTTTGATTTGACTGTATACAAATGCAATGTTTTATAAAGCTACTTGTTATAAAAAGTAGCTTATTACAAAAACTATTAAAAAATGTAATTAACTTTTGTTTAGTTATTTGGCAGAATTGCTACATTAGTGCACTTTTGAGTTTGGTGATTTAATATTTTCTTGATATAGTCATATACACTCACCTAAAGGATTATTAGGAACACCTGTTCAATTTCTCATTAATGCAATTATCTAATCAACCAATCACATGGCAGTTGCTTCAATGCATTTAGGGGTGTGGTCCTGGTCAAGACAATCTCCTGAACTCCAAACTGAATGTCAGAATGGGAAAGAAAGGTGATTTAAGCTATTTTGAGCGTGGCATACCGGTCTGAGTATTTCACAATCTGCTCAGTTACTGGGATTTTCCTTTAGGTGAGTGTATTTTGGAGATATTTTAAGTGCTTCTCTGGAACAAAAATATGCAGCAAAGAGAATGATGTACTGTGTGTTATTGTAGTGACACACTTGGTTTTGAGTGCCTGTCAGTGGTTCACTTCTGCTCTTTGTTCACTATAATATGTGCACTTCTCTTAGCATCTAACTGTGCTAAAATGATGCATACGGTACACGCTCGCCATTCTTAAAGATTACACTTATAGAGTTCCACTGCCAAATTTAAAGGTGAAATGTGTAATTTATGCACCACCCAGTGTTGCAAAAACAATTATTGTTTTCTAACAGGAACACGCCCACCATTTCCCATTGGTCAGACAAACTGGTAGCTCCACCCTAATTTAGTGCCATTGGGGATGGTGTTGCTGTGTCAATCTGGCCTGGATCTTGAAACAAACAGCACTGTTTTGAAAGCACCGCTGAGCTACAGTGTTTACAGTTATCTGGGAAATCAGCCTAGGAATGGCGTACTTGTGTCTCTGTGTATTTAACTGGAGTAGGAGAAAATATTTGGCATCAATGAAGATATTATACACTTCACTTCATTTTTAATAAAATCTGAAACATAAATTTGGTTAAGCCATCTCCTGAGTCTGGATTTCCAGTATTTCTCCATTTGAAACTCCATTTACGTTTTACGTTTGCAGTTTTTTCTGTACCTCTTCAGTGGCAGTTAATAAGATGGCACCAACTGAACCATTTAAAAATTATAAACAGGGAAACCATCTCAAAAGTGGCAAAGCAACTGGCATTCATTAATTTTTCGGAGAGAGTTGGTAATTTAAGGTGATTTGACAGACTGTTGGCGATGTGAGAAAGTTGAGCAGAGCTTATGCAAATGAGCAGTGATCCGCCTCCTGATACTGTAGTCGAGTGGGAACGTTTGCTAGCCAACAAAAGTAGAGCGACAGCCTCTCTATGAATGCACTGTAAGAAACTGTACACTTTGACACATTATAAGCCACATTTAAGCTGTTTGACATGTATTATGAAGTACGATGGCAACACATACTGTAATTACCATATAACATCAGGTTTCTGTCACACATTGGACATCTTAGTTTTATTATTAATCATAATCATTCAACAGGAATTGTCATTCGCAAACCATTTGACTTCAGTAAGTTGACATTCACAACTGAAACAGAACTTTATTGAAATTTATTGAATGGTAAAAGTAGATGTTAAGTAACAGAATGCCACTATAGACTGAATGTGAGTTTGCTAAAATAGTACTTAAATGTCTATTTGGCTATTTGTTAGAAGTGTCCAATAACTTGCGCTGCTTAAGTTACTTTAGAAGTAAATGCAAAGGCGTTTCAGAGGAAGTTATTAGTTTGATGAAAGATTACAAAGACAGACTTTTTTTTTTATTTGAAATAACATGATTAATCATTCATAAAAATAACAAGAGCATTTATTAATAGGGTAAACAACATCAGTTTTGTTCATATTCATGTTTAAGTCTTTTATATATTATGCTGACCTCGCTTATGACACCCCACCAAGCCACTAAGTGCCTACCATTAATACACCAGCACAACTAATCTATCACCATGCATGCCTTCCACACTTTCAGGAAATCCCACATGTTCCACTGGCATGCAGTTTTGCAGGTCAATATTAATTATCAATAGTGTGTACATAGTGCCTTTTTATTCCTTCTCCCTTCACTTCTGCTAAAACATGCATGTGTGCAATTGTGATAAATTAAACATACAGTTTCTGATGGCCGTGGATATGTCCCTGATAAGATCCTCATCTGACTGAAGTGCAACTATTCACTTAGCTGATTCTAAATTAAAAGAGCTCTTAAATATTCATGGCACCTCAGGCATCTTGTTTGCCAATATACTGTACACGCGGTGTACACATCGCTTGTAGATAAATTTTGTACGCTGTAGGAAAAACTGTTTTTCCCAGATTATGTTTTTTGAGCAGACTAAATTCCAAGCATGTCCTCACAGTGATATTGTAATGAATACAGAATGCATTTCTTCCAGTATCTGTTCCAGTATGACAAGAAATCAGAGTTTGTTTTTCCCCCTCTTTTTTTATTAGTTATTTATTGGCATACAGTTGTGCCAAGCAATTACAAGGCACTGCCCTTCGAAGGTGAAGATATAAAAGGAATATTTAATGCAATTTTGGCTGCAGGGTTATGGTCTGATGAAAGGGAAAAAGGAACATTCATTTTGCTCCAACCCAGGAGTCAATGAAATATACAGAGACATATCCAGAGGAGATGAGTTTGCTTCTGTGGAAAATAATTGCACTGAACTCGCAGGGAATAAAACATCCTCGCAAGGAATTAAATGCGAGTTGATTTCCTTTGCCCAAGCTCTCAAGTGGAATGCTCTATGTGTTTACTTCATTCTTCAGATAAAAGCATATAGGCCTCAAAACATGCATGTTCAATGATCGAATCACAGTAGGATAGCACTTGACCACATTCACCCTTAAATAGAACCAAACCCCAAACAATACATTGCTTACATTACATTAATTACATTCTGGTTCTCAAATCTGCAGCCTTTTCCAGCCATGCGATTATTCTACTAATATCACATGGAAACCGTTTCACAATTTATATCACTCACCCTTGTTTCTGCCAGGTCTATACTGGCAGCTTTTCTCACAGTGAAGGTCAATAGTGGAAGAGAAAACCCACTATAATTGTACTATTATTGTATCATGGAATGTAGTTTTAAGAGTTTTTTTAAGGCAATGATGTAGTTGTTTAAACCTCAAATATGCAATATATATATATATATAGGGCTGGACTGGGACAACATTTCAGGCCAAGAAATGTCACACCCATCCAGGCCATCCCATACACCCACAACTGCACCTTCACTTTCCTTTTCCTTTTCATTATCATTTTCTCTGATATCTCTCTGTCTCGACTCTCTCCCTTGTGTGTGTTTACTTTTTTGCTACTTTTCTTGTACCTGTCACTTCTTCTTCAGCAGGTCTACTGGAACAGAACTGCCTCAATGTTGTTGCAAAAACACACACACACACACACACACATTGTAATTTGTTTGCACAGAATACAAATTTATTTAAGGTAAATTCAAAGCATCGCATTAGGAAAATGTGGTGTTGTTTTATCTTAAAATGTCTTAAATACCCAATATTTAACAACTATTTCATGCAAATATATATTTATTTATTTATTTATTTATTTATTATTTTATTCTAAAGTGCTTAAATGTCAAAATTAGTACAATAATAAATAAATCATGACAATATCTTTATAGAATAATCATAATACTGAACAAGTTATTGCATTATTACTAATATGTTTGTGTTGTCTGCCCTAGCTCCCTTCAAACGTATAAATCGATGTGAATATCTGTCTGCTAAATTACTACTGTAACTTTACAATAGATGATAATGATGTCATTTAGCATACCGTTTTCTGAATGACGATAGTAATGGGGTGCTACTGCTCACATTTGCTAGCAGTTTAATACTTAGCTAAATTAAAGAAGACAAAACCACAGTAGCCTTTTACAGGTCAGTAATTTTGCTATATTTCGCTCCTTCTTATTTGAGAGCTTTCCCTCAATGTTTCACCTGGCTGCTTCCTCGAGTCCGATTTCATGATTTATTATTGATTTATTTTCGAATGCCAAACTCAGGAATTGTCGTGCATTGGGGCAATTATATATAATTAAAAAGGCAATAATATTATAATTAAAATAATTTATTAAAAAAAAAAATAGAGGGCAGCGGAGCAAATCAGTTGCCAGGCCACCGAGAATTCACCCGGTGCACACCTTCCAGCCAATCAGAATCGAGTATTTAAACAGACCAAGCTATAAATATATATAAACATAGTGCCTGTTTGAAAATTAGTTTAGATGTTCTCGAAGATGTGAGTTCCAGGCCGTCAGCAGGCGTTCAGAGATCATGTAACCATTGAGAACATCTTTATCTCGGCCAGTCCTTCTGGAATTTTTCGCTGGCTCTTACTTACTGTAGATAATGGTTAAACATGAGATATAATTAGTTTTGGGTATATCAAACAGGCGATCTTTGTAAGTTACATTATTACGCCATTAGATGACGGTGTGGGATTACAAATTTATAAATTGTTCCAATGTAATAGTATATAAACTGAAAACGTTATGTACATTGTGTTTTACATTTTGAGGTAAAAATTGATGACATTCTAAGGAGATCAAGTCAGGCAGCTTAGGTGTTTGTGACATTAGTCGTTTGTCTTTATGCACTTTCTGACCATTTGGCATGACAAGCTCAAGGCACAGCTGTGCTTTTGTCTCTATGATAATGTGAAAGTATGGGCAACACTGTCAGAGCGTTTGGATTAGCACCTATGCATTTGAATGACACTGTTATGCTGATTGGATTAGGACTGGTGACACTCTGGGGTGGGTCCTTTTACCTGGATACTTCATTTGCATGCTTTGTTTAGATTGTCTCCGCCTCTACTGTGTGTATCCCTCCCCCTAAAATGTATATAAACTACAAAGTCTTACTACTTAAGTTAGACTTGATGGGCTGCAGCTACCGACAGCACGTGTTCTCAATAAAGAATCCTGCTGAAGATAAATCTAAATCTCCTGGTGTTCGCTTCTGAGTTTCCAACCTGCGAGTGAGTCAGTAGTAAAGACTTTTATATTGAAAGTGACTGAAACAACGTTGTAAACAAGGACAATATTTTTTACTGTAAACAACACCTTATAAAATGCAACCAACAAGTAATTTGACTTGCGCTGTCATGAGAAAATCCCTTAACCGTTAAAAGGATTCTAAGACATTCAAAATGATTTTTTATTCTGAATATCAAATTGACCTGAAAAATATCAAATTCAGGCAATACACTCACTTAGTCGATCTCTCTCAATACTCTACTCTACATAATACAATAAGCTTCAATGAAGCAACTCCGCATATATTACATATTATATCTTTTATATTCTTGTAGTATACTATTTTAAAGGAAAAATAACATCCAATTGGGATACTTTGGAAAAGCACACACAAATATTAGTTAAAATAAGAGAGAATTCTGCTTCCAGTTTGTCTTTAGATGAATCTTATTTGTGTTTAGATAATATATTTGAGAAAATCATTTGCACAGATTTTATTTTTCACACTTTTTAAAATCTTTTTGTGCTTTGTCTTCTCAGTAACACACTGATGCGGAAAGTGATGAGTTATGTAGCTAAGATCAGAGGGATCCTTCTCCCTTAAAATATGATTACAAGTGGTCACAGGAGACGCGTTTGAGATGCATGTTATTACCAGGTGTAAACAGCAGTTTGTTTCAACTGACCACTTGTGACTGCCCGAAGTGGATGTTAATACTAGGTGTAAACAGGACCACATTCATCCATCCAGAACACTGCATTCATGACCCATACACACGTCTATGATCATTTCAGTTCTAACATGCTGTTGATTTAAGCTGCACCAATGGGCGTCCCTAAGCTACAGTAAGCCCTCTCTTACTCCCAGCTTGAGCATTCCTCTCCCGCTGTTGTGTTTACACTGGAGACGGAGTGTGCTTCTTTCTCAGACAGGTCTGTGCAGGAGTCCTGCCTCATGATGCCATGTAAGGCCTGATTATCACTGCGCAACATACAGATATGGAGAGTATTCATGTATTCATAGGCACACATGGCAGAGGAAGTTTACAGAATGGCATGGTCAGAATGTGTATAAGATAATGATGATTGTTATGACAGCAGTTTTATTTTAATGTCATGAAGAACATATATCATAATAGGTTAAAAATGATACGTGTGTATGTGTATTTTTAGAAGACTGGTGAAAAAATGTAAGGAAAAATAAATCAATGGTTTTGCATTCTCTCGCAAATGCTTTGCGTTCCCCCGAGAAACTTTGCGTTCGCTCACAAAATGTTTCGGTGGAACACAGACATTTGCAAGAGAACGCAAAAGCATATTCATATTTTTTTAAAGGCTCTGTATTCAAAGAATCCTGAAAAATATATATATTTCATGGTTTCCACAAAAATACAGCACCTTTTTTTTTAACCTTGATAAATATTTCTTGAGCACCAAATCAGTGCAACAGTTGGTGAACCAGGAACAGGCTGAAGACTCAGAAGATCAAAATACAAACTGAAACTTTAATAATGACGCTCAGGAACAAGCAGAAAGGCAGGACACATACTCCAACATAACAGATTAGTGCATAACAGTGACTAGGCAAAGACTGAGTGAACGAGTGAAAACATTTGTGAAAATGTAAAATGTATTTTAAATTGTAATAAAAATTCACAGTACTGTTTTTAACATTTACTAACCACCCACAATCCGGGTTAACATGATGCTGAATGATGGTGTTGATATAATGCCAATTTAAAGTGATGGTCATTCTTTCAGTGCCAACAAGACAATTATAATTTTATGACCGTTAGACCTGTGGATTGGTTTCATTTCTAAGAGAAGTTTGTAGTTTGTATAATTTTTCTATTGATCTGGGAAGCAATAACTCATCAAATGATGGAGTAGAGCATTATAACTAGGCATATTTCCAAATATGTGTAAACTTTCCTTTCAGCATTTTAAAGTGCTAATTGTAACTAGCTGGAGATTCATTTACTTTTGCGGCACTGCAGACAATGGATTCACTTTGCATGGTTGGTTCAGTTTTGCCCCTACTTAAACTCTCTTCTGTGGAATTACAAAAATCCCATGAGCCTTTGAAATGGTCTGCAACCACACACTGAAGAGATTTGAGTAAATCTAGTCTTCTCACACCAAGCTATACATGCAGGTGCATGTTTTCTGTAACGTAAGTATGCTATTTGCAATCGAGCATGCACTCAAACATGCATGGCTGTCCATGTTCTCAGTTGTATACATTTTAATTTATTTTACGCACTCTCAGGCACAACACAAAGGGTGGGATATGTCTCCACTGCTTAACGTTGTTATAGACTGATTATGCATTGGTGTTTTATGACCAACAAATTATATACACAAGCTAGTGTATTACAGGAATTTCACTTATTCACTAATCTAGCCGTGTGCCAGCACAGTTAGTAAAAACAGTATATGTAAGTTATTGGGTTTGAAACCCTGTGCTGCAGTGTTTATCTTTATCTCTGCCATTGTAAGCATTCCTCTGGGTGCTCCTGAAGGCTGGGTAATACTCAGAAGCACAGCCCTGGTGCTTCAATAAAAGGCTGTTGAACTGCATGTGGTCCACCCTTCAAGGAGTAGAAAAGAGAGGTTACAAAGACCTGTTGCACCTGCTATTTACTGCGTCTAAATCTCTAGCAGATAATCTTTTTTTTTTAATGGATACGAGCATGTGGTTTTTCTTTTAGTATGATATCTAGTGTCTGGCAGTCAGTGTTGGGAGTAACTAACTGTAAGTAATGATGCTACTAGATTTTTGAGAGTATTTTTTTCCAACATATCTCAGATTATAATGAACAAACATATGTATTACGTTGCACACACAAGTGAGCCGAATAATTATTGTAAATGTGTTTTCCTAAAATGTCCTCTTTTTCACATATATACAGTTGCAAGAAAAACTATGTGAACCGCTTGCAGAATCTGTGAAAAATGGGAATCATTTTAACTAAATAAGAGAGATCATACAAAATGCATGTTATTTTTTATTTAGTACTGTCCTGAATAAGATATTTCACATAAAAAATGTTTACATATAGTCCACAAGACAAAAAAATAGCTGAATTTATTAAAATGACCCCGTTCAAAAGTTTATGAACCATTGATTCTCAATACTATGTGTCGTTCCCTGGATGATCCACGGCTGTTTTTTTGTTTTGTGATGGTTGTTCTTGAGTCCCTTGTTTGTCCTGAGCAGTTAAACTGCCCAATGTTCTTGAGAAAAATCCTCCAGGTCCTGCAAACTCTTCAGTTTTCCAGCATCTTTTTCATATTTGAACCCTCTCCAGCGGTGACCGTATGATTTTGAGATCCATCTTTTCACACTGAGGACAATTGAGGGACTCAAACACAACTATTAAAAAAGGTTCAAACATTCACTGATGCTCCAGAAGGAAACATGATACATTAAGAGCCGGGGGTTTTTATGTAAAATATCTTATTCAGGACAGTACTAAATATAAAATAACATGCATTTTGTATGATCTCTCTTATTTAGTAAAAATGATTCCCATTTTCACAGATTCTGCAAGCGATTCACATATTTTTTCTTGCAACTTTTGTGCCAGAAAATATCCCTCTCATTATTGACATCACTTGACGTTCACATCCTCAGACTCAGATTTATGCATTTCTATGTTAACACTATCAATGGCGAAATTAATCTGCAGCAGTCAGAAGTCAGAGCTCTGTAAGTTGTTTACGTTTATTATTATTGTAATGTTATGTGCTTTGAGACATGAGGTAATTGAGGGAGGCGTGGCTTTGGAGACACTCTGAAGGGAGGGTGGGATCTATGCTTTTAAAGCTAGCTTTCTATAGCTAGCCTCTCTGAAATTGCCTACACTACCTTTAAATTATAAATTAAATCAGATAGTGTTTTTTTAAATAAATAAATACATATTTTACTTACTTTTTGTTAATACTGTAGCTTGTTGTGTAACTAGCTTCTTTTTTTTAGACAGTTTGTCTATTGTTAAAATACTTAATATTACAGAAGCTTGTTTTTCTGAAAGTGCTGGATTAAAAAAAATATGATTTCTGTAGCTTTGAATATTTCATTTCAACAGGTAATCCAAAATCTCTGGACTTAGATAATGGTAACAATGCAAAACACCTTCCCAAATAAACAACACTCATCATTGCCTTGCGTTCAATAATAATTGCCTAATTCACAACATGTGTGTACACACATGAATTTGTTCTTAATCTCATTTTAATGTTAGTGAATTTGGAGTATTCTAAATGCACAAGGTTAGTCATTTGCATAAAACATGCCCAAACTATCTCCATATAAGGGCTTTCCACTTTTTGCATAGCTGAAGCTATAACACAGCTTTTCTTACTCTTTTACTGTATATGATGAAATATATTTCTGTCATGTCATGATATGACAATGTTAATATGTTTGGTCTTGGTGGAATAGATCTGCTACGCTGCTGTTATTGCTGCTGCTGCAGAGCAAGTATGGGACTTGCTACTGACAATACATATATAACACACTGCTGAGAGCAAGTAAGACTTGCTGCTGCTGTACAATAGAGCGTACATGAATTACTCGTAGCAGATCTATACAGGTGGAGCTAGGGAAGGTGAGGTTTTCTGAAAGCGTGCTGCACTGCTACAGAAAATTCTGACCAGTATTTGAAGGTTGAGCAGCGATCTCATTGGCTACTGATACAGCAGGAACCAATCAGCTATGACCTATAGAGAATGATGTGATTGAAAGCAGATTAAGGACCTGTGTCATCTAGAGTTTCATGACAGAACTTTATATTTAAGATGAAATTAAATAGTATTCATTTTATTATAAAATTCTATATTTTATGTATGTTATGTTGTATGTATGCTATGTTATATTCATTATATTATATATTATATTAATTATATTTATTATATGATCTTATTATAGTTGTGTTAAGATGAAATATATATTCTTAACACAATTATAAGGCCGCACAGAGAAACTGCTTTTTGTGTACGTGTGGTTTCGGTTGTTCCTAAATTTTTTCATAAATTTAGAATACATTTTAGTAGTTTTTGGTGAATCATGAAAACGTTTGTACGCAGATTTCACACACAAATTAATGTGTACACATGCTTAGTGAATGAGACCTAATGTTTGTATGGGATTAAAACACATGATGGTGTGATATTCCAAAAAAAACGTGCATTCCGAAATGGGGATCCTTTTGTAGTGGATCAGTTCCAGCTTTTCAAAGCAGACGAATTAAACCCTGGCCAATTGCAGAGTGAGAGAGGATATGCTGCTGCCCCGGGGATGTGGATCTTGTCAGAGTCTATGATGGATTCTTGGGCCTGCCTGAGATTAAGGTATTACTTACACCAGGGTGGGTCGATACAGATGCACTGTCGATGACTGGATAAAGGAACATGTTTTCTGTTTTACCAGTCTTATATGATCACTTTTTATGTGGTCCTGGTCTTGGTATGTAGCACGTACAGTATCTCACTTTATCATCCGCTCAAATTTGTGTTGTCAGGTTGTTGTACATGCAGAGGTAAAGGGTGTAAATTAGCCCATCATGCTGATGAAATAATATAACCCTACAGAGGACCCTGTATCTAATATCGAGTGCTGACTGGCATTTTCATCTAGACAGTAATAAGGTCACCAAATTGCTTTGGCTTCACAGAAAACCTTTTTACCTCTAGCGATGTATACAAACATCTCTCAGGTGATCCGACTCTGAGGCAGGAATGAGGTGTTTATATTGCTTTACAGAATTACAGCTTCCTGATAACCAACCAACTAGAACGTTTGACCAAAAATAGCCGGTAAACACTACTAGAAATGCCAGGAACAGGTAATAAACACTACTAGAAAAGCGAATAAGGGCAGTGTGATTTGAGGAAAACGGGAAACCAAAAAGCAGATGGACAAGACAGAGAACCATAGTATCAGCCCAGTTATAGTACATTCATTAAAATTAGCAACATTTACACTGAACTAATTACCAATTATTAAACAATATAAACAAATGTTCAGTGGGAACCCCTTGTGAAAATGCTTATAACAATGAAAAATTAAATAAAAAAATCTACATGAATTTTAGAATGTCTTAGTTTTTTTTTTAAATATCCAAAGAGCATCTTGAGCTACAGTGGGAAAAAGGAACATCTGACTATCTGTACAGTGTCACAAATTTAATTGGTTATTCATCTAGAAATAGTGCAGAATCTGAAATAATTCTTATATAATAAATGGCTTATATTATTGTTTATTGTATTATTGTAAATGGTTTTAAACAATTTGCTGAAATTACATACATCAGCTTCAAATGAACTGAAAAGGACTTAAAAAAAATAGGAAGAATGTCAGACACGCAGTGGCAAAATGAAGAAAAGGAAGTTTCTCAGAGACGAATCCCTCACAACACTTTTAATCATAAGAGATCAGTAAATAATCTGTAAGAGAGCAGTCTCTCATGCTTCACTGATCTCCACTGACTTTCGTATTGAGATATTAAGAGATAATTATGGCTTCACTTCTAAAATTGTACCCATGCCAGTGATTAATTCCAATTCCAATCGGGAAAATTGATCAAGGTTCTGCATGCTTTCGGGGCTGACATTTCTGTCTGCTAAAGGCCGTGTGAGGTAATCACGGATCTCCCTCAAACTCTGGAAAAAATGTGTTGACATTTAATCATCATTCTTCAGAAATCCTCATTCACAGCACATGCCTTACACCAAAATACACAACACACACCCCTCTTACTACACACACTCTCCTCACACTTAACTACCTCGCGGGGCAACAGCACCAGACCTTCCAGTCTGTTTTACTGATAAGTGTGTTTTCCCACAGAAGATGTGAAAACAAAAGCAGCTATTGCGGTTTTCAGTCCGTTATCTTTACAGACGTATTTCACTTTTGAATATAAAGTATTTCTTGTGTCTTATGGCATCATCAGACTTGCAAATAATTCTTTAAATGTGAAGAGGAGTGGTTTTACACACAAAAACATGTTTGATGTACAGTATGTGTTTGATGTCATGCATGTAAACTCCAGATGTTCATTTGATTCTCAGGTCTGTCATCAAAGGCTGTGTGTGTGTGTGTGTGCGTACCTGTGTGTGTGTGTGTGTGTGTGTGCGTGCCTGCGTGTGTGTGTGTTAACGCATGCTGCTGTGCTTTTGTACGTATACTCTGTGTGTGTGGGAAAAAAGGAGGGCTTAAAAATGGAAATCTATTTTTCTCTTATCCTGACCTCTGACATCTTTACATTTGAATCGTATTACAGTTTCATTTTTCCAAGAATTTCACAGTTGAAATCAACTAGGTGTATGTTTATGTGTATACAGTTGGCTCTAACTGCATTTGCCATTGAGTGCCCCTCACGCTTCCCTCCACATCCACCACGGTCACCATGACAACAGCCCGTTCATCAGCTGCTGTTTGCAGATCAACCGAAATTAAGACAATTCCCAAATTCCATGACTTAATGGAATTACGACTATACGTGTCACTAGTTTTGTACAAAATATGTTTGCAATCCTCCATTTGAGCTTGTGTGTTTCAGGTCATAGCACAAATCTAATAGGATAAAAGCACAGAGCTGAACGCAGGAGAGCAGGGGCCCGAATCAGAGCCCAATGCCAATTAGACTTTTCTCTGACTTCATCTTTTGTTATTTGATTCCCTCTCCGCCATTGATATCTCACTCAGATGAATGAACAAGAAGCCTGTATTTAACATCAAACTCCCTTTGAGGTTTTATTTAATGCATTGGATGCTGTGTTTTTCAGTCTTTAATTACAAAGCCTGTGTTTAATATTTACTACTTTTGCAGGACATATATCGAGTCTGCTATTTCATTTAGACATGAATCAAATCATCATTATCAACGCTTATTGAATATTGATGAATGCATTATCATCTCCCAAACCTTGTGTGTAATGTGAGACAAAATTTCTATTTCAAATTAATTCTCTTCTCTATATTCATCAAAGAATTCTGAAAGAAAAATGTATCATGGTTTCCACAGAAATGTTAAGCAGCACTACTGTTTTCAACATGGATGATAATAAGAAATGTTTCAAAAACATGAAAAAACTTTTGACTGGTAATGCTTTCAGCTGCCAATTTGACTCTCAGCTCCATGTTACATATTTTTCCATGTTCAAAATTCATTCTGGAGAATTCTGCATTTATTTTGAATTCTGATAAAAGGTGTTTCTTAGGCATGACATGACATAATAAAATAAAACAATTCTTATTTTACTTAAATGTAGATGATATTGTAGAAGTTACACCGATCAGGCATAACATTATGACCACCTTCCTAATATTGTGTTGATCCCCCTTTTGCTGCCAAAACATCCCTAACCCGTCGAGGCATGGACTCCACTAGACCCCTGATGGTGTGCTGTGGTATCTAACACAAAGATGTTAGCAGCAGATCCTTGAGATCTGGGGAATTTGGCGGCCAAGTCAACATCTCAAACTCGTTGTTGTGCTCCTCAAACCATTCTGAACCATTTTTGCTTTGTGGCAGGGCACATTATCCTGCTGAAAGAGGCCACAGCCACCAGGGAATACCGTTTCCTGTCTGCAACAAAGCTTAGATAGGTGATACGTGTCAAAGTAAGAGCCAGCCTTTGCTCCCCACGTGCATCAATGAGCCTTGGCCACCCATGACCCTGACCACTGACCACTGCAGACCAGGAACACCCCACAAGAGCTGCAGTTTTGGAGATGCTCTGACCCAGTCGTCTAGCCAACATAACTTGGCCCTTGTCAAATTCGCTTAAATCCTTACGCTTGCCCAGTTTTCCTGCTTCTAACACTTCAACTTTGAGGACAAAATGTTCACTTGCTGCCCAATATATCCCACTCACTAACAGGTGCCGTGATGAAGAGATAATCTGCGTTATTCACTTCACCTGTCAGTGGTCATAATGTTATGCCTGATCAGTGTATATCCTTTCCACTTGAATAATATGGATGTGATATGCGGGTGTGCACAAAGTATAGCTTTGAACGTGGTTTATCCAATCAAGCGTTGGAACTGATATTTCCTCTTGCAATGCCCGTTTTAAACACTGAGATATCTCTCATTGTTTATTTTCAGAACATGTATTAAACACTAATGTCTTTTATAGACTAAATGAAGCAGTAAGAAGTTTTTTTCAGACAACATTGAATTTTAACAAACCAGATTCTGTGACGGCTTTGTTCCCTCAGTTTTAAACAGTGTCCATGTATGTATTCTTGCTCTGCCTATTGTAAAGTAATTATCCCTTCGTTTCCGCTGTAGTAGAACTGAGATTGAATCCAATAGCTAATTACCTCCGAGTCTTTGTTCTTTGTGTGTGTGTGTGTGTGTAACGGATCATATCCATTTGTTCTTTTCTCTATTTTAAATATTCAAGCCCATATATGGTATCTTAGTGACAATGTGAATATACTGTGCGATTATGTGATCAGGCTCTTGAATCTCACCTACTTTTAACTCTCATTTTTGTCTTCGCCCTCGCATCCCACCGCCGTATCAAGATGAAAAAGAGTTTCTGAGAGAGAGACAGATGTTCTCGGTTCAAAATCAGCTTTCCGTTTAGTTTATGATGACTATATTTAGTAATGTAGGCCTGTTCTGATGAATGATGCTTTATGATTGTCATCCTTCTTTTTAGAGCAGAAGTCAGCAACCTTTTTGACTTATTTCTAAGGTGGGATCGTCACTTCATAAGGTCTTTTTTTCCAGAAAGATGTGTGTGTATTTGCGTGCAGCTTCTGGTCAAGACCTACATATCATTTTCATCTGAATAGATGAGACGTTCAGCCGTCCTTGGCCATAAACCAGTTACATTCTATTCTCTGCCTCTATCATTGAGATTTACTGTGCGTTTGTATGAGGCATTCTGGGAAAGCTATGCAACAACTTCCTCTCAAAAAAAACAAAAAAAAAACCACCTCGCCCATCTTTCATCTTTCTCAATGTTAACATTTTCTCCTGCTGTTCATGTGCCTGCTAACGCACAGACAGTTCTGCTTTTCACTTGAACGTAATAGCTATTTTGAAAATGTTCTTCAGAAACACTGCACAGTTTGATCTGCTAGTTGTCAGTACATGCTTTAGCATATAAACTCGTTTTAGCACACATTGTATTCAGATTTAATGGAATGTAATTATTGTAGAGAGACGGCTGTTAACATTTCTGTGAAAATGGTACAGTAAATTTGTTGAATATATTCATTTTTATAATAAACTTGGTGTTTTATGTCCATTATCCATGTGAAAACATCTGAAATGCATAATTTAACATTATCATTAATACTAATTAAATGGTTATTACAATAATTATTTTTTGTTAAATAAGAAATCACCAAGTAGCTTTTTTCCCCATTAATGAAATACCTGAGCTTGTTTGTGTCTGGGGAAACTTTAAAGAAAAAAACCCGGATTTATTTATAAGTCCAATTCACATGGGAAAAAAAGTTCACTTTTGTACAGTGGAATTTAAATTCTATAGAACAAGATTTTAATGAGAATTTTAAACTTGCAATAGGAAGCTATACATACCCCCCCCCCCCCCCCCCCCCCCCCCCCATATTTTTAAATGTAAAAATGTACATTTACAAAAAATTTTAGTGTGACAATAATAAGCATTAGTTCCTCACAACATTATACAGTACAGGAAAATCTGTCTTAATTTTGTATGGTACAGTATATTCAATAATTTATCAGCTGTATTCTCATAATATAAAAAAGGATTTATTTAAGATTAAAGAATTTAAAGCTTAATGAAATGAGATGTTTGAACGACTCTTTTTTTTCTCACTGAAAGAACAAAAATTGATTAATATTTCGTTTCTGTTCCACAAAATGATCTGGTGCTTTCAACATCCACATATTTGGAAGCAGTAAGATTAACATAATTTATTTTATGCTGTATTAGAAAATGGATTTCTTTTGAGTCTTTCCAAGTTTTTATGAAAAGATAGATCTGTTGATTTTAATAGATCAACATCACCCTCTAGTGTAGATATAAAGCAACAGCAATCTTACGTTATTTAGGAAGCACTCCTACTTTGTATAGAGCAGTTACTGTAAAGTTTCACTGCAAAGATTTAACATAAATGTGAGATGAATAAACATAAACTGATTATTTTCTTTTCTTGCTCAGAATATGCCCGGCCTGCACAATGGACTCCAACAGCACAGAGTTGGGCCTGTTCTCTCCATCCGATGCCCTGGGAGTGGGAATCTACCCGGCATCCACTCCATGGCCACTGCTCCAGAACACAAGCTTCATCAACCTCAGTGCTGTTTTCAAGCTCAATGGAAGTAATGTTGAGGTTGAAGGTCAATCCTATGATCCTTTGGGCGGCCACTCACTCTGGCAGGTCATTCTCATCGTTGTCTTTACAGGACTGCTGTCCCTTATTACTATCATTGGCAACATCTTGGTCATGGTGTCGTTTAAGGTCAACTGGCAGCTTAAAACGGTTAACAATTACTTCCTACTGAGTTTAGCCGTGGCAGATCTCATCATCGGGGTCATCTCTATGAACTTGTACACTGCCTACATCATCATGGGCCACTGGGCAATGGGAAACTGGGCGTGCGACCTCTGGCTAGCCATAGACTATGTAGCCAGCAATGCATCCGTCATGAATCTGCTGGTCATTAGCTTTGATCGCTATTTCTCCATTACGAGGCCTCTGACGTACCGTGCCAAACGTACCACCAGGCGGGCAGGATTGATGATCGGCCTGGCATGGTTTGTGTCGCTCATACTTTGGGCACCTGCCATTTTGTTTTGGCAGTACTTTGTTGGAGAAAGGACCGTTCCACCGGATAAATGCTACATTCAGTTTCTCTCCGAGCCCATTATTACATTTTGCACCGCAATGGCGGCTTTCTACCTGCCGGTGACAATAATGAGTGTTCTGTACTGGCGAATATACAAAGAGACGGAGAACCGTTCTCGGGAACTTGCAGGATTACAAGGCTCGGGCGGACGGTTTGGTGGTGTCGAACGACCACATTTCCACCTTCGCACTACTGGGGGGAGCTCTAGAAGCTGCAGCAGCTTCGAACTGGGCCAACCTGGTCACAAACAAAGCTCCATTCATGGTCTTAGCAGCCGATTCCACTGCTGGGGGTGGAAGTCGGGTGGCAGGGATAAAGGTGGGCCGCACCGGGAGGCAGATCAGAGCAGCAGTGACAGCTGGAACAACAACGACACTGGACTTTCAGCTGACCACTCAGGCTCGTCTGACGACGATGAGAGCGCACCATCCACCACACGGGCGATCTTCTCCATTGTTCTCAATCTGCCTGGCATGAGGGCAGCTGTAAGCTCTCAGGTTACTTCTTGTGAAGATTTGGACACTGAGGAAGATCCATTACAGTCACCTGTAGAGAAGGACGGCAGGGATGGCAGCATCTCGTGCTCCGTCACCAACGGGAACAAGCGTTTTGTTGGAAGAATGAGTAAAGTTCAGTCAATGTCCTCCATACAGCCTTCGACGGATCCAAGCGCAGATGGCGGCAACACCACCATGAAATCTCCCTCAGCGCCCATAACTTTCAAAGAGGCAGCTCTAGCAAAACGTTTCGCAGCTCGTGCAAGGACACAAATCACCAAGCGGAAGCGCATGTCGCTAATAAAAGAAAAGAAAGCGGCACAAACCCTAAGCGCCATCCTTTTCGCTTTCATTATAACGTGGACACCTTATAACATCATGGTGCTAGTAAACACTTTCTGCAATGGCTGCATACCTGAGAACCTCTGGGCTCTAGGCTATTGGCTATGCTATGTTAACAGTACAGTAAATCCTATGTGCTATGCCCTTTGCAACAAGACTTTTCGTAGCACTTTCAAGATGATCCTGCTATGTCGCTGGGATCAGAAAAAAAGCAAGCCAAGCTTTCCACAAAGACAGGCTGTGAGGTTTCACAGAAGCATACCAAGAGACTCCACATAGCATCTTGGTGATGAGGCTAAATTGCTAATGCTAAAATGTAAGTTGCAAGGGGTGATTCCTCAAGTATCTGTACTAGGGGTGTAATGGTTCAAATTAGTCATGTCGATGTGCTATGTTCAGGGGGAAAAGGACTGCTGTCAAATAAAAATAAAGAAAATAAGAACAAATTACAAACTACAAGCAACAGCACAAATAAATACAATAGAGCAAAGATGCAAATAAAATGATAGTGCTTTTCAGGCATTTAACAGTAGTTTTTAGTTACAAAAGCTGAATAAGGTAATCAAATGTAAAATAGCATTGCATATAATCTTCACTGTATAAATTAAAGTTACAAAAGCTATTCAGTCAAGAGCATTGAGTGATTTCTTTGTCTTTTGTTGTTTGATGAACATTAAAAACACAGACAGCAGCAGGAATGTTAGGCTGCTGTCACTTTAAGACATAATGTATGGATCCAGTACACTGGATACTGGTACACATGCGTTGTCTTTCTCGACTGTTTACATTCACTTAAGACATAACCTACTATGTTTGCTAGGATACTCGCCAAGATGAGCATGTTGACATAATTTGTGTGTGAATTTGTCCGTTCAAGCGCGAGACTTGAAAGAGGATTCAATATTTGTGCACTGTCTGAGACGTGGCTTCCTGCTTCAGATGACTGCACACACATATCTTATCACAGCGCGCCTGAGTTCTCTTTTGCGTCTTCTTGCGCTTGAATGTTTAAATTGGCAAGGCTTAAATGTGTTTAGTTTAAACACAGATAGCAACATGTGCTGCTATCTGTGTTGTTACTTTTGTTACTAAAACATTGTTATTTTCAACAAACCATATTATAGTAGATGCGTTGTCAGATTTGAGATGAACCATGGTGCAAATGCATGGGTTCGAGAACCGTTACACCCCTAATCTGTACTATATACTGAAGCTTTAATGTGTGAGTGTCAATGTGGACGTGTAGTTCTGTCTCTTATGATCCCGGGTCAATAGATTTCAGCATTTTAAGGCACTGTGGTTTAGTGTACAAAGAGCTTCACAACTGAGCAAGTGCAATTGCCATAAGTACTTTCTGTGGACTTTTATACAGTATGCCTTTAAATCGGCAGTGCCAACTTTCAGGAGTTCAGCAGAAACATATTAAAAAAAAAAGTACATTTAAAATGGAGACTGTATATCTTGAACCTCAGAGAGTTGATCGGATCCGATGCTCTCAATTAACTGTTTGAATATTTTAGGGTTGAATATTAGATATCTCATTCTTGTCAATGAGCAGAAACTAAAATGTGATTTTTAAATAAGGTGATGTATATCAAAGTATTTACGGTGAATAATAATAAGATATTTTGTTTTGTAAGTGACATTTGCTGATTTCTGTGAAAGCGTCCCACACAGAGGTTCAGTATCTTTGCTGTCTTGGTAAGTGTAAGTGTTCTTCTGCAACATGTGAGCCACATTTGAACACTTTGTAGGTTTTTCTCTCCTGTTGAAATTTTTGGTTATTCATAAACAGCACTTCCGTAAGCTGCTCTTGTATAAAGCGTGGTTGTTTACATTTGTTTTGCTACAAGTATTTCAATAGCTATTATGTACGTTTTCAGTGCACATTGAATATGTTTGTATATGTTTGGAATGCCTTATGTTTGAACTTTGAGATTGTGCACTGATTATACTGGGCTAGCTGTGAAATCATTTATGAAACCTAAAGAATGTTTTTAACTCTGTTAATTCAGATTTTGACAGTAGTGTGCTGGGACGTAATTCCATTTAAAACCAAACGGTTTGCTTTATCACCACCTTATTTTGGAGGGCCAGGTTTTAACAAGCCAAATTGGTTACCTTCAGTAGCTGCATATTTGCTTAATAAAAAGCACACCAAATTTAGACCTATCAATCAAACATGCATGTTTCTTCAACTATGGGCTCTGTTGGCCCTGTGGAGAAAATAAAAGATTTTAAAACACAGTTTATTTAATTTGCCCACTAACAATGTCCAACAGTGGACTTACAGTACATGCATTTTCATGTTTCTAAAACGTCATGTATATTTACACAGTGTCATTTCCATCACATCTCAGTTGATGTGTTGTTTTTAATTACCTTCTGTGATGGAAATCATATTTTAAACATTTATGAAATAAATGACCTACTCTCTTGCTAAGGCTATTTCATAGCATTTTATGTATCCTAAAATACACAATTAAATAACATTCTTCACACTTTTTTTAATTGAACAAAAATTAAATAATCTTTGGAAATTACACACATTTTAGACTTACCTTTCAGTTCCAACCCTGGTGTTTTGAGGAATTACGAATAATTGATTTGTAACTTACTCGCCATTTGTATTAGAGTAAGAAAACTAACTTTTTGATATGTTTTACATTGCAAAAAAGGCTGTACGTTTTGTAAGGCCTTGTAAGATCAAAGTTTTGAGCTTCTGTGCGGTGTTGTTTGTGACCGTGTTCTCGTTTTGTTCCAGATTGGCTGTGTACAAGTCAAAGTTTCATGATATAAAGTTACTGTCAGATTTGTAATAACTGTTGAATGTCTCAAAAATACAGCCCAGTACAAAATGCATTTTTATCCTCAGATTGTTTCTCAAAATAAATGTAACATTTTAAAAAGCATTGTTGCTCTTAGTAAATACACAACATGTTTGTGAAAACCTGTTTGGTGGTTTGTTTTGTTAAGACATAAATACCTAACAATGTCTGTATGAAAAAAGATGCATCAATTGCTATTGGCGACATGTAATAGGAAGAGAAGCCATGTGATGACAGTATTCATGTGATCTAGGAAGAGGAGCAGCCCAGCGAATGCCACAAACACTTACTTGTTCCCTCAATTTACTTGAGACTCCATCCAGGCAAGTATGCATTTTCTTTCAGTACTTTTCTTTTATGCTTTTCTGTCTTATTAGGTCTTCTGTTCATTCTTGATGCAGGCAATTCGGATTAACTTGTAGACTAATCGTACAACAGTAAATCTGAGCTCTGAACTGACTGATGTGAGGAATATATCCGAGAGAGATGTTTTTTGTTAAGACTTATCAAAAAAGGTTCATGCCTTATTGATGAAAAGGTTTCATTTTGAGTGAAGATCATGTTGAACTAAACTAAATGAATTTAGAAAGGGTTATAAGTTCTACCATTTTCACACTTTCTGTGTGTGTGTGTGTGTTTAACCTACATTTTGAGGACCAAATGTCCCCACAAGGATAGTAAAACCTGAAATCACCTACAGTACATTATTGGGACCACTGGCTGGGAAATGAATTAATAAACATACTAAAACATACTAAATGATGCTTATTTGAAAATGTAAAAAGGTTTCTGTGATGGGAAGGTTTAGGGGTAGGGTTAGTGTAGGAGGATAGAATATACAGTTTGTACAGTATAAAAACCATTACACCTATGGAGAGTCCAAGTACCGGACCGTGTGCGTTTGTTAATATTATTTATGAGGACACAAGTTTGTATAATGACATGGGTATTACACTGGTATTACAACATAAACGTGGTTTATGAGGACATTTCCCAAGTCCTCGTAATTAAAATGGCTTAAAAAAAACATACTACAGAAAGTTTTCTGTGATGGTAGGGTTAGTGTAGGGGGGTAGAATATACAGTTTGCACAGTATAAAATCATTACGCCTGTGGAATGTCCTCATAATGATAGGTGTGTGTAATGTACTGTACATAAAGCTGTACTTTACTTGCACTTAACTATGATCTCTAAAATTTTGTTCAGTACTAATCTTTTTTTATATGAAAATGTCACATTTTCTGCAAGCACAGATTCAAGCTGTGTTCTGGATTCAAATTAATATTGTATAAATCTGTTGAGAGCTAACGGGAAAGTGTCTGACACCACAAGACTGGAGGATAACACTGATTTGAGGCCTGCTGGCCACAGTTGTACATCAGATCAGTCTGTAAGCTCACATGACTCTGCGCTGGCACACTGTGTCCGTCACACACACACCCACACACACACACACAAATTACATTTCTGCACTATTTTCAGACATTTAGTGTGCAGATTTACATGGATTAGATAGAAAAGGGTTACCAAAAAATATTTTTTTATTAACTATTATCATTATTATTATTACATAAATGAAATGCTAAATGTATGATGTTTTGAGATTAAATTATACAATCACATCTGAATTTATATAACTTTATTTATTTTATTGGTTTTGTTCATGTAAAAATGATTAACCAGTATATTAGGAATTACTGTATGTTTTATAATCAATACTTTGTGCTTTTACTTAATTTGCTTTTCTAATGCAAAAAAACTAAACCAAAACAAAAATTTGGTTTCCATAAAAAGTAACAATGTTGTATAGTTACTTTTTAAGCTTTAATGCAATAATAACATTCTACATTTAAAAGTAATACAAATTGTCTTGGGTTTTTGTTTTGCTCAGTTTTAATCTATTTGTTTCCTTCTGTCAGGTCAATATAGCAATAATCAAGATGCAAAACATTCAGACGATAGAGATGCAGTTTCCTGTCCTGCGAGAGAGTTTCCACTCCTCTCCCTTCAGAGAGAGAGTGAAAGAACGGAGGAAAAGCAGCCTGACAAATCTTATCAGAAGACAACAGCAACAGTTATTACGACAGCAACAACAATCAGAATTACAGCAGAAGCAACAGCTGTCCCCAATCTCACAGCGCCACACTGCACATGCTCAGTTGGTCCGCTCCTCCAGCAGCCCGTTATGCGACCTGGCGAAGCAAATAGATGAGCAAGAGAAAGTGAAAGAGATTGGGAGGCAGGGGGAGCTGTCTCTCAGACAGTCCTCAGCTACAGCGTCACAGCCCGCATCATCACGGCAGCTGCTCTCGGCAGTGAAGAGAGAGAGAGAGGGATTAGTGAAGGAGGGGGAGAAAGTGCAAGGGAGCGCTGAGTGGGATAGAGGAGAGAAGAGAGAGCAGCAGAGAGAACGAGAAAGTCAGTCCGAGCACACACGTTCCCAGCATGGCCTGATTGCTAAAGGCGTTCGCCTTCTGAGGAACATGGGAAACCAGGAGGCCAAGCAAAAGAAGCCTACTTTCACAACAGGAGTGGAAGGTGCTGGGAATTGGGCGAGCACTGAGGACCGAGACCATGAGCATCTCAAGAAGATTAAGAAAAGTAAATTATCAGTTGACTCGGGCAAGAAGAAATCCAAATCGGAGGGCTCCAAAGGTTCTGTATTTTCTAACATCCGTATCCGCAAGGGCCTGTCCCGGAAAGTGTTGTCCAAAGAGGATGTACTGGACGGTGGGATTAGGATTAAGAGCGTAGATGCCAACGACAGCAGCAATGGTGGAATATCAGGTGATGAGCTGGAGTGTCTCACTCCAGACAGTAAGCAACTCATATTCGAAAGCAGGCAGTCGAGTCTGGATATGACTGAAGATGATGTTGAGAGAAAGACTGAGGGATCAGGGTCCGATTCAGACCTCTGCAGCTACCACTCAGCCACTGAGGCTCAAGATCTGCTGTCAGATATTCAGAGGACCATCAGACAACAGCAGCAGATGGAGGGAGTTGCTGAGGGGCAAAACTGTAGCGCTGCGGTCAGGGAAGGACAAGTAGGGTCCGAAGGACAGGTCACTCAGGGTCTTACTAGTAGTAGCTTTGCTTGTATAGGTGAACCAGAGAAGGTAGAAGGAGTATCTGCTTCTGACAGCAAAGAACAAGATCTTAAATGCAGTAGGGATACAGAAGAAGGAGGAGTAAATACGACATTAAAGGTAGAACCAGGTGACGAAGTAACTGATAAAGCTGTGCACTTGACCAACTGTAGCATTCAGGATACTATCACTGAGACAAGTAGTGTCCAGGATATCTTAGCTGTTACCAAATCAAACAGTAACTACAGTATTCAGGATACTACAGCAACATCCACCTCCTATGAGAGTGCCGAGGAGATCTTGGAGAGTTCATCTTTATCATCTCCTCTTGAAGAGAGTCATTATGGCAGCAATAGCCTGACCCAAAGCCTAGAAGTTGGTCTCAATTCAAGTAATCAAACCAGCTCAACGTCCAAAATTAGCCGGGTCATTTTCATACCACAGAAGAGCATTAGTAGTGTAGAGCTGAATGTAGAGGGTGATGGTGGTGTAGAGGAGGTAGAACGAGGGTATTCCAACCAACAAAGAAGGAAAAGCAGTGCTGCGTCCATCACACAGTGGTCATCCGAGAACTTTTTAGGCTCTGGGTCACGACCACGTAGAACTTCCAGTGCAAATCTTGGGGTTAAACCTTATCCCACAATACACCCTTCTTATGTTAAAACAACCACCAGACAGCTCACTTCACCCATAATATCTCCATTAACCACTCCTTCCCCAAGCCCTATATGTCCTCGCAAGGTCGTCTTAGAGTTAGGCTCAGGTCAAGGGTCATACAAAGCAGGGAGCTGGAGAGCACGGAGACAGCGGTCTTGTAGCATTGCCGGTCCGGTGGGTTGTCATGATGAATGGTGTGAAGCCATACATGTTCAATCAGAGCTTATTGAGAGTGACTTCCAGACCGTTAGATCGAGGTACACATCCTCTGCCTTTCCAGATGTGTTTTCAGGTGAGTCAGTGTGTGTTTTGATATAATATCAATGTTCACACTCATAGTCAAAGAGACCTGGTTTTAATTAAAGAATACACTACATGAAACATATTGTATGACGGGCACAGACTCCTGATATTTTATCTAGTTTAAGGATATCAAACATGCTTGATATTTTAAGCTGATTTTCAAACATGAATTTGTCACACATCTCCTAGGAATTAGGAGCATGTTTCTGCGTAAGTATGTTTTAAAGCCAGGTAGTGTGTGATTCTCAGTCACAGTGTATGATGCCCAGTTTTTCCCTAAAACAAAAGTTTCCAAGTGTATGATGCCAAGTGTTTTAAAATCTGTTCCGTGTTTTAATGTAGTGTATTCCAGCCCTTAGTCAGATGCTGTTTAAATCATGATTTTTGTCAAGTGAAAACCATGTTCCTTGATCAATATCCTTTTTGGTCCTTGAACAACATTCCTATCAACCAGTCAAGGTTTAGGTGTAGGATTAGGGTTGTTAGGGTTAGAGAAAAGGTTAGTACTGTTTGTTTGACAGGAATGTTGTGTCCAGACCAAAAAGAAAAGATGTTGAAACATATAGCACAACACATGCTAGGTAAAAATGTGGTCACAGACATTTGTATTTTCAAATCTCATAAGAGGAGACAATATAACAGCTTGTTGCCTGGACATGATTTCAATCTCTTTTTCTGTACTTTATTCTGGTTCACTCCCCTCAAGGTTCAGTGAGCAGTCAAAAAACATAAAACATGGTTCTCAAATATGTATGCTACACACACACACACAGACAGACACACAATAGCTACTGGCTAGGAAAGCTCTGGCTTCTGCCTCATTGAGTCAGAGTGCCACAGGAAGTTACTCAAATACACACTTGTACAAAAGCACACACACTGTTTTTAAGTGGTTTAAGCATAGAGACTGCTCTTGACAAACCATTCATGAAGGTTACACCAGGACAGATTAGATGCAATGAAACAGAAAAAGATAAAAAGTGAGATATGAACACTTAAAGGGAGCATTTTCACCTTTTCCCTTCCTGTCTAAATACAAAGCTAGCATCCATATCTGAATGTGTTTACAAACCCTTGAAGATATTGAAGCATCAAATGCTAAATGAGCCAAAGGCTAATGTCTTTAAAACTCAAAAGCACAATTGTGAAACAAAGCATTGTGCACAGTCTAAATATTACGCTGAAACAATAGGACATGTATTTATATGGTAGCTGCTTGTTATGGGTTTTAATGAACACTAAAGCTGCTTTATTTACCAGAGTAAATGTAATGTTTCATTATCTGATTTGAACATTTTTATTCTCATTAAAATGTTGCCATATTCATTTTATATTATACAAAATTTGTGTTTAAAGGTGCCATAGAGTGCATTAATACAATATTTAAAATTGTTCTCTGATATCTACATAGAAGGTATGCGGCTCAGGTAAGGGCAAAAATACTCCAGATACGGTTTTACATGTCCATTTACAACACTAGGATTTGTCCCTAGAATGACATGGGCTGTTATTACCTTATCTGGAAGGGTCATGAATAATAATGTTGAGCTCTGCTCTGATTGGCTGTTTCACACACCCGCAGTTATTCAGCAAACACAATCGCAAACAGCACAAGCGGCTCGTGAATTGTGACAGAACACAGACCGACTGAATGACACTTTAAGCAGAAAGTCTCTAATGGAGATTGCTGAAATGCAGCGTACTTATTTATTGGTGTTTTCAGATCATCCGCGCGCGCATGGTTGCCAAATTGCATATTTTATGTAAAACACCAGAAATAATACGTGTTCTTTTAACAGAAAAGCTCTGTTTGGGGCATTTAAATTATTGAAATCTGGCAACCGCAAGCATGACCGCATGAACGCTAATCTTTTCCTCCCGACAAAACCAAAGAGTGCATTTTGGTCAAGTTTTTTTTTTTTAAACTACATTTTAGTCTCGTCTTTTTTCGTCAACGATATTGCATGATGATATAGTCACAGTTATCGTTTAAGGACATTTGTGTCATCTTGTCATAGTCATGGAAAAAAAGGTCGTCGTCAACGAACATTTTTCATTATATTTTAGTTAACGAAATGACACTAGTCAGAGGAAACTAACAACTTTGAATTAAATTAGTGCGGTATCCTGTTATAGATAAACATCAACCATGCCTGTTTTGTGCCTGTGGGAAGGGTATGAAAAGTGCTCGCATCCCCTGCACAGCCTGGAACATAACATCCATGATCTGCCATTTTTGCTATATTGTCCTCATCTTCACAATACCTGCAGAACTTCTGATGATTCGGCTGTGCAGGTCCACGTTAATACTGCCTGGCCTAAAACATGGGCTGGTATATGCAAATGTGGGTGGCGTAAATATTAATGATCCCGACTGTTATGTCACAGTCAGTGTTATGTTGGGATTTGCCCGTTTTTCAGATGTCTTTTTTACGCACAAGATTTACATATGAAGGAGGAAACAATGGTGTTTGAGACTCATGGTATGTCAGTATGTACTGAACTCTTATTATTCAATTATACCAAGGTAAATACAGTTCTCCATTCTATGGCACCTTTAAACAGACTCCCATATTACTTTTCTTGCATGCTATTTGTACATAGTGCACTCTTGCCTCAAACAACAAGTTAAAGATTTGAACCTATAAGCTTGATGAAATTCAAGTTACTAGTTATTCTTTGAAAGTATTAGCAGGCTGCTAACTTTGTTTATAGGTCAGCTAATAAAAAACTGAGACAGCTGAGCCGTGACATCCGAATTCAGTTCATCCACAAATTTCCTTTTTTATTTGCTTATTTGACGATACATGATGAATTATATCAAGACCCAATTTTTTATGCATATTGATGTTGCACAAAATCAGCCTCTCTACCAGGAAGTGATATAGGACTCCAGAATGAGCTATTGAGTTTGTGTCCACCTGATAAATTAGAGAGAGGAAGTTCAAGTGTATGTTCATGCTTGGAGTGGAGAAATATTCCCTGTAGGATCATGCACACACACATATGCTTCAGTTCACCGAATGAAATGGCACAATTTCCACTTTATTTGTTTTCTGACTTATAGCGTCACTCCCCAGTCACTCTAGTCAGGGCCAGTGACCAAAACACAAATTCAGTTAGCAGAAAACATAAGACCTTAGCAATTGCATACAAAGGCAGTATTTTCACCTTCTACATTACTTTCCATACACTGTAAACCCTAATGCTCAAAATAATTAATTGGTTTGAGTAGGGTACACTTAAATTAAACAAATTAGTTCAATCAAATTAACTTTTATGAGTATTTAGAACTTTCTTTTTCTTTTGAGTTCACAAAACTGACACATTTTAAGTAATCTGAATTGTTTAATTGTTTTGAGTTTTGTGAACTTATTTCTTTTAATTTAGACTAACTTAAATTTAACTGAAACTGGGATTTCTATTTCCTTGCATGCTTTGCCATGACAGGCAAATCTAATCTGATAGCATTTAATGCTATCAAAGCATTGTGTTACCAATTAGCAAGCTAGCATTTACTGAATTAGCTAGGTAAAGATAGCCAAATTTCCACTACTAAAAATATTTAAGTTGATATTACATAATAATTTTAAGTTAAATGTAGGAATTCACTTACTCAAATATTAAAGTTCAAAGTAATTCAAATGTATGAGTACAAAATAACAATCTACCAGTTCTGCTTACTTAATCTTTGAATTTCTTAACTTAATTTCTTTAACTTCTTAACTTAACTTTTTGATGTAACTGATTACCTAATTTTTTTTTTTTTTAATATTACCAACTAATTCGGGTTTACAGTGTATATAAATCTTCTCAATTTTCCTCTCTTACAGGTCGCTCTCTGTTGGAGAGATGTTTCTTACAGTGGGGTTGTTCTGAAGATGACACACAGGATGCTGCACAGGATGTTGAGAGATTCTGTTCCCGTATTCTGGCTATGGGGATTCTACAGCCCTTCAGTGACTCCATCAGGGAACTACCAACAGGAAGTGATGTCACAGATAAGCCCTCTTTCAATGTATGACCATCCAGTTCTTGACTCTTGCTTTATAAGGACACTCTTCCACATTATATTATGCAAATTTCACAAAAGCATCCTTATTATGTTTTTTATTAAAGCATCTGAGATGTATTCTGCCATGTATTCTTTGCATGCAATGACATCAGTCGTGGTGTCGCTATAAATGCATGCCTCAAAGGGTTAGTTCACCAAAAAATGAAAATTACCCCATGATTTACTCACCCTCAAGCCATCCTAGGTGTATATGACATTCTTCTTTCAGACAAATACAATTGGAGTTACATTAATAAATATCCTGACGCTTCCAAGCTTTATAATGGCAGTAAATGGCAGCCCAAAATTTGAAGACCAAAAAAGTTCATTCATCCATTATAAAAGTAATCCACATGGCTCCGGGGGGTTAGTAAGGCCTTCTGAAGCGAATTTGTTTTTTTTGTAAAAAAAAAAAAAAAAATTTTAACATGTTATAAAGTAACATATATCTAGCTTTTGGTGGTCTGCCTTCCGTATTCAACTTACGAAGAAAGTGTAGCGCCTCTCGCAGTTCAAAATGCTTACGCTACGTCTGACGTCATCATCGTGTCAGTTACACTTTTTTACGCTACAGTTACGCTTTTTTACGCTGCGCTCGATGTCATCGTCGCGCCAGTTACGCTTTTTTACACTACATCTGACGTCATCGTTGCGCCAGTTAAGCTTTTTCCGTAAGTTGAATATGGTCCTCCGGAAGCTAGATATTTTACTTTATAACGTGTTAAATATGGATATTTTTCTTACAAAAACCCATCGATTCGCTTCAGAAGGCCTTTATTAACCCCCTGGAGTCGTGTGGATTACTTTTATAATGGATGGATGCACTTTTTTGAGCTTCAAAGTTTGGGCTGCCATTCATTGCCATTATAAAGCTTGGAAGAGCCAGGACATATTTTAATATAACTCTGATTGTATTCGTCTGAAAGAAGGATGTCATATACACCTAGGATGGCTTGAGGGTGAGTAAATCATGTGGTAATTTTCATTTTTAGGTGAACTATCCCTTAATATTTCTATGATGAAACATAAACCACATTTAAATGCAGTTTAATTGCTGAAATTACATAGGAAGTGTAGGAAGTGGTGGAGTGTCCTTTTTTCATCTTGTGCATTTTTTTTGCTGCCAGTAGTGAGGCATGGACTGATATGAATTCACACAGGTCCATTTGACCCACTTGAAGTGATATTTAATGTATAACTTATTCCAAATCAGTTTTTTTCACAGTGTACCAGATATCTTCTCAGGCCAATGTGTTGTCCAGTTGTTCATACTGACTTTACGTTTAGGTTTCAAAATAAATTATAACATTTTGATTATGCATTATTTAAATTAATATAATTTTCTATCATGCATGTAGATGTATCCTTCTTGATTATAATGATGATTTTGACTAAATATATTAACAGTGTTCAAAACTGAATCCATACATTATTCAGCACAGGTTTTGTCTGAGAGCTCAGCATTAAATTGCATTGGGAAGAAACAGAAAAGCTGTTGATGAGTGTTACTAAAAATGTGGCAGATTTCGCACATTTTATATCACTTCGTTGAACAACCCACAGAGTTGATTCTGCCTGAACAGATGTGAGATGAGCAGGGTAACTTTGTGCCATTTTTTGGAACAGAGGAAAAGATGCTCATTATATTAACTTAAGCATTAGAAAATAGTGTGATTTTAAAATGTAGACTTTTTTTTGTCTTGCTACGATTATCCTCAGTTGAATGTTGTAATACAGTACTGTATGTGAGAGTGATATGCTAGAACATTGCAGCAATGTTGTCATGTTCAGCTGCCCATGTGACCGGAATAGAATGAATCTCTCCCTTTTTTTCTTTTGCTCCGCCAGCCAAAGCAGATTTGTGTCTGAACAGATGAACATTTAACACTGCTTGTGCGACTTGCCCTTCCCCCCTGTTTCTATGACACCACACACATACACACACCTCCTAACCCGCTTTAGCATTGTGAACACACATATTCATATTCATGTAAGTGTATATTTATAGACGGGTACCACACATTTTCACAAACATGCGTAAATATGTGTGCACACTTGAATGAACACATCTGCATGCATAAGCCATCTGACCAGGTTACATAAGACGGGTCACATGTCCTCAGTTGCTATCTTTGTATTCATCTCTGTATGTATTCATAATCCATTTATCATCCATCCAGCTGCATATTTGTGTATTTTTAAACATATATTTCTCTATATTTAGCTTTTACCTGTCTAAATGCACCATAACAGTGGAATCTCTTCAGTTACAGTAGTTCTTTGAGCAAAAAAAAAATCATAGGTGTCAGTGTTTGACTATTCAGCCTACTCAGGCTGGCAACCAAATAAACCAATGTCTCTTAAGGGAAGTGGAGTGGAAATTAGACCTTTTCATTTCATTGTGTATATGAGAATGTAAATGAGAATGTAAATGACGACGTTCTGTATTAATAATCATCTAACATACTGAAGAAACATTCAATTCTCATTATGCATCATTCACTAAATTTGAAAATATCTTTCTGTTCCAAAGTATTATTCCAAAATATACTTAAACACATAAACACATTCCTCTGGTAATTAATTTAATCACCACTTTTTATTTTATTATACTTATCCCAGAGCAATGTTATTTCTCTGAATCTGTTCAGACAAGTGTTTCTCTTGACCCTTATCCAATCGGCAGTCATCATGTTTTAAATTCTCCCTTTCCATGTAATGGAACCCATTTCATTATTTTCTGTTCTGTTTTAGTTGTGGCCTGTTGTACACCTTTCCAATTAGCATCATGGTGAGATATTGTACAGACACTTGATCCGAGTGGGTCACAGTTGAACTCCAGCAGAAACTGATCTGTTTAGAGCTAGGAAGTAGAACATTTCTTGTGCTGTTTATTTAAGTTCATTAAAAATGTAAAACTCTGTCATTATTCACATGCTGTTCCAAATTTATATGCCTTTATTTCTTCTGTGGAACACAAAAACTAAAGGTTTTGAAAATGTTTGTGCTGCTTTCTGCAATATAATGAAACTTGATAATGACCACCCTAGTGAAAAATAAATATACCAAAATGTATTTGAAATACATTTATTTTATGCTAAGTATACTACAAATACATTTACATATTTATGTACTTAATATAAATACCCTGCATTTGAACTTTTGGTATACTCAATTGATATACTTAAAGTCTCCTAAATTGGAACAACTAATTTTGTACTTAATGACCTTTAGTTATCCGGAAATAGCGCTGAGATCAAACTAAAGATATGCTTAAGATATGCTTATGCTTTCCATATATAAGTAATATATGAAATAAACAACATTTAGACAGTTACTCAGTTTTGATTAAATGACAGAATCTTCATTTTAGGTGAACTATCCCTTTAACGCACACTGCTGCTCAGTGACTGAAATAACTGAACAATAACCCTGTTGTGCTGATAGGTGGCAGAGTATGACTAAATACTGTGATTTCACTTGCGATTTCAAGGACAGCATAATGGTAGCATTATTGCCACTATTCACTCTATCTGACTATTGTATATAGACAGATTTCATCATTTTGTTTAACTGTTTGTCTCTAACTCACAGGTATGATGTAATAAATGCATGTTTGTTTCTATATCCAATAGCTAGGTTTGTGTATCAGGTAGTGTTGTAGTACTCTAGACCAGTCTTGATCTTGTCTCAATCTCGACCATATTTGTACTTGGTCTTATGACTCAGGATTTTATTTCAAGACCGTTCAAGACTGCAGGGATATCACTCAATTTCCACTGCATTGTCTGATTTATTTGTTAACTTTATAATTAATGTTACTGAATGTAAAACTTCTTGCTTCAAATGCAATCAAGAACTTATTTTTTAATTTGATTTCTTTTTCTGGTAACACTTTAGAATACTGTTCCGTCATTAATGAATAACTACATAGGAACAAATGAGTAATGCACTATTAACATTCTAGTAACTACTATCAACTAACAAGAAACTCTGATTAATGAATTACAGGGAGTGCAGAATTATTAGGCAAGTTGTATTTTTGAGGATTAATTTTATTATTGAACAACAACCATGTTCTCAATGAACACAAAAAACTCATTAATATCAAAGCTGAATATTTTTGTATCAATATTTTAAGTAGTTTTTAGTTTTAGCTATTTTAGGGGGATATCTGTGTGTGCAGGTGACTATTACTGTGCATAATTATTAGGCAACTTAACAAAAAACAAATTTATACCCATTTCAATTATTTATTTTTACCAGTGAAACCAATATAACATCTCAACATTCACAAATATACATTTCTGACATTCAAAAACCAAACAAAAACAAATCAGTGACCAATATAGCCACCTTTCTTTGCAAGGACACTCAAAAGCCTGCCATCCATGGATTCTGTCAGTGTTTTGATCTGTTCACCATCAACATTGCGTGCAGCAGCAACCACAGCCTCCCAGACACTGTTCAGAGAGGTGTACTGTTTTCCCTCCTTGTAAATCGCACATTTGATGATGGACCACAGGTTCTCAATGGGGTTCAGATCAGGTGAACAAGGAGGCCATATCATTAGATTTTCTTCTTTTATACCCTTTCTTGCCAGCCACGCTGTGGAGTACTTGGACGCGTGTGATGGAGCATTGTCCTGCATGAAAATCATGTTTTTCTTGAAGGATGCAGACTTCTTCCTGTACCACTGCCTGAAGAAGGTGTCTTCCAGAAACTGGCAGTAGGACTGGGAGTTGAGCTTGACTCCATCCTCAACCCGAAAAGGCCCCACAAGCTCATCTTTGATGATACCAGCCCAAACCAGTACTCCACCTCCACCTTGCTGGCGTCTGAGTCGGACTGGAGCTCTCTGCCCTTTACCAATCCAGCCACGGGCCCATCCATCTGGCCCATCAAGACTCACTCTCATTTCATCAGTCCATAAAACCTTAGAAAAATCAGTCTTGAGATATTTCTTGGCCCAGTCTTGACGTTTCAGCTTGTGTGTCTTGTTCAGTGGTGGTCGACTTTCTGCCTTTCTTACCTTGGCCATGTCTCTGAGTATTGCACACCTTGTGCTTTTGGGCACTCCAGTGATGTTGCAGCTCTGAAATATGGCCAAACTGGTGGCAAGTGGCATCTTGGCAGCTGCACGCTTGACTTTTCTCAGTTCACGGGCAGTTATTTTGCGCCTTGGTTTTTCCACACGCTTCTTGCGACCCTGTTGACTATTTTGAATGAAACGCTTGATTGTTCGATGATCACGCTTCAGAAGCTTGGCTATTTTAAGACTGCTGCATCCCTCTGCAATATATCTCACTATTTTTGACTTTTCTGAGCCTGTCAAGTCCTTCTTTTGACCCATTATGCACACCTGATATAGGGTGTTGATGTCATTAGACCACACCCCTTCTCATTACAGAGATGCACATCACCTAATATGCTTAATTGGTAGTAGGCTTTCCAGCCTATACAGCTTGGAGTAAGACAACATGCATAACGAGGATGATGTGGTCAAAATACTCATTTGCCTAATAATTCTGCACTCCCTGTAGTAAGTAATAGCGCTCAGATGAATTTAGTAGTTCAATATTAGCCAATCAATAACTACTATTTTTTCATAACTCGCAGAGGACTACTAAGAACTATTATATACAGATTCGTAATTAACATGAATAATGCATAATATATAATTAATTCTAAAGTGAAGGTAATGGTAACCCACTAGTAATGACTCAAGTGTTACTACATCCTTCTAAAGGAATTACTAATTATTTGGACCAGTATTCTAAAGTGAAAAACATAATAACTCTGTAGTAATTACTGAAATCATTGTAAGCTTTTGAGGGTTTTGGATAGTAACACTTAAGTAATTACTAGTAGGTTATCATGATCTTCACTTTAGAATACTGATCCAAATCATTAGTAGTTCCTTCTGAATGATTTAGTAACACTTGAGTCATTACTAGTGGGTTACATCAGAATTAATTATACATTACGCATTATTCACATTAATTATGAACCTGTAGTTCTTAGTAGTCCTCTGTGAAGTATGAAAAAAATAGTAGTTACTGATTAGCTAATAGTGAACTACCACATTTGCCTAAGCACTATTAAGTCAAGTCACCTTCATTTATATAGTGCTTTTTGCATCACAGATTGCTTCAAAGCAGCTTCACAGTGATAATAGGAAATTAATTTTGTTTTTGAAGAAAAGTTTTTGATTAATTTCTGTTGTAAAAACTGATTAGTTATTTAATTTGGTGCCATTTAAACAACACCATCTTCAATTAAAACAGAAAACCCCCAATGCATTCCGGACCCCACCTGCACGGCAACAGCTTCTGGTGGCCTGAGAATGCAAACCATGAAATAGGTTTAAAATAGTTCTGAAACCATACCATCAATATACCATGAAATTATGTGCCGTAATTTAGATATATTTTTAAGATGGAAGAATGCAGTTTTACAGATGCTAGAAACGTGGCTTTTAAATGAAAGATTGGTATCAAAGAGCACACCCAGGTTCCTAACTGATGACGAGGACTTGACAGAGCAGCCATCAAGTGTTAGACAGTATTCTAGGTTACTACGTGCAGAGGTTTTTTGTCCAATAATTAGAAATTCTGTTTTTTCAGAATTAAGTTCTAGGAAATTACTAGTCATCCAATTTTTTATATTAGCTATGCATTCCGTCAATCTTGTGAATTGGTAAGTTTCGTCAGGGCGTGAAGAAATATAGAGCTGAGTATCGTCAGCATAACAATGAAAACTAACGCCATGCTTCCTAATGATAACTCCCAAGGGTAGCATGTACAGGGTGAAAAGCAACAGTCCTAGCACTGAGCCTTGCGGTACTCCATACTGAACTTGTGATCGGTATGACATCTCTTCATTTAGTGCTACAAACTGATAGCGGTCAGATAAGTATGATTTAAACCATATCAATGCAATTCCACTAATGCCAACATCATTTTCGAGTGTATTCAGAAGAATGTTGTGGTCAATAGTATTGAATGCAGCACTAAGATCGAGTAACACTAATAGAGAGATACAGCCACGATCAGATGATAAGAGCAAATCATTTGTAACTCTAATGAGAGCAGTCTCAGTACTATGATACGGTCTAAATCCTGACTGGAAATCCTCACAGATACCATTTCTTTCTAAAAAGGGGCATAGTTGTGAAGACACTGCCTTTTCTGGTATTTTTGACAGAAAGGGTAGATTTGAGATTGGCCTGTAATTTACTAATTCTGTAGGATCAAGTTGCATTTTTTTAATAAGTGGTTTAATAATAGCTAACTTAAAAGTTTTCGGTACATATCCTAATGACGAAGACAAATTAATAATATTAAGAAGAGGATCTATGACCTCTGGAAGCATCTCTTTCAGTAGTTTAGTCGGTATAGGGTCGAGCATACATGTTGTTGATTTAGATGATTTACAGAGTTTAGCCAATTCTTCTTCTCCTATAGCAGTGAATGAGTGGAATTTTTCCTCAGTGACACTAGAATGCACTGTCTGATGTGATACTGTAGTAGATGGTTGCATAGTTATAATTTTCTTCCTAATATTATTAATCTTGCATTTAAAGAAGTTCATAAAGTCATTACTGCTATGCTGTTTGCAAACGTCAGAAGTTGACGTTTTATTTCTTGTTAATTTAGCCACTGTATCAAATAAAAATTTCTTCCAGCTGTGCTCCATTTTTCTGGCTGCTGTTTTAAGGGCCCGAGTGTGCTCGTTGTACCACAGCGTTGGACTATTTTCTTTCATTTTCTTTAAGTGCGGAAGAGCAACTGTGTCTAAAGTGCTGGAAAAGAGAGAGTAAATAGTTTCTGTTGCAACATTGAGTTCCTCTAGGCTATCTGGGATGCTGAGGAGATGGAACTGATGAGGAAGATTATTTACAAAGCAATCTTTAGTGGCAGCGGTGATAGTCCTGCCATATTTGAAACGAGGGGACGGCTTTGCAGCCTTTGCTAAATTAAGTAGATTTCACGATACTAGGTAATGATCTGAGATGTCGTCGCTCTGCTGCAGAATTTCAACGGTATCAGCATTTATTCCATGTGACAATATTAAGTCTAAAGTATGATTACGGAGATGAGTGGGTCCTGACACGTGTTGCCTAACTCCAATAGAGTTTAGAATGTCTCTAAATGTCAATTCCAATGTGTCTTTTTCATTGTCTACATGGATATTATAATCACCAACAATTAGCACTTTATCTGCAGCCAGTACTAACTCTGATAGAAAATCAGCAAATTCTTTGGTTAAGTCTGTATGGTGCCCTGGTGGCCTGTATACAGTAGCCAGCACAAATGTCAAACGGGATTTATCATTTACACTACGTAACGTTACGTAAAGCACCAAAACTTCAAAAGAATTATATTTAAAACAAGACTTCTGAGTAATACTGAAGATATTATTATAAATTACAGCAACACCTCCCCCTTTGCCTTTCAGATGTGGCTCGTGTTTATAACAATAATCTTGATGGGTGGACTTATTTAAAATAATGTAATCGTCAGGTTTCTGTCAAACACAGCACATCTAGATTATGGTCTGTAATCATATCATTAACAATAAGCGCTTTTGAGGAAAGGGATTGAATATTCAGCAGCCCGAGCTTTATCATTTGTTCATCTGTATTATATCTGTTTTTTATTTGTTGAACATCAATTAAATGTTAACCCTTAAATGGGTTTGAGAGTTTGTTGTATTTAATAATTCAGGGAACATTCTCTATGTGATTAATATCTAGGTGAAAGAGTCTCTATGTGTCGGGATTTATCTGACTTCTGTGACGTGAGACAGCTAGCAGACGATCGGTTAAGCCAGTCCGTCTGCTTCCTGACCTGGGCCCCAGTTAGTCAAGGTTCAGCTCTAAGACTATTTGCCAAATTACTAGAGAGAAGAGCGGCACCATCCCAGGAGGGATGAATACCATCTCTTTTTAACAGGTCAGGTCTGCCCCAAAAGCTTTTCCAATTGTCTATGAACCCTATGTTATTCTGCGGACACCACTAACTGTGCGTTCACACCAGACGCGAATAAAGTGAATAAATTGCGCTATTCGCGCGTAGTTGGACGCTTGAACATTTTGAGATTACTTGCTTCATTCGCACGTGAAATTCGCTTCATTCGCGCGTGACATTCACTACACAACAGACGCGAATTCGCGTCATGGAAGGGGCTTCTGCCAGGCGGCTTGTCTCGTTGCGAAATGGCTGACATGGATTGTTTTAAAATACGGCGAATAAGCTCAATTTGCCGGCTTTAACTAGCTTGTAGTCTCAATAGGGTGAATTCAGGGTGATTGGGACACTTTTTCCAAGTCATCTCAATGGCAAAAAGTGTCCCAATCACCCTGAAATCACCCTATGTATAGCTTAAATTGAGTAAAGAGCGTTTTTTACAACTTACCAGGTTGTCCGACCTCCACACTCACTTTCTTCCAAGCAAAATCCCTGTTTCTATAAAGTACGAAGATGTAGTGTACAGCTTCGGGTATCCACATATGATTTTGTCCTTATTGTTGTCACTACTAGAGCAAGCTCCCGATAATGCGGCGCGAATATCCGCCAAAGTTTAGATTTTTCAACTTGCGAAAATCACACGTTTCACGCGTCAAACGCTCAATTCGCTTCATTCGCGCCGCACGCTCAATTCGCTTCATTCGCGTCTGGTGTGAACGCACCATTAGACAGCCAGCCATTGAGTGATGATAGTCTGCTAACTATCTCATCACTCCTTCTAACTGGGAGAATATTAGCTGCCATCGTACTTGCGATTTCACACACCTCTTTAATGTTCATTTTGGTGATCTCAGACTGGCGAAGTCGAACATCATTTCTGCCGACGTGAATAATAATCTTAGAGAATTTACGATTAGCATTAGCCAGCACTTTGCTTTGATGTCAGGCGATCTGGCTCCCGGTAAACATGTGACTATGGTGGCTGGTGTCTCTATTTTCACGTTCCGTGTAATAGAATCGTCAATAACCAGGGCACTTTCAACAGGATTCTCAGTGGGTGCGTCACTGAATGGGGAGAAGATGTTTGATGTTCTAATCAGAACGGAGGGTTTTTTTATCCGTGACTATGCCGTCTCACAGTCACCCAGTTGCCCTGCTGCACAGGCTCTACAGCCGGAACCGAACAATGTACAGAGCTCACTAAGCTAGTCGCATCCAAAGCAGTGTCTAAAGCTATTACATTCTCACTATTCTCAATAAAGGTTTGGATGCGTGTCTCTAATTCTGAAATCTTCTCTGTCAGCCTGACTATCTCCCTGCATTTATCACATATGAAGCCCTCTTCGCCGAAAGAGAAGGTTATTCTAAACATGTGACAGTCAGTGCAAGTGACAATAACAGGGGAAGATGACATGGCTTACCGTGTTTGTTGACTAATCCAACTCACCTGAATTGTTTGATGGACTCTTAAAAGGCGCGTGAGAGAAAACAGGAGACCCGGATGCATGGATGGCAGGCTAACAGGCTAGCGAAATGCTAGTGATAGTGATTTAGATTAAAAGCTAGCGATGTCAGATTTTAATGTGATAGGCAGTATTAGACAATATATGGTGATGAGTAAGTTATATTTAGCAGTATAAACAACAAGGAATTATATCAAATAGAGATTCAAAAGTAAAGCTGTACGGAGCTGCAGTGCAGACGCAAAACACTCAGCAGCAAGACAGACAGGAGCAATCGATCAGGAGCAGCAATCGATCAGAGTTTCTTGTTAGTTAATAGTAGTTACTAGAGTGTTAATACTGCATTACTCACTTGTTCCTGTGTAGTTATTCATTAATGATGGAACAGTATTCTAAAGTATTACCCTTTTTTGTGTCAGTTTTCACCAAAATTAATACAAATGCCCAACAAATTGAAGATATGATTGCAAAATGTAGATCTTGTTTTTTATATTATAACATATAATTATGCAATATCACAAGAGCAAGAGAGCTGTTTTCTCGAATATGAGCATGATTGCAAGCGTGATATTGATTTTTTACAATCGAATAAGTTGAATAAAGAATTTATTGACTCATTAAGTGATTTGCCACAACCTACTGCCTGTTTTAGTTTTATATTTGAAAGTATAATTTTATTTTTCCATGTTTTTTTTTTTGTTTTTGTTTTGTTTTTTTTTAACAAAATTTTATTCAGATGCAACTTCTGTGCCACCACTGCAGTGCAAAGATGAATTTTGTAGTGTCTCTATAGTGTTTTATTATTCTAATTGTATTTATTGATTAAATATAAGACATTTCTCAGACAGTAAATGTGGATATTTTAGATGAATTTGATGAACGTTGGTCTGCTCTTGGTCTTGACTTAGTCTTGTCTTGGTCTTGTCTTGGTCCGTTCGTCCATCCATCCATCCATCCATCCATCCATCCATTTCTCTCTCTCTCTCTCTCTCTCTCTCTCTCTCTCTGTCCGTCCGTCCGTCCGTTCATCCATCCATCGTTCCATCTCTCTCACCATCTATCCATCCATCCATCCATCCCTTCGTCTGTCCATCCATCGACCCATTTCTTTAGAGTAAAAACTGCCCTTTTCAAAACCACACTTTTCAAGCAAACCATTTAACAACAATTATACAACAATAAATGTATTATTCAATATTAAGACAATTACATTTTTATGTATATTTGTATTTAATGCTTTATTTATGTTTGGACACTTTCTGATTTGGGACCACTGTATAAAAACATGCACAAACACCAATAAAGTATTAACCAGTCAAACCTGTTACCTTTAAACGGTGTAATAATGCAGTGCAACTCTGCAGCACGTCTTGATGGAATGACATGTTCACTGCATGCTTGCGCAACCCCCCACTGATGTGACTGGACAGTCTTGGGTACATTCTTTCAATTTGTATGTGTGGACATGCTGGCAGTGTCAGCAAGACAAATGCCATGTATTCTTTCTGCTCTGGCCAGTGGTGTTGTTTTTCTTTCAGTTTGCCAGCAGAGGTCACCCTTCACACAGTGCTGCCACAGAATCGTACCTTTTTCTTGCTGTCTAATCAGGAAAGCAGTCCAGGAACAGAAGGCTAATTTTAGATTCTTGTATGCCGTTTTAAACATTTCTTGCCAGAATCAGCTCTTTTAATGCCAGCTCTCTCATTCTTTTGCACACTTAAAGAAAGAGCAGCTGTATACCTGGGCTCCAGTGGGACAGAATGAGATCAGAACACCTGGGCGGCTCCAAACAATGTGGCCTCCGACCCCCACTTCTGTACAGGTGCAAATTTGTCTTCCAATAAGGTTTTGTATGACCAAAATATGGATTGTGCTGACATTATTATTAATGTATTTGATATACAATATAATACTTAATGATTACCATATTCAAATGCTAGGGAATAGTATTTCCGGTAGCCTAAATACCATGTAATAGTATAATAGTATTACCATGGTACCATGTCCAAAGTTAATATCATGCTGCTACTATTACAAAACATATTAGAAAGTACCATAGATTACTTTGTAAATGCCATGGTATATGGTACATAAATACCGAAATACCACCCCAGTACTTTTTTTTAAAGGTAACAAAAACCTCCAAAATTATCATACCATGTTTTTTGACATTTTGGTGGTACTATGATGTTTTTGAAAATGGTTCTATGGGAATACCATGTTTTTTGGACATGTAGTATGATCAAATATATTTGTATTATTTGAAGTACCTTGGAGTATCATGTAAAAACCATGGTGTATTAATATGGTAATCATTCAGTACCATGATAAAAATCGAAGTACCTTGGTATTTGATTCCATTACTGTACCATAGTACATTTTTATAAGAGCTATGTGTAATCAAACACGCATTTGCTTTTGTCTATTGTCCATGTATGTGTATGTTAGTGTGTGCAAACTCTTAGTTTGAAATATTTCCCCATTAGGTTCAACACCCTTATGTTACTCATAATGTATTGTACAACTCACAAGCCGTACGTCTTTTTAACGTTGCTATGAGACCTTCTGTAAACAGCATCCTAACAGCATCTTATCCTGATCTAAACATCTGTCCAGCAGGCGCAGTCCCTGCCATTGCGTTTTAAGATCCACCATGTTTGAGTTTTGAAATGATAAATGACCATTTGCATTCCAGTGTTCAAAGCATACACACACACAACACCTTATATTACAGTTTATTCTTCATGTTTCTGGAAGGAATGTACATGTGACCATATCAAATCGCATGTAGGAACTTCTCTGGCTACTTATGACTCTAGAATTCCTAAGGGGCCTGAAGGTCTGGAGCCAAATTTTACCAAAGCTAGCTGGCTGTGGAAAAGGGTTTTGTGAATGAAAGCGTCTCCCCAAACCCATGTCAGTCTGACAAGGCCCAACATGTAACCAGACTCCATGTGTCTGATATGTTCTCCGTCCCCCTCAACCCTTCACACAGACCCACACAAACTCTTTGAAGCTGTTTGAAGCTGTGTAAAAGAAAGGCACAAACCCTTCCCTCCTCATTCCCAGAGACTCTGCGGCTCGCTTTTTAGGAGTCCTCAGAGACGACTTCTGGAGTCTAGACTTGTTGGACTTCCTTGACCCTTGCTGCCAGATTGTATGTGTGTCTCTGTATGTCGTGTGCATGTGTTTATCACCATGTTTGTGTGTTCGCCAAGTGCATCCCTTGTGTGTAGTGTGCTGATTTTTACACACTGGCTGTGGTGGTTCATTCATTTCCCTGGGTTCACTCTCTTTCCTTCATCCAGGAAGCACCGCTACGTTTTCCATGATCAGCCAAAGTGCTTTTATTGACTTGTGGGACGCCACATGCGTGCCTGGTCTGTGCTATTAAGAAACACGGCCCCTTACTCACAAACACACACTCACTCATACCATCCCTTAAAAAACTTAGTCTCGGAGGAGAAACTAACATCCGCTAAAACAAGGCACTAACTCATGCTAGTACGATTGCATGTGACTGGAGGTGTCTGTGTGTTTCATTCTGTTTATTTTTAAAGATGTGAAGTCTCTCTTTTTTGTATCCTGCTCTCCACAGGATGGATCAACCGGGAAATCTGGGAATGTTCCAGAAGGGACCTCTGTTTCTATTCAGGAGCTAGAGCGAACAATTGAAGAATTACTTATAAAAATATCAGATATGGAAAAAGACAATAATGTGTTGGATGACACAAAGCTTGGAATAAAAGGTCGAGAAGTGACTGATAATCAAACCATCAAGCAGTCTAAAGTACATGAACAAGGAGTTCTGCACCGCGTGAAAGCCATTCAGACCTCACCTGTTGAGGAAGCCTTTAAAATTCCAGTGCCTTTTTCAGACCAATCACAGACTGCCATATTAAGTGACAGTGCTACTTCACCAATGGGAATGCCCTATACCTGCAGCTGCCAAAGAAAACAGGAAATCCGCCCCCCTGCACCACCACTACTCCCTGTTGTTGCAGGTGTACTGACACCTTCAGCACCAGATGTATCAATACCTCCTCCACCTCCAATCCCAGGTATAACTCTACCCCATCTGCCACTCCCAGGTATTGTTCCACCCCCTCCTCCGCCTCCACTCCCAGGTATGTCTCCACCACCTCGACTCCCAGGAATGGCTCCGCCCCCTCCACCACCTCTATTTCCAGGTATTGTCCCACCATCTCCTCTTGTGGGAACGGCTCCACCCCCTCCTCCACTCCCAGGCATGGGCCCACCCCCTCCTCCTCCACCTCCTGGCTATGGACCTCCACCGCCCCCTCCTCCACCTGGTTTTGGGCCCCCACCACCCTTCATGGGGTTGGTGAAGCCCAGCATGACTCAGGAGTCTGTCCCCCTGAAAGCTGTCATCGAGCCGCCAAGACCCATGAAACCACTCTACTGGACCCGAATTCAGCTACATGCCAAAAAGTAATCTTATGCTTTTTTGACTGAAAGCTACATGTATTTGCAATGTGTTTCACCTTATTTACATTCAACCAAGGTTTGATTATGATCATATACAATAATACAATAAGACGAACGGATATATTTATATTTTTCCTTGTACATAGGGATACCAAAAGTGCTCTGGTGTGGGAGAAGGTTCAAGAGCCATCTGTAGACTTTAACGAATTTGTGGATATGTTTGCCAAAAGTGCAGTTAAGGAAAAGAAGAAACCTATCTCAGATACCATAACTAAATCAAAGGCCAAACAGGTAAGACTTTACTACACCCACACTGATTAAAAATCACTGGACCCATTTCCCTGGGCCCAACAAGTAGGCCATAGTGGACCTTAGTAAGTCTCAGATCCCAGGACAACATTACCGGTTGTCTGCCCCTACAGATAGCTCTGCCCACGCTCCCACCTCACCACACACAAAACCATTAACAGTGATTTCACACGCACAGCTTGTGAATCAGAGCCTTACAGACGTTCAGTAAATGTTATAAGCTCTACTTAATGTTCCATCAACCAAAGTGTGACTGTGAGACTCTTTGATAAGACTGTTTACCATCAGAAACGATCCAGGCATCTACCACATCTGAAGCTAATCTCTCTCTCTCTCTTCCGCTCTGGTAGTGGTGTGAAAATTAGTCACTGGTGAGAGTTTTGTGGGTCCTTCGTCTGGAGTCAAACAGATTTCTGATAACAACGCACAGCTACACAACAAGCACATTAGAAACTGCATCACTAAAAAAATAATTTCATTGTCCTGCAGCTGTGTTCGTCAACTATGAATTACGTGCGGATATTTTGTGTTGTTATCAAGATAATTTCAATATATTTTCAATATATATATATATATATATATACCATCCTTAATAAAGAGTAATGTGATGCTACTATACTGTCACGGTATCAAATGGTAATACAATCATATTTTATTACAATACTATATTTGTGACACCACACACACATATATATATATATATAATGTTTTTATAAACACAAGGTTTTAATATGAAAATATTTTGAGAACACACAGTGGTCTTGCCTACAAATAGGATAAATAATGAACTGGATGCTTAACCATGTAAATATTGAGAAATTCATAAGACTTTTGAAAGTGTTCTGTTTGCTTCTCTCTCTCTCTCTCTCTCTCTCTCTCTCTCTCTCTCTCTCTCTCTCTCTCTCTCTCTCTCTCTCTCTCTCTCTCTCTCTCTCTCTCTCTCTCTCTCTCTCTCTCTCTCTCTGTGGTCTGTAAGATCTGAGGAATGGGAGGCGGGGGGGTGGGGGTCTGTATTGAGTTAAAACCCACAACCCTCAAACCACCAGCCAACCCAGCGACTCCAGTCAGCCTAGTGTGGTCATGCCACACTTTATATGTGTGTGTAAGAGAAAGAGAGAGTGTGTGTGTGCGTGTGTGTATGCATGGATAACTTCTTCAGCATTATTCACAAAATACTTGCTTTAGGCCTATGGTTAAAGTTTGCACATATCAGTCAAAATTACAGTGCTAATTTAATCAAATGGCCACCTTTCACATGAATTAGATGTATCAATTAAAAACAGCTGCCCGAAGTTCCATTTGAGCCCACATAATCATCTTAATTTTATGAATCATATTCATTTTATGGCCTATTGCCGTGGCAGGAGTTATCTAGTTCTTTAGCTGGTAGTTACTGTACGACCGCCGAACCGCCATCCTCCCTCATACAGCGACATCCGCGCTTCCCACCAAGACAGTGCTAAAGTATGGAATCAATTCTCATTGGTTGGTAAGCGTCTGGTTTGAGATCCAGCTCATCACAGGCATGAGTGTGTTTCCCACATCATTAACGTAGCGCACCACTCTGCAGTCGAGCTGTATTTAGTGGTCATAAGCCCTGTGGAGATAATGGGAGCCAGTGGCTTCCTGATGATCACACTGAGCCGCCATCACACACTTTCAAGTGTGGCCTGTACTAGAGGGTTTTCATGGCTCCAAATTCTTTCCAACAATCAAAATTAGCATGTTGTTAATGGACGGCAATGAAAGAAGATATGTTTACGATGGCACTCAATGTACATGTGTTAATGGATAGAAGTCACTAAACCTACAGTGAACTAGCAGAGGGCAGAGCTCAGGGAATGTTCTCTTTCATAAAACATATTAGTGAAAATTTATACAGAGTATGTGAGGTATTCCATGTATTCACACACAACTCAGACTTGTTTAGAAATGCTTGATTTTAAGGGGCCGTCTGAAAGTGTCAAAATCTAACTCGGTTTAATTGGACCAGACAGGTCTGACATTTGCATAATTACTGTGGTGTTCTTTGACAGAGCCAGAAACGGGAGAAAGTAAAGTTATTTTGATATATGTGGATGCTATGCATGAAAGAATGAGAGGAGACCTCTCCATAATGCCATATGAGGAAACAGTCATAAATACTCATACTTTGGCTTTGTTTTTGGCTTCCTTTTTAGGCCAAAGTACCTCTCTGTGCTATTAAATTTATGAGGGCAGACAGATGAAATACTGTGTTTATGTACAGTATATTTGTCTCCGACAATAATATTCAGATAAACTTTTGCTTTTAAATAACTCTGGAATCTTTTTTATAGTATAATGTGGTTGATGTTTTACTACAGTAGTAAATTAATACCCTCTGTCTCTGTCTCTCGCTCAGGTTGTCAAGCTGCTGAGTAACAAACGTTCTCAGGCGGTGGGGATTCTAATGTCCAGTCTTCATTTAGATATGAAAGATATCCAGAACGGTGAGCAACCCACAGAAGTGTTCTTTACACTTAGTATGTCCATTTTTAATGTTGTGTGTGTATGTGTGCGCACTTGTTTTGCTGTTGACTACTTGCAAGTGTCTTCAAAAATATATTACAACTTCTTAATATTGAATTTTGAGAGTGGTAAAACAGGTTCATACATTTAATTTAAAAATATAACCATCAAAAGGAAAAAATATACAGTATATGTACTGTATATATGCATATTAGGTGTGTGTGTTCTTGGCTAAACCTCCTCAGATTGTGCTCAGCCTCCTGCCAGCATGTGACCTCTCTAAGAGGGGAAATATGATGTCACAGCCAATTAAGACTCATTGTTCCTTGCTGTTTACACAGTTACTGATTGTGTTTGAAAGCTGGAAAGAGAGGGTTGGTTGCGTCTCAGGGTTCAAGAGTAGGTTGATACTGTAGATCTTAATGAACGTGATGATTAGAGTCGCATCGTCTTTCTCATTCTGTTCTATTCTTTTACTGTAGTTACCGTTTTAATCTGTTTTTGCATAAACCCTCAATGTCCTATTTCTCTGCTGAAGATATTTCCGAATCTGTCTCTGGGGTCTTTCTCTCTAATTTGTCTCTCTCTATCCCTCTTATTGCTGTCATCACTCTATCTGCTCACTCATCCCCTTGAATGCACTATAAAGGAAATAATGCCATTTCTTTTCATCACATGTAAGTCCTGTCTCACAGCGGCCAGAGCTATCCAGAACTCTTGATTGTAGATTTGTATGTGGTGAAGGAGTCACTGAAATAGATTATATTATATTATATTATATCTTTGTTCAGGTTACATCCATATAACAGTATGGTGGGACCAAATAACAGATTTTATGAGTGCATCATTGAGCCATTCACTCAATCGATTCATTCGAACACAGTGTGAAACGAGTCAATGAATTCTTTACTCAAACCATTCATTCAGAGTCACTGGTTTATTCAGGAACGTCCCTGTTGTTTGAATGCATGCAATGGTCGACTCTTCTTTGATTTTGGAGTCGAAAAATGGAAAAATGGATCCATGTTTGGTTACTTTTTAGTCCTGGATGGATAAATAGTGCATTCTTCAGCAACATAGTCTTTACAATGTGTATTTTTTTAGTCATTCGTTGGTTAACAGGCAGCAGACAAGCTGAATTCTGTTTTTTTTTTTTTTTCAGTAACATTTTTCCATGCATAATTTCCCTCCAGTCTAATCCACTGTAACAACAATCCTTTGTTAAATTCTATTTTTCTTTCTTTGTTTTAATGAATCAGCAAGGCTGGATGCAGTTTTAAAAACCACAACACATTATGTGAACGGATACCTAATATTTTACACACGCACACATCCTTTAAACCGGCGGTATTTGAAGAAATTTTTACTGGCTCTTTGAGAATTTATGGGCACAGTCCCCATCTATTATGCAGCTCAGTACCCACAATTCAGCACTGGTAGAGTCTCATTGGGTCTCGTTGCAATTCCGCCCAATGCAGAGGTCAGTGTGTTTGGCCAGAGTAAACCACCAAATAGAAACAAACAGTTTCTCTGACAATGCTATTTACCCAGAATCAATACATTCCTCAACATAACGCTTCACCACACTGACCTGGATCAGGCCCTTTGAGGAACTAGGAAAGAATGTCATGAGTTGGTTTAATTGCAGAGTTTAAAGGTTCATGCAAAGTTATGAGGCATTTTTTACAGTCAGTAGAAGAAATGTTACTCGTCTGTCTCTCTTTTCTTTCATTATACAATTATCAGCCATCAAACAACATTAAAAAACTCTTCTCAAGATTATGACTTGCTATTAGGGAAGCTAAACCTAATCTGGTGCAACTCCTCTGTGGATTTCCACTGAATCGCTCCCTTTGTGTCAACTTTCTTGTTTCCCTCAGCTGGTTTTCATAAGATCTCATGTTTGAGCCCTTCACAAGCTGAAAAACACTCCTGCATGACTGACTAGAACACAGGCAGCTCTTGCACCAACACACTTGGTGACAAGCCTTTGATTTCTACCCATAACAGTCTCAGAGTTTCACAAGTCAGCTCAATGTTTATGCGTGTGTAAGATTGGATTCCTCAACGTGTGACTCCGACCCCCTCCGGACCATTTGTTTGTTATGTTTCTTTAGTGACTCACACACTCTTATTCTGCAGTGCTGTCTGTTTAGGTCTTCTGAGCTGTCACAGGACATTGTTTTGTGGAAACATTCTGAATCATGGCAGCGAACCCAAAGAAAGCAACAAGGAAACATATGTGTATGATCATGTCCTTATATAAAATCCTTCCTTCTCTAGCCTTCTCCTTTTTTATAGTTGGGAGTGTTTAGAGAGAGAAGGTGGTATGTGTCCGCACAGCTGAAGAATTGCAAACATGGTAGCGTTCACTGTAGATTTTCTTTTTCTGGTTGTGTACGTTTGGATTTTGGAAGATAGTAATTATGGAAGTTTGGCATGAATTAATCTTTGTAAACCTGCTAAAAACTGCTTAGAGAAAAACTTATTTAAATGTTTGGCCTATGAAATATGTAACAAGAACAGAAATGTAGTGTAGCATGTCTAGAGGTTGAAACCTGAGCTAGCATTGTTCACTTAAACGAGGCATTTAATCCAAGGTTGCTCCAGGGGGATTCCTCGTGTAATAGGTGTTATTTGGATAAAAACGCCAGCTAAGTGATGAGCTATATAAAAGTAAGAGTGAGTGAATTTCAGGTGATTATAGTCATTGTGGTGTAAAACATATAATTGCGTTTAGAGTTTTAGAAATTATAATTTTTTCACAGATACTCTCTCTAATTTCTGTTTATATCCAAATAAAAGTCCCTCTGAATGGGTCAAGATATTATTATTATTATTACTACTACTACTATTGCTATTATTATTATTATTACTATTATGTGTGACGCCAACCCCCTACAGACAATTTGTATTTCACACTCGCTTGTTCTGCAGTGCATACTATTTAATATATTTATTATATGATATCATATTTAATAATAATAATATATTTATTGAAATTTTGATTAAAATTCTTATTTAATATTGACAAACAAATGCTAAACACATTTCTCTTTAGCACAAGTCTCTGTTTTTTATAATAATAATAATTTTAGTAATAATAATTGTTTTATTTTTATGTGTAATGCCGACCCCCTCCATACGATTGATTTGTTTCTTCAGTGACTTACAGTCACTTGTTCATAATATTTAATAGGGGTGTAACGGTACACAAAACTGACGGTTCGGTACGTACCTCGGTTTTGAAGTCTCAGTTCGGTTCATTTTGGTACAGCAGGGGGGAGAAAACTAAACATTAAATTGCTTTTTTTAATTTAACAGTGGTTTACTGCCAAATTATATCTATGTCTTATTTATTTTTAGATATAATAATCAACACTCAAATAACAAATTGTATGCAAACATGTACACTGCACATAAGGCAGTTTTTGTATTAACTTCTAAATCCAATGATAAAATTATGTTTTTTACTCCAATTCGTTGACAAAATCATTTACACAGTGGCTGTCATTTTCATGACAGATTTATTTAAACATACATTAAACAATCAAGACATCACATCACTAACAGGTCAAGTCAAATATAATGAATATATAGGCTAATAGTGCATATATTTAGCGAAAGAGTTCATTTCTCTAGCAAACTAACAAGCTGTGGACACTGAATGACTTGCCTGAGGTAAATGTAATGCTATGTGACATATTGTTTACAAGCTGTTTTATTGATGTCTTTCTGCAGTTCAAGCACTGATTGAGCGATTACACGAGATATGATATGTTTCAGTTAGTTGTACTGTATCTTTCAACATACCTTCAGATGTTCATTCATGTTTATTCTGTAACCAGCATTAAGAGGAAGCATGGCTGCGTTCACTTGTGATCCGCGAAGCCGCTTCAACTGAGGCGCTTATACAGTCACGCCACATTAAAGAGCGCCAAAACACCATTTTTTGTTTGAGTTTCATGATAAAATTAACAGAATTTGAAAGATGACACTTTGTTTCTTATAGAAAGTAACAAAACACAGAGCTTATTGCGATTATTGGTGAGTACCGCGGTACGTACCGTGGGTGGTGTATCGTGGTTTTTTGGTTCGGATTGAATATCGTTACCCTAACAATATTTATTTAATATATTTATTATATTATATATAATAATAATAATAATAATAACTATTTCTGTTACATGCAAGGTCAAATAATTCAATGCAAACAACACATTCAAATATGAAATTCTTTAGTATCTCTAATGCAGGGATGATAACAGTATGAAAGTTTGTTGTGTTGATCACTTTTCTTTCTTTTAGCTAAAAAACTTTACAAACCATTTCTTCCTCAGATTAAAGCAAGACCACCACAGTAAACTACTGCATCAGTGTTTTGGGGAAGCACAGACCACATCCCTGGACATCAAGAGACAAATTCTTTGTTAGGAGACTTTGTTGTGGGGGTGTGGGGATTACGCTGTTGTTGTTTGTGTATGTGGTGATTGAGGTGTAGATCTGGTGGGATATTGTTGTCAGGTTGATGACAGGTTAAACTACTAAGTCATGGATTGTGCGTACTTTTCACTCTCTTTCTTGCCTCTCTCTCCCTCTGTCATGTGTTTCCTCTCCCCATCTCTTCTAAGGCTGCAGTTGTTCTCTTTGATATCTTTCTCCCATAACAGGAGTAATGCTTTGCTGTCTGTCTCCATTTTATATGTCTGAGCATTCGCCAGATATGGATGTTTTTGTTATTCTTTCTTGTGTGGTTTCTGGAACGCGCCAATGATCAATTTCTCAATTTCCCAAATGACTGAACACACAAAAGTTAGCCCATAATAGCTCTATTTAGCACAGACAAAAAGTGTTCAGTCAAGCCAGCTCAATAACAGCCCTGCTAGAGATTCAAATGCTTTTATTATGTAAAAACAACTCTGGAAAAGAAATGTTTGATGCAGAGTAAACACGTTTTGATTATTAAATTATATAATCGACCATGCCCATGGTTAAAGTCAGAATTTTCAGTTTTCAAATAGCTTGCTTATATTGTGCTGTAAGTCACTATTGGAGGCATTGTTTACTTTTTTTTTGTCTCAAATGTGTATATATATATATATATATATATATATATATATATATATATATATATATATATATATATATATATATATATATATATATATATATAGTCAAACCAAAAATTATTCAGACACCAGATATTTTTTATTTTTTTACTAGTGGGTGCAGGACACTATAGTTCATTTATGAAAGTGAGGATAGCAAATTAAAGTAAACTGTGACATTATACCCAAAAAATTCTTCTTGCAGTGGACTACAAGTAAAATTGATAAAAATTTGGGACCAAAATTATTCACTTTGACCTGACCAGGTTTTGCTTAAGTGTTTGCTTTTTTTTATTTCTAATGCGACTTTTTACACCACAGACTGAACTAAATTAAGCATTGCTTTGTAATTGGTTGACCTAAATTGATCTTATCTAATTGTGTACTTAAATTTAACAGCAGACAGCTGACTGGTTGATTGTAATCCATCACATGCCTCCATGGATCGGACTTGTTTGTACAGCACATCCCACAGATGCTCGATTGGATTGAGATCTGGGAGAATTTGGAGGCCAAGTCAACACCTCAAAATTGTTGTTGTGCTCCTCAAACCATTCCTGAACCATTTTTGCTTTGTTGAAGGGCGTATTATCCTGCTGAAAGAGGCCACAGCCACCAGGGAACACCGTTTCCATGAAAGCGTGTACATGGTCTGCAACAATGTTTAGGTATGTCAAAGTAACATCAATATGGATGGCAGGACTCAAGGTTTCTCAGCAGAACATTGCCCAAAGCATCACACTGCCTCCACCGGCTTGCCTTCTTCCCATAGTGCATCCTGGTGCCATGTGTTCCCCAGGTAAGTGACGCACATTCACCCGGCCATCCATGTAAAAGTAAACGTGATTCATCAGACCAGGCCACCTTCTTCTTCCATTGCTCCGTGGTCCAGTGGTACATGCTCACGTGCCCACTGTTGGTGCTTTCGGGGGTGGGCAGGGGTCAGCATGGGCACCCTGACTGGTCTGCAGCTATGCAGCCCCATACACAACAAACTGTGGTGCACTGTGTATTCTGACACCTTTCTATCAGAACCAGCATTAACTATTTGAGCAATTTGAGCTACTGTAGCTTGTCTGTTTGATCGGACCACATGGGCCAGCCACGTGCATTAATGAGCCTTGGCCACCCATGACCCTGTCGCCGGTTCACCACTGCTCCTTCCTTGGACCACTTTTGATAGATACAGACCACTGCAGACCAGGAACACCCCATAAGAGCTGCAGTTTTAGAGATGCTCTGACCCAGTCGTCTAGCCAACATAATTCAGCCCTTGTCAAACTCAAATCCTTACGCTTGCCCAATTTTCCTGGTTCTAACACATCAACTTTGAGGACAAAATGTTCACTTGCTGCCTAATATATCCCACCCACTAACAGGTGCCATGATGAAAAGATAATCAGTGTTATTCACTTCACATCATAATGTTATGCCTGATATATATATATATATATATATATATATATATATATATATATATATATATATATATATATATATATATATATATATATATATATATATATATATATATATATATATATATAAAGAATTATTTGATTAATAAAATTTCAAAAGAACAGCATTACGTATTTGAAATGAAAAATCTTTTGTAACATTAAAAATGTCAATTTTCATAAATGATATCTATCCTTGCTAAATAAAAGTTTTACTTTCAAGAAAAGTAATGAATTTAAAATAAATATATTAAATAATTATTAAGTAAATTAATATATTGTTTTACATATTAAATTAATTGTTTGTGGAACTTATTTTTTTTATTCATGGACATATTGTGTTTATGGATTTATGAAAGTATGAATTACTTTTTATTGTATTATTGGAAATTAATGTGTTTTGGCATTTTAGTTCTTTGGAAAATAAATTAATTTCAATTCCCAGTTGACGATCAGTATTCCTTATAGTGTTCCTCTATGTCTGAAAAAATCATTTGAATAGATCTTTATTCTTGATTGGTCAATCAGTGATGGATTCTCAAATTTTTTATCTCTCTTTCTCTCTCTCTGACAGCCATCTTGAACATGGACTGCACAGTGGTGGATCTGGAGACGCTCCAGGCGCTGTATGAAAATGTAAGCCCACAACATGACAGGACGTGACAGTCCAGATAAGCAGATATGACGAATCCTGGCAATCCTTATGAAGTATGAATTCCATAAGTGATCATTTATCATATCATTAAACTCTTAAACCTCTCAGAACTGCACAGGATATACCCTGAGATTTTGGAGCTCTGCCTTGACGCGGTCTACTCCAAAAGAGAGTCGCGGAAATGTGTGTTAAATACCAAAACAAACATGCAGGCCACAAACACCGCTGGAATGAGTAAGGTTTACCATGGAGCCAGGGTGCGTGTCATTGTCTGAGGGAAAGAGAGAGAGGAACAAGATGACTGTATAAAGACAGACATGCAGACATGGAACTGACAACAGACAGGAAGACAAATGGAGAGGATGGAGAGGTTTTCCCTCTCAAAGAATAAAAACTCTGAAAAAAGATTGAACAAAAGATTTGCAGGTTATGTCACTTTTTGGCAGTTGCAATTACGTCAGTTTAACATGGCGGCATGAATCAAACCTCTTTCTTGGAAGATCCATGAATCGCTCTTAAATGATTGGCTGCTACAAATAGTGATTATCTTTCGTTTTTTTATGTGTGTGTGTGTGTGTGAGCGCTGATGAGTTTACACACCATGATTCGCCATGTGCATTGCAGCAACAGTCATAAATCTTGCTGTCAACACAAATGGTCCTTTACATGTTTTCTGTGTGCGAGCGTGTGTGAGTGTGAGCTGAGATGCACATCATTATGACGAGATAAAGACCGGTGACGGGAGTCGTAGCCACACATCATCTTCAGACCTACACGACACCATAACGTTTCTCACACAAGTCTGACCATTATGTCAAAAATATTCATATCTGGGCACTTTCCTTGGCATTTTGCTTTGTGTATCATTTCAGGAATATGTAACACTTTATAATGGCTTTCATTCATATGTCTTTGCATCATAAATATCTTACTAATATTAGGGATGGAATGTATCATAGTGTATCCGCTATGTATCATAGCCCCACGTTTCGGCACACATGTGATTCGCAGATTAGTTGCAGTGTTGGTTAAGTTACTCTAAAAATATAATTAATTACTAGCTACTAATTACATGTTCAACAGTGTAATTAGATTACTGTAGTATACACTCTCTTTAAAAAGTATTGCATTAATTGAATTGCTAATTAGTTTCGATAGATAGATAGATAGATAGATAGATAGATAGATAGATAGATAGATAGATAGATAGATAGATAGATAGACAGACAGACACAAATATAAATACAAATATAATACACAAATGTACAATTGTTGTAAGTAGGCCTACACTAACTTTTTTGATTAAAAAATTATAAAATGTTATTTATTAGCAAGTACAAAAAAAAATCCATCTTCCAAACCATGTATTTACTTTACCGTATTTTGTGGGAAACTGCACACACGTTGTTCACCTGTGTGTGTGTGTCACGTCACATCCGTACAGAGAGAAAAGTAGTTCCGACTGTGTGTAACGTGAAGCTAAAAATGGCAAACTTCCGTGGAACCACTGGTTGTAAAAACGAACAAAAAAGCATTTTTTTTTGTCCAACTGCTCTGATGATATGATGTCCTGTATTCATGTTTACACTGGTGGCACGAACCACGTGTATCCATGCAGATCCGAAGCACAACAAACGATGCTCTTCCAAAAGACTTATGCTGTTATTTTTAACCACTAGAGGGCCAAACACATAGTGTAAAATTAACAAATAATAATGAAGGTATGTGTGTGTGTGTAGAATTGTGTGTATGTGTAGTAACTTTCTGCTGAAAACTATCTTTCCTTCCATCCCTGTTTTTCCTCCCACCCAATCACCCACCCACCCGTTCCCGCTGTAGCTTGAGGCAATGTTGTTGAGTTTAAATGTTGAGGTTGTTTCTCTTTAATGTGCGAGACTCCACGTTGTCTCTGACTCCTTCAACCAAAACCACAGAACACCCCCTCTCTCACACACTCACACACACACACACACACACACACACACACACACACACACAAACACACACAGAGACAGTATATCCCCTCTTTTCTTTCTCCTGCCTTTTCTCTCTCTATTCTCTTTTTCACTGTCTGACTCAAGCACAGTCTGAAGTGTTGGTCACACTTTGTATGTTGGGTGTAAGTTCATAAAGCAACACACACATACATTACACACATGCACACACTCCAGATAGCATTGTTTTCCCTCATTAAAGTTTATAGTATTTATGAAATGTTCCATTAGAAATATATAAATGTATTTTACCATTTTGAAATCACATTTTCCTCTCTCTCTCTGTACTTTTCATTCTATTCTTCTGTCAACCTCACAGAGAGCTCAAAAAGAAGAAATGGATCAGATTGAGAAACATATCAAGTCTTCAAAAGATAAAGAAAATGCAAAACCACTGGACAAGCCTGAACAGTATGTATCAATATGTCTATCTATCTGTCTATCCATCCATCCATCTTTTGTTGTTAATTTGCCTCCCTGTCTCTTTGTGTGTGTCTGTCTCTGTCAGGTTTCTGCTGCAGTTGTCAGAGGTTCCTCAATTCTCGGAGCGGGTTTTTTGTATTCTCTTCCAGTCCAGCTTCACGGAGTGTGTTACATCTGTTCAGCGCAAGCTAGAAACACTGCTAAAAATCTGTACGGTGAGCGAGAATGTGAAGTACACTAGTCAGATTGCACTTACAGTGTCACCACTGGCATATTTCAAGTTGAAAGTTCAGATAGAAAGCAGTGAAGAAAACATCTCTTCACTCCCTGTGCTTTTATCATCTTTCTCTTCTGTTTACAGGCTCTACAATCCGGTGAAGCCGTCCTGCAAATTCTAGGTTTGGTTCTTGCATTCGGGAACATTATGAACGGGGGCAACCGAAGCAGAGGACAGGCAGACGGATTTACCCTTGACATCCTGTCTAAGTTAAAAGATGTCAAGAGCAGTGTGAGTAAAAATGAGATCACTGTCACCAGTTTAAATAGATAGTTCACCCCAACATGAAAATTCTGTCATCACTTACTCACCCTTATGTCATTTCAAACCTGCATATGACTTTCTTTCTTCTGTGGGACACAAAAGAAGAATGGTTCTCTCTGTTTTTGCCCATTCAATGAAAATCAATAGAGTCTTAAACAATATTGGATCCCATTGACTTTCACTGTATAAAGCTACATACTCCATCAATTAGGTTTAGAAGAACTGTTGCCAAACATACTAGAAACATAATAATCAATGCAATTATGATCCAATCATAGACTCTTAAGAATATGCCTATTTAGATCCAAACAGCAACTTTTTTGGGCCGGGCAGCATATATTTGTAGCATATTTTGCGTTCCACAGAAGAAGTCTTCAAGGTTTCAAGGAAATATAGGTGAGTTAAATGATGAAGGAATTTTAATCTTAGGTGACCTATCCCTTTAAGTTACAATTTTGCTGGACAACATCATGGCTGCACAGATCCACCAGCTAGACCAGCATAAACCCTAGTATGAACATCCATGAGAATTCCCGTAGAGTAGTTTGGTGGTCTCCTGACCCCACTGACTAGTTCATAAACAGACTTTTTTTTTGTTGCCAATATCACTCACAATGAACAGTCTATACATTAGTGTCAAGTACTGCAGTCGCCTATATCCACATCCCATGCTTTCTGTATGTCTGCATACATGTGCATGTGAGCGAACGCCTTTGTAGGCCACCAGGTCTGGCCTCTTATTCTCAACTGCTTTGAGCTAAATGAGTGTATACAATCGCAAAACATGAAAAAAGATTATTCTCCTGTTTATTTCCATCTCTCGTCTCCTTCTCTCACTCCATCAGGATAATTCTCAGAGCCTCCTGTCCTACATAGTTGCTTACTATCTGCGACACTTTGATGAGGTAGGTTTGGCCAGCTGTTTATTGCATTGGCTCGATTAACAGACCCCCAGGTCCCTTAGAATCACCTTTCATGTTAGTCAAAAATGTGGCTTTGTTTTTGGTTTCATCACTTTGATTTGCCTTTTTTCCCCTTCACCATATAGACAAATGGCCGCTCTGAACAAGCAGAGCCCTTTGATTGCATGATGCCCTTTTTGGACGCAGATTAAAAGGGCTGTATTGTAAATACCGTCAGCAGACGGTCCAGATGTTGTGATTACAAGGCCATGTCCAAATTGACAAAATATGATCCACAGGTTGTTGAAGTGCTTCTAGCGTTCGGGCAAATAACAAGGAGAACGCATATGTGTGCGTGTGTGCGAGCAACTCTGATCTCTGACAGACGGAGCGCTATTGAGATTGATTTGTTGTGTTTGATGTTTTTATTGTTTTTGGAATCATAATGATCTTTACACACCAAACTATTTGAACAGAATTCACATTCAATTATTTTTCGGATCAACCAATGGTACAGATATGATCTCATAAACACAACATCTGTATGATTGAGCTTTTTTCCATTGTTTGTGTGTCAGGATGCAGGTAAAGAAACATGCATGTACCCACTTCCAGAGCCTCAGGATCTGTTTCAGGCGTCGCAGATGAAGTTTGAGGATTTTCAACGTGACCTCCGCAAGCTAGGGAAAGATCTGAATGGTGAGATGTGGACATATGCAAGCACAGAGTAAAAAAATGAATACACACATGCGTTTACACACACTTCCATGCATATACATGAGATCACATACATGCAAACACATGTGGACGCATACACATGGACATACAGACAAACATGATTTTACATACAAGTATGCATATACAAAAACATACAGACATGTTTAGTTTGTATACATTAGTGCCAATGACCCATGTTCTCCTTTAGAAGGCTCATTGATTTTCAAATGGCTGTTTTTATTGAGCCCCCAGCTGGCTGCCACAATGATCAATACTGCAAATGTGGTTTGTTAAAGTAAATAAATGAGAGAGAGGGGTCATTTTCAGCACTTTGCCTAGGGGTCTTACTTGTTCTTACAGGCATAAAGCACTTAACTCCAGGTTTCTTCAGGTGAACTGTACCTATATGTATACACTACAGTTCAAAAAAAATATTCTGTGAGAATGAGTTAAATTGATTAAAAGTGTCAGATAAATAAATACTGTTTATCAGTTTCAACAGAAATATTAACTAGCACAACTGTGAAATATTAACTAGTTTTCAACATTGATAATAATAAGAAAAGTGCACCAAAATCAGCATATTAGAATGGTTTCTGTAGGATCATGTGATTCTTAACACTGGAGTAATTGCTTCTGTAAATTTAGCTTTGCCATCGCAGGAATAAATTGCACTTTAAAATATATATTTTATATTTAAAATATATATTTATTTATATAATATGTAATTCTTTCAATTTAGTTTGATAGTTTAAGTTGTATATAACATTTAGACATTCTGGTAACAGAAATGAAAATGTGATTGCAGTATAGCTCAAGGTTTTGGTCAAGATATTTCTTTAAATAAATAAATAAACAAACGCATATATTCAGTAAATTTATAAATTTCAGTCCCTCTTTTGTACCCTGTTTGTATGAAATGCCATATATTCTAGTGCTTTTGAAAAGAAACTATAGAGCAGGTAAAAGGCTTAAATGGTCTGTTTTGCTCCCTGACCAGTAAAGCAATTTATCAGGGTTTTCAGGAGGTTAGTGAGATTGGTTCAGCTTTGTGCTATAAGTCAAAGGTTGTACGACCCAGCTTAAGTGCACGACGGAGTGTGAATGAGGTGTAAGAATCCGATTACATGCTCAAAGCCGAGTTTAAATCCCTACAAACATTTTCATTGCCAACCCAAAAACACACACTCACACAGATGTGGAAATACTCACATTCCACTGTCGGCATGTTTGGCAGTTGGCTTGAAAAAACACTGGTGGATGTTGATGTGGTCAATTTAGAACACTGCCCTACATCAAAAACACATTTACAATCAATCATTAATCCAGAGTGAGATTGTCTACCACACACAAATAATAATGCCAGAGCACCTTTTAGTTACACTTGAACCAGTCAAACATATCAGATGGATTTGCATGTGGCTCATGGAAATTTCGATTGAGGGATGGTCACTTTGATGCATTGCTATACATCCTATTAACTTCGCTCCTGCTGTTAGTCATATTTTTGCGTGCCTCAGCTCGAATCCCTAGTCAGCGATTTGCATTGTTAATCTTTCAAAAGCTTATTAGTTAGGCCCACTATACATGTGGTTGATAAATTGTAAATGTACTTTTCCAGAGCTTGTATGCTTAGCTAAATGGTTTTGGTGTACACCTGCTGAACAGATCAAGCCTACATTTGTTTAACGCAGGCAAATATTTCTCCTCTGGCAATGTTCTGTGTTTCTCTGAATCCTCAACAGTTCACGTCCCTAAAATCTCCCCACGGCCCAATAAGCATGGCTTCTCTCTTACGCCAGGTTCATACAATAAATGGATCATCACTACATTAGCAAGCTAAGCTAAGCGCTAAAGCAGATGTGTGACTGACAGCTGGAAGGGGCATAGAGTTATGTAGGTGGCCCGGCAGGTCTTCGCCTTCACAAAGCCCATGATCCAGCTGGCAGGGACATTAGCATGTGTGTGTTTGCATTGCGCTGATTATCATGCAAGGCTGTGATCCATCACCAACTGTAGTGATGGAGTGTGACACTGTGAAGCCTGTTGGGCTGTTGTAAGACTCCAGGTTTACAGCGAACAGAAGCGAAGGAAAGGTTCATGAAATGGGATGCATTAGCATCTGTTAGCACAAGGCACAAATAGCACATTTTTCTCTATACTGATACATCTATGAAGTGCAGGAAAGTGAAGCAGAAGGACTGAATGTAACAAGCTTCCCTGAGTCCATGGTAGCTGGTTGAAATGCTAGTTTGGTGCTAGTCTTGGCAGTTTAATCGGTGAAGACTGGTTGTCCAGAGAAGTTTGGCCATATGGTGGGGCCATTGCCGTGCTCCCAGCTAACAAATGTTCTAAGAACGTTTTATTAAGGTTCCCATTTAGTTATGAAAACGTTATTTCTGAATATCTCTAAATGTTCATAAATGAAGATGTTTTTTTCTTGGTTATGAAAACGTTAAGGGAACAGTCCATTTTATAATTTTACTTCTGAATCTTACATTCTGAAACATAAAAACTAAAGTAGTAACAGTAAAAAAATAAAAAAGTTTCAGAAAAAAACATTCCATGAACAATGGTATAAATAAAAATGTTATGTTAACATTTTGAGAACTTTATTTAAGATCATATAACTTTGAATGAATGTTCTATTAATGTTACTGGAAGAATATTTGTTCATAACATTGACCTTGCCAGAACGCCAAAGTTCTGAGAACATTTCTTTACAAAAACTTGAGGTCATCAGTGCATTCCTAAAATGTGTTTTATGCAAGTTATTTAAGTGGCTAGTAGTTGTGTAGGCTACTAGTTTTCACTGTATAAATAAACTGTTCTTCAGTTCCATGATTGATTTTGTTTGTTTCTTTCTCACATCTGTGTTCCTGCTCTGTACTTTATTTTACAGCCTGTTCAGCAGAAACAGAAAAGGTGTGTAATGTCTTGTCTGAGGAGCACCTGCAGCCCTTTAAGGACAAAATGGAGGAATTTCTCACTAGAGGTAAAAAAAACAAAAAAACATAGCAAACAAGCCCTATTTGGGCGGCCTAAATGTTTTACATGGGGACATGCCATTTGAATCGGAAATTCAAGATTTTTTCTTTTAGCATCTCACGGATTTAAACAAGAAATACAGTAAATGTAAATGACAGTAAATACAGTAAATTAACAGAGTGCCACACTTCACTCTGAAACTAGCAGCACATGTATGCATACATATATTAGGACATAAATATTTGTATTGTAATTTTACAGTTGTACTATATAAAATTAAAATATTTTATTAAATACTGATTTTTTTCTTAAAATAATCAATAAAAATCATACTATTATTATTATTATTTATAGTCATATTGAATGGGTCAAAAACAAAATGTGGCCTATGAAAACTCAACTCTAGTGGAAAGATATTTAAAAAACAAAACAACAATAACAGTTCACTTCATGGTACTGAAAGGATTGAGTTGCTTCTTGTAACGAATGTAACGCAGTTCATTGTTATGGGAAGAAGGAGGTGGGAACCGGCGAACGTTCAACTCTTTAATATATAGGCTAAATAAACACAAAATGAAAGTAAAGCAGGCAGCCCCTCACAGACGACTGCCGCACACACATAAACAAAACAAAAACACATTGTAAAATCCAGGCCTGGTCCTCTCTCGTCCTTCACTGTTGTTGCTCCTGCTTTTATGCATCCGAAGCTCCTCCGTGAGAGATCCGAGACCGGTGCGGCGCGCAGCTGGTGCTCATTATCAATCACGCCGTTCTCTCACAGGCTTCGTACTGCTTGCCACAACAAGTAAACTCAAATATGAAAGGATCACACTCAAAAGTCTTCAAAGTAAAAAGTAAGGTCACACTTTAGATTAGGGTTCAATTCTTACTATTAACTATCTATTAACTACAACTTTTGCCTCGATACACTTCTAATTTCTGCCTATTAATAGATAGTACGGTAGTTAAGTCTGGGTATTGCGTAGGGTTAAGGGATGTAGAATATGGTCATGCTTTATAAGTACTAATAAACAGCCAATATCCTAGTAATATGCATGCTAATAAGCAACTAGTTCATAGTGAGAATTTTTTTAGCTTTTTAAAAATGATTTTTATTTTCTATGAAAGTGCATTTCTCAACAAAACCATGTTAATCATTCTAAAATGATTAATCTTTTCCAAATTTAGCTATTTAAGTCATCTGGTAAAAATGCCTGTATTCCGAATACGTTAGTTTTATTACAGAGAAGCCATGCAAATCTTATTTTACAGACATCACCATGGGAAACAATTAAAGTGTTTTCTGAATAATGCTGGGATGGATGTACAGTGACCCTGTGAGAGAGGACAGATGAGGTGCTGAGAAATAAATGTGACTGAGGCTTTGCGACGGCCTCTGGGAGCCAACAAGGATTCTGGGAAATACATCTAACCTAACCTAGACCCGATCACTCCAACATTATTTGTGTAAAGCTAGTGACAAGAAAAAGGAGAGTCCATAATTTCATTATTTTCTACGGTGGCCAAGAGAGCTCAACGCGCTGCAACTGAAGAAAACACATGCAAATAGAAAAAACACCAGCAAATTAAGAAAACATCTTCATCACTTTTACAACACATGCGCTGCAAAAGTTCACAACACAACCAAATACAGAAACACGCTATAAACGTTCACAACACCACCAAATACCGAAACGCGCTATAAACTTTCACAACACAACCAAATACAGAAACGCACTGCAAATACTCACAACACAACCAAATACAGAAACGCACTGCAAATACTCACAACACAACCAAATACAGAAACGCACTGCAAATACTCACAACACAACCAAATACAGAAACGCACTGCAAATACTCACAACACAACCAAATACAGAAACGCACTACAAATACTCACAACACAACCAAATACAGAAACACGCTGCAAATACTCACAACACAACCAAATACAGAAACACACTGCAAATACTCACAACACAACCAAATACAGAAACGCACTACAAATACTCACAACACAACCAAATACAGAAACACGCTGCAAATACTCACAACACAACCAAATACAGAAACGCACTGCAAATACTCACAACACAACCAAATACAGAAACGCACTGCAAATACTCACAACACAACCAAATACAGAAACGCACTACAAATACTCACAACACAACCAAATACAGAAACACGCTGCAAATACTCACAACACAACCAAATACAGAAACGCACTACAAATACTCACAACACAACCAAATACAGAAACACGCTGCAAATACTCACAACACAACCAAATACAGAAACGCACTGCAAATACTCACAACACAACCAAATACAGAAATGCACTGCAAAGGTTCACAACACAACCAAATACAGAAACGCGCTATAAACGTTCACAACACCACCAAATACCGAAACGCATTATAAACGTTCACAACACAACCAAATACAGAAACGCACTGCAAATACTCACAACACAACCAAATACAGAAACACGCTGCAAATACTCACAACACAACCAAATACAGAAACGCACTGCAAATACTCACAACACAACCAAATACAGAAACGCACTACAAATACTCACAACACAACCAAATACAGAAACACGCTGCAAATACTCACAACACAACCAAATACAGAACACGCTGCAAATACTCACAACACAACCAAATACAGAAACACGCTGCAAATACTCACAACACAACCAAATACAGAAACGCACTACAAATACTCACAACACAACCAAATACAGAAACACGCTGCAAATACTCACAACACAACCAAATACAGAAACGCACTACAAATACTCACAACACAACCAAATACAGAAACACGCTGCAAATACTCACAACACAACCAAATACAGAAACGCACTGCAAAGGTTCACAACACAACCAAATACAGAAACGCGCTATAAACGTTCACAACACCACCAAATACCGAAACGCGTTATAAACGTTCACAACACAACCAAATACAGAAACGCACTGCAAATACTCACAACAAAACCAAATACAGAAACGCACTGCAAATACTCACAACACAACCAAATACAGAAACGCACTGCAAATACTCACAACACAACCAAATACAGAAACGCACTACAAATACTCACAACACAACCAAATACAGAAACGCGCTGCAAATACTCACAACACAACCAAATACAGAAACACGCTGCAAATACTCACAACACAACCAAATACAGAAACACGCTGCAAATACTCACAACACAACCAAATACAGAAACACGCTGCAAATACTCACAACACAACCAAATAGAGAAACGCACTGCAAATACTCACAACACAACCAAATACAGAAACGCACTGCAAAGGTTCACAACACAACCAAATACAGAAACGCGCTATAAACGTTCACAACACCACCAAATACCGAAACGCGTTATAAACGTTCACAACACAACCAAATACAGAAACGCACTGCAAATACTCACAACACAACCAAATACAGAAACGCGCTGCAAATACTCACAACACAACCAAATACAGAAACACGCTGCAAATACTCACAACACAACCAAATACAGAAACACGCTGCAAATACTCACAACACAACCAAATACAGAAACGCACTACAAATACTCACAACACAACCAAATACAGAAACACGCTGCAAATACTCACAACACAACCAAATACAGAAACACGCTGCAAATACTCACAACACAACCAAATACAGAAACGCACTACAAATACTCACAACACAACCAAATACAGAAACACGCTGCAAATACTCACAACACAACCAAATACAGAAACGCACTGCAAAGGTTCACAACACAACCAAATACAGAAACGCGCTATAAACGTTCACAACACCACCAAATACCGAAACGCGTTATAAACGTTCACAACACAACCAAATACAGAAACGCACTGCAAATACTCACAACACAACCAAATACAGAAACGCACTACAAATACTCACAACACAACCAAATCCAGAAACGCACTACAAATACACACAACACAACCAAATACAGAAACACGCTATAAACGTTCACAACACCACCAAATACCGAAACGCGTTATAAACGTTCACAACACAACCAAATACAGAAACGCACTGCAAATACTCACAACACAACCAAATACAGAAACACGCTATAAACGTTCACAACACCACCAAATACGGAAACGCGTTATAAACGTTCACAACACAACCAAATACAGAAACGCACTACAAATACTCACAACACAACCAAATACAGAAACACGCTATAAACGTTCACAACACCACCAAATACGGAAACGCGTTATAAACGTTCACAACACAACCAAATACAGAAACGCACTGCAAATACTCACAACACAACCAAATACAGAAACACGCTGCAAATACTCACAACACAACCAAATACAGAAACACGCTGCAAATACTCACAACACAACCAAATACCGAAACGCGTTATAAACGTTCACAACACAACCAAATACAGAAACGCACTGCAAATACTCACAACACAACCAAATACAGAAACACGCTGCAAATACTCACAACACAACCAAATACAGAAACGCACTGCAAATACTCACAACACAACCAAATACAGAAACGCACTGCAAATACTCACAACACAACCAAATACAGAAACGCACTACAAATACTCACAACACAACCAAATACAGAAACACGCTGCAAATACTCACAACACAACCAAATACAGAAACGCACTGCAAATACTCACAACACAACCAAATACAGAAACACGCTGCAAATACTCACAACACAACCAAATACAGAAACGCACTACAAATACTCACAACACAACCAAATACAGAAACACGCTGCAAATACTCACAACACAACCAAATACAGAAACGCACTGCAAAGGTTCACAACACAACCAAATACAGAAACGCGCTATAAACGTTCACAACACCACCAAATACCGAAACGCGTTATAAACGTTCACAACACAACCAAATACAGAAACGCACTGCAAATACTCACAACACAACCAAATACAGAAACGCACTACAAATACTCACAACACAACCAAATACAGAAACGCACTACAAATACACACAACACAACCAAATACAGAAACACGCTATAAACGTTCACAACACCACCAAATACCGAAACGCGTTATAAACGTTCACAACACAACCAAATACAGAAACGCACTGCAAATACTCACAACACAACCAAATACAGAAACACGCTATAAACGTTCACAACACCACCAAATACGGAAACGCGTTATAAACGTTCACAACACAACCAAATACAGAAACGCACTGCAAATACTCACAACACAACCAAATACAGAAACACGCTGCAAATACTCACAACACAACCAAATACAGAAACACGCTGCAAATACTCACAACACAACCAAATACCGAAACGCGTTATAAACGTTCACAACACAACCAAATACAGAAACGCACTGCAAATACTCACAACACAACCAAATACAGAAACACGCTGCAAATACTCACAACACAACCAAATACAGAAACGCACTGCAAATACTCACAACACAACCAAATACAGAAACGAACTGCAAATACTCACAACACAACCAAATACAGAAACGCACTACAAATACTCACAACACAACCAAATACAGAAACACGCTGCAAATACTCACAACACAACCAAATACAGAAACACGCTGCAAATACTCACAACACAACCAAATACCGAAACACGCTGCAAATACTCACAACACAACCAAATACAGAAACGCACTGCAAATACTCACAACACAACCAAATACAGAAACACGCTGCAAATACTCACAACACAACCAAATACAGAAACACACTACAAATACTCACAACACAACCAAATACAGAAACATGCTGCAAATACTCACAACACAACCAAATACAGAAACGCACTGCAAAGGTTCACAACACAACCAAATACAGAAACGCGCTATAAACGTTCACAAAACCACCAAATACCGATACGCGTTATAAACGTTCACAACACAACCAAATACAGAAACGCACTGCAAATACTCACAACACAACCAAATACAGAAACGCACTGCAAATACTCACAACACAACCAAATACAGAAACGCACTACAAATACTCACAACACAACCAAATACAGAAACGCACTACAAATACTCACAACACAACCAAATACAGAAACACACTGCAAATACTCACAACACAACCAAATACAGAAACACACTGCAAATACTCACAACACAACCAAATACAGAAACACGCTGCAAATACTCACAACACAACCAAATACAGAAACGCACTACAAATACTCACAACACAACCAAATACAGAAACGCACTACAAATACTCACAACACAACCAAATACAGAAACACGCTATAAACGTTCACAACACCACCAAATACCGAAACGCGTTATAAACGTTCACAACACAACCAAATACAGAAACGCACTGCAAATACTCACAACACAACCAAATACAGAAACACGCTGCAAATACTCACAACACAACCAAATACAGAAACACGCTGCAAATACTCACAACACAACCAAATACAGAAACGCGCTATAAACGTTCACAACACAACCAAATACAGAAACGCGCTGCAAATACTCACAACACAACCAAATACAGAAACTAGCTGCAAATACTCACAACACAACCAAATACAGAAACGCACTGCAAATACTCACAACACAACCAAATAGAGAAACGCACTGCAAATATTCACAACACAACCAAATACAGAAACGCACTGCAAATACTCACAACACAACCAAATACAGAAACGCACTGCAAATACTCACAACACAACCAAATACAGAAACGCACTGCAAATACTCACAACACAACCAAATACAGAAACGCACTGCAAATACTCACAACACAACCAAATACAGAAACGCACTACAAATACTCACAACACAACCAAATACAGAAACACGCTGCAAATACTCACAACACAACCAAATACAGAAATGCACTGCAAATACTTACAACACAACCAAATACAGAAACACGCTATAAACGTTCACAACAGCACCAAATACAGAAACTAGCTGCAAATACTCACAACACAACCAAATACAGAAACACACTGCAAATACTCACAACACAACCAAATACAGAAACGCACTGCAAAAGTTCACAACACAACCAAATACAGAAACGCACTGCAAATACTCACAACACAACCAAATACAGAAAACAAGCTATAAACGTTCACAACACAACCAAATACAGAAACACACTATAAACGTTCACAACACAACCAAATACAGAAACACGCTGCAAATACTCACAACACAACCAAATACAGAAACGCACTACAAATACTCACAACACAACCAAATACAGAAACGCACTGCAAATACTTACAACACAACCAAATACATAAACACGCTGCAAATACTCACAACACAACCAAATACAGAAACACGCTGCAAATACTCACAACACAACCAAATACAGAAACGCACTACAAATACTCACAACACAACCAAATACAGAAACACGCTGCAAATACTCACAACACAACCAAATACAGAAACACACTGCAAATACTCACAACACAACCAAATACAGAAACACACTACAAATACTCACAACACAGCCAAATACAGAAACACGCTATAAACGTTCACAACACAACCAAATACAGAAACACGCTACAAATACTCACAACACAACCAAATACAGAAACACGCTGCAAATACTCACAACACAACCAAATACAGAAACACACTACAAATACTCACAACACAGCCAAATACAGAAACACGCTATAAACGTTCACAACACAACCAAATACAGAAATACGCTACAAATACTCACAACACAATCAAATACAGAAACACGCTATAAACGTTCACAACACAACCAAATACAGAAACGCACTACAAATACTCACAACACAACCAAATGCAGAAACACGCTGCAAATACTCACAACACAACCAAATACAGAAACACACTGCAAATACTCACAACACAACCAAATACAGAAACGCACTACAAATACTCACAACACAACTAAATACAGAAACACGCTGCAAATACTCACAACACAACCAAATACAGAAACACACTACAAATACTCACAACACAACCAAATACAGAAACGCACTACAAATACTCACAACACAACCAAATACAGAAACACGCTGCAAATACTCACAACACAACCAAATACAGAAACACACTGCAAATACTCACAACACAACCAAATACAGAAACACACTACAAATACTCACAACACAGCCAAATACAGAAACACGCTATAAACGTTCACAACACAACCAAATACAGAAACACGCTACAAATACTCACAACACAATCAAATACAGAAACACGCTATAAACGTTCACAACACAACCAAATACAGAAACGCACTACAAATACTCACAACACAACCAAATACAGAAACACACTACAAATACTCACAACACAACCAAATACAGAAACACGCTGCAAATACTCACAACACAACCAAATACAGAAACACACTACAAATACTCACAACACAACCAAATATAGAAACACGCTATAAACGTTCACAACACAACCAAATACAGAAACGCACTACAAATACTCACAACACAACCAAATACAGAAACACGCTGCAAATACTCACAACACAACCAAATACAGAAACACGCTACAAATACTCACAACACAATCAAATACAGAAACACGCTATAAACAATCACAACACAACCAAATACAGAAACGCACTACAAATACTCACAACACAACCAAATACAGAAACACACTGCAAATACTCACAACACAACCAAATACAGAAACGCACTACAAATACTCACAACACAACCAAATACAGAAACACGCTGCAAATACTCACAACACAACCAAATACAGAAACACACTACAAATACTCACAACACAACCAAATATAGAAACACGCTGCAAATACTCACAACACAACCAAATACAGAAACACGCTGCAAATACTCACAACACAACCAAATACAGAAACATGCTGCAAATACTTACAACACAACCAAATACAGAAACACGCTATAAACGTTCACAACACAACCAAATACAGAAACACGCTATAAACGTTCACAACACCACCAAATACAGAAACTAGCTGCAAATACTCACAACACAACCAAATACAGAAACACACTGCAAATACTTACAACACAACCAAATGCAGAAACGCACTGCAAAAGTTCACAACACAACCAAATACAGAAACGCACTGCAAATACTCACAACACAACCAACTACAGAAAACACGCTATAAACGTTCACAACACAACCAAATACATAAACACACTATAAACGTTCACAACACAACCAAATACAGAAACACGCTGCAAACTCAAAACACAACCAAATACAGAAACGCACTGCAAATACTTACAACACAACCAAATACAGAAACACGCTATAAACCTTCACAACACCACCAAATACAGAAACACACTGCAAATACTCACAACACAACCAAATACAGAAACGCACTGCAAATACAACACAACCAAATACAGAAACACGCTGCAAATACTCACAACACAACCAAATACAGAAACACACTGCAAATACTCACAACACAATCAAATACAGAAACACGCTATAAACGTTCACAACACCACCAAATACAGAAACTAGCTGCAAATACTCACAACACAACCAAATACAGAAACACACTGCAAATACTCACAACACAACCAAATACAGAAACACGCTGCAAATACTCACAACACAACCAAATACAGAAACATGCTATAAACGTCCACAACACCACCAAATACAGAAACTAGCTGCAAATACTCACAACACAACCAAATACAGAAACACACGGCAAATACTCACAACCAAATACAGAAACACGCTGCAAATACTCACAACACAATCAAATACAGAAACACGCTGCAAATACTCACAACACAACCAAATACAGAAACACGCTGCAAATACTCACAACACAACCAAATACAGAAACACGCTGCAAATACTCACAACACAACCAAATACAGAAACACGCTGCAAAAGTTTACAACACAACCAAATACAGAAACGCGCTGCAAAAGTTCCCAACACAACCCAATGCAGAAACACACTGCAAAAGTTCACAACACAACCAAATACAGAAACGCACTGCAAATCTCAAGGCGATCTCAAGCCCCCCTTTGCAAAGATCTGAACGATGATGATGATGATGATGATGATGATGATTATTAGGCTACTTTTATAATTAAATTGCCCCGCAATCATTTCATAGCGCATCACCGCATAACCGACGCGAGCTAACTCCTCATTTAAAAAAAAAACAACTTAACACGAATTAGCCTACATCGCTTCTATTTTTTCTCTCTCTCACAAGAGAAATATTAAGAAAATAAATTAAAGCCTATACTGTTATCAGGACATATTCAGCTCTCGTCGCTCAGTTTTAAGATTAAATTTCTGCAGTGAATAATTGACTGGGATTTCAGACTTCACCAGCATAACTAGCGCAAAGTTTGCATATTGCTTGTGTGATATCCTTCGTGGTTTAAACGCAAACAATTCTAATTGTGATGTGACATTTGTCTTTATCAGCAATTGCTTGCAAAATGATGAACAACGATTCACAGCACACATCATATCCCGTGATAATAAAATCAAGTAAATTATTAAATGAATTATTATTTATTAATAATATAATAAATTGTCATGCAAGCCCCCCTGAGAATTGTAAAATGGTTAATAAAATGGCTGGGACCACTTATTCTTCAGTGATGTGGTCGATGACCTGAAAGCTGAGTTTTTTTTTTTATTTTAACATCCTGATCTTATGTGTACTGTTGCGTTGTGAACTTTTGAAGCATGTTTCTGTATTTGGTTGTGTTGTGAGTATTTGCAGCATGTTTCTGTATTTGGTTGTGTTGTGAACATTTGCAGCGCGTTTCTGTATTTGTTTGTGTTGTGAACTTTTGCAGCGCATGTGTTGTCAAACTGATGAAGATGCTTTCTTTATTTGCTGGTGTTTTTTCCATTTGCATGCGTTTTCTTCAGTTGTAGTGCGTTGAGCTCTCTCGGCCACCGTAATTTTCACTAATTTCATCCACGTTCCACGTGTTAATCGCTGATTCAACCCTTTCAGTATTTGAAGAGCTGAGCGATCTGGCAATTTTGTTTTATTATAGTTGCTCTACATCTTGTTTATTTGTCTTTGATCCTTCTCTATTTTAAATGGTTTCTGTTCTATTATTTCCTCTAAGTGTGTTTGAGTCAACCTGCCTGATCTGTCTGTAGCACTGAAGACTCTTTCTGTCGGCACTTTATTCTCGTCAACTTTTTACTGGCCTCTTTTATTCTTTCACACTCCAATCATTTCAATTGCCATGGCGTAACCTCCTTTTTCCATCGCTCAATTTGGAGTTAGTTGGAACGTTTCTCTATAGCTGTCTTTCTATTTTTCATTCTCTGCTTCACTACAGGCTTTAGTAAATGCTAAATGTGTTGCTGTCTCTCTTTCTTTGTATTCAAATTGGTCCTCATAACAAAACCCACATGTGCTCTGGCGGCAGGGGTAGCAGGGTGGGGTCCTCGCTGAACGTCCCCCTTCTCATCTCTACCCCTTTGATCTGTAGACTCATGGGTCTCCTTCGCTGAGCTCTCAGATGGGTGACATGACCACGGAAAGACCCCCTTCAACCCTCCATACTGCCTCCAGTTAGAGAAACAGACAGAATGGGGATCAGGAAAAAAGACCTAGTCTTATTTTTTGTTATTTGTATGATTTTGAAACTCCAGGAGAGTAACAGTCTCTGGCTCCAGTGCTTCAACCACTACTGTTTATTTTTCAAAGCATGAAATTAACTACAGAAAGGAGGAGAGGAAGAAAAACTGAGTGAGACAGGCGTGCGTATATGTATGAGAGATAGAGACTGTCTCTGTGCTGTTTGGTCTACGCTCGTTCTACTGATACCATGTTTAATTCTGTACCATTTCCGCTGCCCTGGGCACTGAAAAGCAATGTGATAATGCGTTTAAAGGTACAGCAGGTAATTTATACATCAAAATGATACAATAGCTACCAGATGAGCCATTTTAGTACAATTAGACCATGCTTCCTCACAAAAAAAGTACTAGCAGTAGCATGGTACAGTTATGGTGTGAGATGGTAAGTTATTTGATGGTTCTATGTGCAAAAAAGCATGGTAATACCATAGTATCTTTTTGTAAGAAAAAGCGAGTGGTCCATGGAAAACTCACAATGTTAGGGTGGTTGCTTCTGGGTTTTTGCTAGGGAGTTGCCGAGTGGTTGACATGGATTTCTACGTAGTTGAAGGATGTTGTTACGTGGTTATTAGATGCTTCTGAAGTGGTTTGTTAGGGCTTTGTAGTTGGTCTGGGTAGTTGCCAGGGTGTTGCTATGTGGTTGCTAAGGGGTTACCAAGTGGTTGACAGGGATTTCTACATAGTTACAGGATGTTATGTGGTTGTTAGATGCTTCTGAGGTGGTTGTTAGGGCTTTTGTTTGTAGTTGGTCTGGGTAATTGCCAGGGTGTTGCTATTTGGTTGCTAAGGGGTTACCAAGTGGTTGACAGGGATTTTCACATAGTTGCAGGATGTTGTTAAGTGGTTGTTTGATGCTTCTAATGCGGTTTTTAGGGCTTTCTAGTTTGTCTGGGTAGTTGCCAGGGTGTTGCTATGTGGTTGCTAAGGGGTTACCAAGTGGTTGACAGGGATTTATACGTAGTTGCAGAATGTTGTTATGTGGTCGTTATATACTGGTCGTTATATATACTGATGTGGTTGTTGGGCTTTCTAGTTGGTCTGGGTAGTTGCCAGGGTGTTGCTATGTGGTTGCTAAGGGGTTATCATTTGTAAGTGATTGCCAGGGTGTTGCTATGTGGTTGCTAGGGTGTTCTGGTGTGGTTGGTATGTGGTTTAATGCTTTCTGGGTGATGTGGGTGTGGTTGCTAGGGTTTTCTTGATCGCTACCAAGTGGTTGATAGAGCTTTCTGTATGTTACCAGAATGTTGCAATGTGGCTTATAGGGTAGAAATGCAGTTTCTCCAACCCTAAGTATGAGCAGTAGTAATAGTTGTGATTGCCTTAGTGATCACCACTACCGAGAAAACATGTTTTTTGAAGCACAAATGCAACATTTTAGGCAATATTTTAAGTCAGTTTAATAAAATGTAGATCTCATGTTGAGGCTAGAAGAGGTGGGAACTGAAGTGATCTGTGTTTTGGGGATTCTCTGGTTGCACATAATGGTAGTGGTGAGTGGTATGAAAATGTGTAAGAACACTGGGCTCATCATTCAATTTATTAGTGGATCACAGGAGACTCTCCAAGCAGGAGTAAATTAAGTGACATTGACATTACGGCGGTAACGGCTTCAGAGACCTGCTTCTCCATCTGCAATCAAACTATGCCTCATGCTGAGAAATGCTGAGAATATTTGCAAATATGATCTGACATTGATTTGCTCCTTGAAATTTTATGTCAGCGGATTAAAACTGTCTTATGTGTAATCAGATTCTGGAGGGTTTATGTTTGTCATAAAGATCATGACCTGCAAGGACCTATACATACATGTACACTATATTGCCAAAAGTTTTGGGACGCCTACCTTTATGCCTGCCTGAACTTTAAGAACATATTAATCCGTAGGGTTTAATATGGAGTTGGCCCACCCTTTGCATCTATAACAGCTTCAACTCATCTGGGAAGGCTTTCCTCAAGGTTTAGGAGTGTTTATGGGAATTTTTGACCTTTTTCTAGAAGCACATTTGTGAGGTCAGGCACTGATGTTGGACGAGAAGACCTGGCTCGCAGTCTTCGCTCGAATTTACCCCGAAGGTGTTTTATCGGGTTGAGGTCAGGACTCTGTGCAGGCCAGTCAAGTTCCTCCACACCAAACTCGCTCATCCATGTCTTTGTGGACCTTGCTTTGTGCACTGGTGCGCAGTCATGTTGGAACAGGAAGGGGCCATCCCCAAACTGTTCCCACAAAGTTGGGAGCGTGAAATTGTCCAAAATGTCTTGGTATGCTGAAGCTTTAAGAGTTTCTTTCACTGGAACTAAGGGGCCAAGCCCAACCCCTGAAAAAGAACCCCACACCGCAGCTGCTCGGCCATGGAAACCCATTCCATGAAGCTCTCTACACACTGTTCTTGAGCTAATCTGAAGACCACATGAAGTTTGGAGGTCTATAGCTATTGACTCTGCAGAAAGTTGGTGACTTCTGCGCACTGTGCGCCTCAGCATGCGCTGACCCCGCTCTGTGATGTTACGTGGCCTACCACTTTGTGGCTGAGTTGCTGTTGTTCCCAATTGCTTCCACTTTGTTATAATACCACTAATAGTTAACCGTATAATATTTAATAGTGAGGAAATTTCACGAATGGATTTATGGCACATGTGGCAACCAATCACGGTACCACGCTTGAATTCACTGAGCTCCTGAGAGTGACCCATTCTTTCACAAATGTTTGTAGAAGCATTCTGCATGCCTAGGTGCTTGACTTTATACATCTGTGGCCATGGAAGTGATTGGAACACCTGAATTCAATGATATGGAGGGGTGTCCCAATACTTTTGGCAGTATGTATATTGCTTTTGTGCATAATCTCACATAAATTAGCTCTCACTTTGAATGAAATTAAATTAAATGACTCTCACTGAAATTAAATCATGTGGGAGTCTGTTTGTTTAAAACTGGAACAAATCTCTGATAACCTTCTTATGATAACCTGTGTCATTCAGTGACAAGCAGTGCAAATACATATTTTAAAAGTATAAAACAATAGACGGTGTCACATTTACAATGTCTCCGTTAATTTTTTTTTTCCCACAGCCAAAGCAGAGCTGGAGCTCCAGGAAAAACAGCTCGCTGACACGCAGAGGATGTAAGTTGTCTTACTATGTTAATCGTGCCAAGTCTCTTGTTCACTTATTACTGTGTCATATTGGTTGTCTCCTGTGTGTGTGTGTGTGTGTGTGCGTGTGTACGCGCCTGTGTATTAACATCCACCTCTCTGTCGCTCTCTTTTTCTAACTCTGTTTTTCCCCTTACTTCTGGTACTAATAGTGCAATTCACTTAGATTGATTGACAGTTAGTAGATTGTCTCCTTTAAAAAGGTTCCAGTTTTAAAACCTTGGCTCTTGGAGTGGAAAAAAGAGCAAATATGACATGTCAATTAATTTGAATGGTCTTTGTGTTCATTGTATGAATGTTGCAGTTTCTTCCAAGTACTAGACTTGTGCATACCAAAAGATTGCTGTGGGCGAAAAGAAATTACACTTGTCGTTCTTTATGTAAGAGAATTATTTTTATAAGCTAAAATTTCACATTTCACATGCTTGAAGTAAGCCGATCAATTTCACAATTCCTCAGTGTAAACTTTCTAATCTTATTTTGTAATATTTTGTTCATAGTGTCATGCTTTTCTTTGAATGCTTTCCAGTTTTCTGGAGCTGAGCGTGTTTTTCTCGGTCAAGCCTAAGGCGGGAGAGAAAGAGGTTTCACCGTGCACATTCTTCACAGTGTGGCACGAGTTTTCGTCAGATTTTAAGGAGCTGTGGAAGAGAGAGAACAAATACCTACTAAAGGAGCGGTGAGGAATATTATGCCTCTGTTGTCGTTGTGTTTGCTTAATTGCTTCAATGTAATATATTGAATGTCATTGGTGTATTTTTTTTTAGTTTGAAAGCTGCAGAAGAGACCTTCAGACAAGCACGAGAGAAGGCTACCTATAACGTAAAACCTAAACATGCATCGGGAATAGTAAGTCTTTGAAAATCCCACAATTCACATTACAAGCAATGAATAACACACCTTAAGGGCCGGTTCACACAGCTGGTTTTTGCTATTAAAAACATGAGACGCAGATCAGTGGAATGAAATACAAGCGCATGGTCTATAGATGCGTTTTTAAAAAAATGTAACTTCTTTTAACTTGAGCACCGCGTTTTAAGAATGCCATGTCATGTGCAAGACACTGTAAAAGACGCGAGCGCAGCAGTTAATGACGCCCGTCTAGCGCGTACTTACATTGAAAAACAATGGAAAAGTAGCGCAGTGGAATGGAAAAATGCGTTCTGTGTGAATGGCCCTTAACAGTGTCAATTCTAATTGCAACCAGGATGTTACTCTGTTTCTTCTTTCACTCAGAAAGCCAAGCTGGGACAGAAGATGTGAATTTCTGCTGTGCCGAATCCCACAAAACTCATTGTTTCCATGTTATTTAAATCTTACTTCTTTCTTTTTTACTGTACAGTATCTCATGGCTATTAAGTTTATGCTGAAGTCACTTGAAAGGCTTTGTAATTTTGTTATCTCTGTAGTTTCATGTAAATACATAAAGAAATGGCAATCTCCTGTGTAAAGTCATAAAGAGTGTCTTGGCTCATATAGGAGAAGAAACAGCCATGAAGGATAATAATCTGCGTGCATAGTTTCCTCTACATGCGTTTACCTACTTCAACCTATGAAATTTACACAGCATTGAATGATTTGTAGTGAATTTCTCTTACAACTGAACTGTGAGGTGTTTAATGAACAGTTGTTGAAAACATATGCAAATATTATAACTTAATGTCATTTCTTAATTTTGTGTGTACAGCTGTTGTCAGTAGTTCACTGTGTGCAATAACCTTTAAGATTTACCAAAATGTATTTTCAATTAAAGCTGACAGCTTTGTATTTCATGTGTGATCATTTCTTTATTTCTGTATGTGATACATGGTTAAGAAATGAACTTGAGCGGCTGATGTATGAATTATGTGATGTCATTTCCTTATGGAGGAATCTGTGGAAGACAATTACAAACAACACAGAGGAGCATTGTAATGTGAAATAATAGATTTATTTTAGAAGATGTTCATTATATATTTTATATATATATATATTCATAGATTTTCTATGGTTGATTTGTCATAAATTCCTTTATCTACACATTTTTGCTATTTTGTTAAATATTGTCATTAATGAGAATGTGTTTGTTAGACTTGAAGGTAAAGATTTAAAACATTACGAATCTCAGTTTATGTTGTGCACATTGTGAATTATCAAAACAACAGCAAGGCTCAAACTCTCTAGAGGCTTGATCAAAGTCAGCCTAGATTGGATGAACTGAACCCAACAGAATCATTTCCATAGGAGGCAGCAAAGCCATGGCAGCACTAAGTCAAAATATAGTTTATCCACCACTGACTTCCTGCTTAGTCAATATATAGCGAACCCCCCTCTAATTTCCTGTCGATAAGGTCCACAGTCATCCAGCATCCTTTCATGTCTTCTTCTGTCCTTCATTATTGCTGATACATGCAACAGATGGGTAGGTAAAACAAGATGAAGATACATGGTGGTCAAAGAGTTTCCACTGTTCTCAAGTATCAAGACCAAGGCTGCATCCGAAATCATATACTTCCCTACGATATAGTAGGTGAAAAACAGTATGAGACAAAAGAAGTATGTCCGAATTCACACTACTCAAAAAAAAAAAAAGAGTAGGAAAAAGGTACCTGGATGACCTACTACTTCTGCAGAGATTCTGAAGTGTGCTTATGATGGACACTTTACTATTCATGAGGCCACAGGAGAGGATTTGTGAATGACAGTGAAGCGACGCAACTGACGCTGATATGTCACTTGATAATGACAACATGGCGAATGTACGTCTGGATTACATACATACTACACACACATACTATATAGAACATACTTTTTTTTTAGTGGTCCTGAAAATAAGTACCTACTCAAGAGAGTATGCGATTTCGAATGCAGCCTAATAGAGTGCAACAGTACCTAGAAATCATCCTACATTTGATCTTCCGATTATTTTTTACAAATGTGCGTATGTGTGATTCAGAGAACGAAACGAATGTAGGCACAAAAAACATACGCATGCCTCCCTTGCAGATCCGTGAAATTTATAAAATCACAAATGATCTTGAAATTACGCGCAGCTGCAGATCTCTGCATCTGTAGACCCTGACATGGTGCTAAGCACTTTTCCACGTCAAAGACCGTTTTCATAACTATGAACATTGGCGTGGATTTTAGCGTATGCAGACTATATTTCAAATAGTTCACGTTTTATAAACGAGGCCATTATTGGTTCCAGAAGTATTTTTCCCATCGGGATTTAAAATAATCTTTGTTAAAGAGTTAAAGGTGGGGTAAGTGTTATTTCAAAAATGCTTTTTAAAAGTGTCTCAGCGAGTACCAAAACAAACTTGTAGCCAATCAGCAGTAAGGGGCGTGTCTACTAATGATGGCAAGAAGAGAGCGCTCAGTGCGCGTCATTATTCAAAAGACACGACACACAGGACGGACATTAGCCGAGCGACGGCAGAAAGAGAGAGATGGCAGATAAAAAACAAATGTGGAAAATGTCTATGGAACAAAAGAAGGCTTACGATCAGGCAAGAAGTATCAGCTTTCCAGCGCTGGAGAGAACTCAAGGAGCGCTAGGCCTGTAATCAGACGCAGAGGTTGCTTTATTTCTTCTCAATAGGCGAGTAACATTGGTTTTGTTTTGTTTTACAGAACTAATATATGCTAGCTTTTGCTTGAATATGCTCGTGTCATGTTCGCTTGTTTGTCCATTTGCAATCGTATCGTCGATTACTTCAGCGAAGATAAAGACCCATTCATTTCCACATAAACCACTGTCTGTTTCAAGCGTCAGCTCGCAGTGTGTCCGAAAAGTAAGACAATAAACTCCTAATATATGTTTTTTCCCTTTAGTTCCTCATTTAGTGATCGTTATAACCCTCTAATCTTGTCATAATTGTAATATGTTCGTTAGTTGGACTGTCGTGCTGTCGTGGCGAGTTGTTCATGAGAACTGTGTTTGTGTTTTAGGGAGGTAAGGGATGACTTTTTCATTGAACATTCGAACTGGATTACCATAGTAACACACATTGCTTTCACTTATTGATGACATCATACCCTTGACAGGTGTCATGAGAAATCCTGTCCCCCTGTGAAATAGTGTCCGCTTAGGACCCCAGATCGATTCTATTGGCTGAAAGAACTTTTAATGGGTAATCTGCTCAGAGCCTGATTACAATTCTTACAAAATCACATTTTGATTTTTGTCGTTTAAATTGTGTTAAAATAGTCTTTAACGTCTTGCAAATCATATGTTTCATATACTAGTATATAACCGAAGCTATAAGGTGCGAAATTAAGCATATCTGGTTCTTAATGTTTTTTTAGTTAGTGTACGTTCTAGCATAGCATACAGCTACCCGATTAACTTAGTTTATACACCATGGCTGCACTTACCCTACATCTTAAAAGCCCTAGCCCTGCTTTAATGTTTATACAATTAAAAAATCCTGTTGTATTTATTTTGTGCACCTGTTCTGTATATTATTGTTTTTTTTTTTTATTCTTTATTATTTACATTATAGGTACATTACTATGTTATGATTTTGTATTGGTATTATTACTTAGTTTATCAATTGAAATAATTTACAATATGTTAGGTATGTTATTGCTCCCATTATACAAAAATGTTGTTTGTGTGTACTTAGTATGACAATGAATTCATAGTTTATTAAGCTACAGCAGCTCGATTAGCCATTAAATGAAACGATAACAGCTTTTGATCAGGCATTTAAAACAGCTACCACATTGGGTCCTAAGCGGACACTATTTCACAGGGGGACAGGACTTCTCATAACACCTGTCGGCACAGCAGATTCCGCCATAGTCTTGCCTACGTATGTGTGGGGCGGAGCTATCAAAATAGGGGCGTGTTTGTTTTGGTGATTTGAAATATCAACATCGGTTACCAGAAAGCACTTACCCCACCTTTAAGAGTTTGTTAAACCCATCATGAACCAAACCAAACCAAACCAAACAGTTAGTTAATCACATTACAAACTTGATTGAAGGAAAAAAAATATTATGTATATAGAAACAATGTAGCCTATTTTATGTTGAAAAATATGCATAGCCTATGCAAATTTTTAAGTAGTTTTGAGTGTAGGGAGATTATCACATAAATCACAGTGCTTTATGGGAGTGTGTGGTTCTTTTGGCGTGGTTTGTTTATTTTGATTCTTAGATTGGTGGAATGCGTTTTGTAGTTTTTCATCATGAATTCTGCTGTTAAACATGATTATTTAAAAAAATAAGTTGAAATAATGCAGACTGATGGCTTTAACAGAAGCATTTACCATCGATTAACAACCTAGTAGATCACACATGTTTGTGTTTAAAGGTTTAGAAGTTCATCATTCCCCAAAGGAGAAAATTAATAGGATTTTTACTTCCGGAACCCAACTGTTGCACTCTATAGAGAATCAGGATTGCTGAGGTAAAGCAGGAGATCGCTGGGATACAGACGCTCCATCCGTTTTGATGAAGAGGTCAAACATTGTTAATTTAACACAAGAATGTTATTCACTGTTTCAGTCTTTTATGCTGTTTTCAACTCTCAGCTTCTTTATATTTGTCAAAAAGAAGAAAAATCCAGCTTTGTTTCCATTGCTGTGCTGCTCGGCAGCTATTAAGCATTCCCGTAGAGCATAATGCGGTACAGTCCAGACATAATGAAGGTGGCCGTTCTTCTGATTAGCTGTTGTCTTTGGCACAGTTCACACATTGATTATTGGGCGGCCCCAGTTTTTCCAAAAGGAACACCCTAAAGCATTGTTTCGTATGTGTGCCTTCTCAGTACGCAGCATTGACATTAACAGACACACATTTGCACTGCTTGATCCGTTGCACTTTCCGTTGCCGGTATGGCGGCTGCAGCCCAGGGCAGTGAAGGCGTACGGTGACCGTGGTTATCCGGCTTGGCCGGCAGAACGCACAGGATTGAAATGAAGTGTGGTGGTCTGGCGTGGATGCTGTTTTTCGACTTCGATGTGAGGTTTGAGACGTCAGGTGGCGTGGGATGTAGAAAGAGTTACACTGGCCGTAGCAGAACCGGTTAATGACAGTTCGGCTCTGACAGCCCTCCAAGCTCACCGTTTGACGTAATGGCTGTGTTTTGCACCAGTCACTCTTCAGGTACTTCCTTTCAGTGACTACCAGGGCCTCGCGACTCGACGACAGCATGTCGTGTTTACCCTTCTGTCGTTGTGCTGATGTGTGCTGGGGCAATGACGTTAGTGTGTGGGATGGTGATGACAAATCATTGCCTTTTAGCTTATAAGGGGAGGGGATGGAACCTTGAGGGCGTGGCTTCTTGGTCTCCGTAGACACAAAAAGGGTCCATGCCAAAATGGCAGGTATTGCCAGCTTCCAGAACATCCTGAGGAAAGATTCAAAATAGGAAAAACTTTAGTGCCTCTGTTACGGATTTAAATGTACATTGTCAAATGACTGGTCAGTCAGTAGATATACTGATATATGTTTAATTGGAAACTGTACGTGTTTGATTCACTAAGAACCTACTCACTATCATTTACTCAAAAAAAAGACAACACTGGTTAATTTATATGATTTTAATTAACTTGGCACAAAAAACATAAGTAGAAGGCTGATAAATAATCAGTACTTTGGCTATTACTAAGAAATATTGCATTTTCGCTTAACCCACTCATGTGGCATATGACTTGAAGTATAGTAATATCCCCAAAAACACAATCATTCATCACCACTATGGTAACCCCGAAAATTCTATAATAAAAATCTGTCTAAAACCCACAAAACAAAACAGTTCCATATCACTTCGCCAAATGATTTCAGTTATTCCAAATGTCCTTACAACCGACAACAGCAAAAGAACAAAAACCCATGACACTGACCAAGCAAATAAATATAGTAAACAATAGGATAAAAACAACAAATTATTAAAAAAAATTGCCACAAAATTACGTTTTATTACGAAAAGCACATACTTTTTCTCCTGCTCTCTCTGCTCTCCCACTTAAACGCACACACATACAGTATGGACACACACTCAAGCATAAACGTGTTGATTTTATCAGTAAAATAGTTGACATAGTAATATAATAGTTGACAACTAAAATGCTACATGACACTTGTCACTAGCGAGGTAATAAAGGTGCTGTTCTTACAGTTTTCTATTAGTAGAGACGCTGCTGCAGAAAACACTGTTGAACAAGACGCACAGACTGAGGTAATTTATATACGCTCTCTCTCTCTCTCTCTCTCTCTCTCTCTCTCTCTCTCTCTCTGTAATAACTAATATAACTGCATTAGTCTGCTATCAGTGGCTCAAGCCTCTGTCACTAGCTCTAAAATTACGTTTTGGAATTAGCAACGGAGGCTTGGTTTAGGTGCATAAGAAATTAGTTCTGCACACAAGAGCATTTTAAGGTCAAAAACCTGACAAATGTCTTAAACATTGTTTTGAGTTGTGGTAACCGTAGTATAAGCAGAATAATTGACTCCGGGCCATTGAATTATTAGAAAAAGAATGCACACCTGCACACTCCGCTTCACGTTGTGACCGCACCACCTTGGGTGTGCATGGTTTTTCTATTAATGCAACGGCCCGGAGTCAATTATTACTTACATATACTATCCGTCCTAAATAGTATTCAAAATCAGAATTAGTGTGTCCCAAATTGTAGCATGTTGAAATTAGTATTCTAAAGATACCCGGATGGTCTACTATTTGCGATTAGAATTTAGAAAGTGCAGATCCATGCACACTAATACTGACCAGAACCCATTGCGCTTTGGAAGAGGATTCGATGAGAATCACAAACTACAAACGTGGTGGACGTGCGAGACTGACAGTTAAGTAGAGCGGTTTATGCTGCGTTCAAGCCATGTTGTAATTACGTCATTTCAAGAGGACAACACGTGATGCCAAAATGAATCTGCAGCTGTCAGGTGGTACAGTGGTCACATGGTACAAGTAGGAGCTCTCAGAAAATTCCCAGCTTACTAATTGTACTTATGAGCTCTAATTACAGTAATTACGACATGGCATGAACACACCCTTAGATAAAGGGTTTTGAATGATTAATAATCAGTATCTAACCTGGTGAAAAATATTTATTCATTGTTATCCACATTATATTTAATCTTCAACAGCATTGTGAACATTTATAAAGATACGTTTGGTCATTCACTTTTAAATGCATCATTATGCAAACACATGAGGAACGTTCTCCACATGAAAGAAACACAAATGGCAGATCAACCTGCTACTATATTTCTCTCTAAACGGTAGGAAATTAAATTAAACTGAATGTGGAGGATGTGACAAGATGATTGACAGGGCAGTTTAAACGGTGACAGGATGCACATAACTAAGTGACAGAGCGGTCCATTAAAGACGCAATTATGACAAAGTAGTATGTCCCAAAGGTTGCCTATTCTGCTACACACTCAAAAGTACAGTGCATCCGGAAAGTATTCACAGCATTTCAGTTTTTCCACATTTTGTTATGTTACAGCCTTATTCCAAAATAGATGAAATTCATTATTTTCCTCAAAGTTCTACAAACAATACCCCATAATGACAACATGAAAGAAGTTTGTTTGAAATCTTTGCAAATGTATTAAAAAAACATAACAAAAAAATTACATGTACATAAGTATGCACAGCCTTTGCTCAATACTTTGTTTGGCACCAATGACAGCCTCAAGTCTTTTTGAGTATGATACAAGCTTGGCACACCTGTTTTTGGGCAGTTTCTCCCATTTTTCTTTGCAGGATCTCTCAAGCTCCATCAGGTTGGATGGGGAGCGTTGATGCACAGCCATTTTCAGATCTCTCCAGAGGTGTTCAATCGGGTTCAAATCTGGGCTCTGGCTGGGCCACTCAAGGACATTCACAGAGTTGTCCCGTAGCTGCTCCTTTGTTATCTTGGCTGTGTGCTTAGGGTTGTTGTCCTGTTGGAAGATGAACCTTCACCCCAGTCTGAGGTCCAGAGCACTCTGGAGCAGGTTTCCATCAAGGATGTCTCTGTACATTTCTGCATTCGTCTTTCCCTCGATCCTGACTAGTCTCCCAGTTCCTGCAGCTGAAAAACATCCCCACAGCATGATTCTGCCACCACCATGCTTCACTGTAGGGATGGTATTGACCAGGTGATGAGCAGTGCCTGGTTTCCTCCAGACATAACGCTTGCCATTCAGGCCAAAGAGTTCAATCTTTAGCCGCTTTTCCACCGTCCGGCCGAACGGTTCTTAGAATGTAAGGAACAGTTCCAGTTGTGTTTCCACTTCAGCCTGGTACGGAACAGCACAATTACAATTACGTTCTCGGCCTGGAATTCTTGGCACGGTTAGCTAAAGGACTGAATCGTGCTGGTAGAATCCGTAAAGTGACGTCGCCACTCAGGATTGGTCACTTGTTTGTTGCCTGGCTACCAGTGTCTCTTTAGCTGCCTAAGCGCTCCGTTTGAGCACGTAAACACAAATTATTAAATAAAATTAAAAGAAATATCTGATCATCCTCCATAAAGCGGTCGATATTTACATCTCATATCATCAGTAAACCGCTGTGTTGCTAAGGCAATGACTAACGCTTTTATATTACATTCTAAAGAGTGGCCGTTATCAGCCCCACAGTGGAAAATGAAACCAGAACCGTACCAGCTGGCCTGGATCCACACAGAATAGAATGGTTACGCAATGAGAACCGTTCAGCCCGACAGTGGAAAAGCGGCTTTTGTTTCATCAGACCAGAGAATTTTGTTTTCTCATTGTCTGAGAGTCCTTCAGGTGCCTTTTGGCAAACTCCAGACGGGCTGTCATGTGCCGTCTGGCCACTCTACCATACAGGCCTGATTGGTGGAGTGCTGCAGAGATGGTTGTTCTTCTGGAAGGTTCTCCTCTCTCCACAGAGAAATGCTGTTGGTTCTTGGTCACCTCCCCCGATCATTTAGTTTGGCCGGGCGGCCAGCTCTAGAAAGAGTCCTGGTGGTTCCAAACTTCTTCCATTTACGGATGATGGAGGCCACTGTGCTCATTGGGACCTTCAATGCTGCAGAAATTTTTCTGTACCCTTTCCAAGATCTGTGCCTCGACACAATCCTGTCTCGGAGGTCTACAGACAATTCCTTAGACTTCATGGCTTAGTTTGTGCTCTGACGTGCACTGTTAACTGTGGGACCTTATATAGACAGGTGTGTGCCTTTCCAAATAATTTCCAATCAACTGAATTTACCACAGGTGGACTCCAATCAAGTTGTAGAAACATCAAGGATGATCAGTGGAAACAGGATGCACCTGAGCTCAATGTTGAGTGTCATTGCAAAGGCTGTGAATACTTATGTACATGTTTTTTTTCTGTTTTTTTATATTTTATAAATTTGCAAAGATTTTAAACAAACTTCTTTCACATTATCATTATGGGGTATTTGTAGAATTTTAAGGAAAATAATTAATTCAGTCCATTTTGGAATAAGGCTGTACATTCAGCGCTGTGAATACTTTCCGGGTGCACTGTATGTACATTTTCTTCACAAAAAACTGTACATACTTTTAGGGCATAGTATAAGTAGGCAAATTGGAATGAGCATAATACACCTCCCCTGGTTTCACAGATGAGGCTTAAGCCTTGTCCCAGACTAAAATGCATGTTTGAGCTGTTTTAACTGAAAGCAACTTGCACTGGCATAATTAAACTAAGGCCTAATCCTGGCTTAATCTAAGCCCTGTCTGTGAAACCGGGCCAATATGAGCTATTAGCATGGTAAATCCATGGTTTTATTATGATATATCTATACAACCATGGTGATAACATGGTAACTTCTGGTATATGTAGTTAAATAGACCAGCGAGTGCAGTTTTAAAGCAGTTTGTCTATTCTTAAAAAAGCAAAGTGGTTCTTATGTAAAGCTGATAAAGTTAAACCTTGTCTTTAGTCTGAATCCTCAGTCCTGTTTATCATGGCGCCCTCTGTCAGTTTTGCTTTAGATAACCCTCTGATAACCTCTGATATTTCAGATACTTTACAACCACTGGCATTGTCTGTTTAATTCATGCTCTCTCCCTTCTCATGGCCAGCATCCTCCTTCATCTTGTTGGCTGGGTAGATTGGGAATAAAGCACAGTTGTATTTCATATTTTTAAGACATTGTCTTTCAATAGATTTGTTTTTATGTCCGAAAGGCTTTTTTTATAGAGAGAATATGGATGTTTTTCAGGACAGACCAACCAGAAGAGCTCACAGAAGTCTGGAGCTAAACAACACCAGAAAGTTACATAAACGACTATTACATCCTTTTTTTTTTTACATGATAAACAAAAACAAGAGTTAAGCAACACTGAAGTCAAGAAAACGTGAATTTTTCCCCAAAAGATAGAAAACATACACGCACAGACATGACACAATCCTGCTCGGTCAGGTTTATATTTAAACATTAACTTTCTTTAAAAAAGAAAAAAGAAAAGAAGTTCTTTTTGAATCCATTTAAGGAATCGTTTATTCAAAAATTAAAATTCATCATTTACTTATCCTTGTGTCATTCCAAATCTGTATGATTTTCTTTTCTCTACAAAGGACCGAAGCTTTCAGACTTGAAAAATGATTCAAAGCACCATATTCAAAGTCTTCTGGGGAAAGTTACTTTGAAAAGTAATGCATTACAATATTGCGTTACTCCCTTAAAAAGTAACTAATTACATTACTTAGTTACTTTTTAAGAAAAGTAATGTTACACGTTACTTTTGCATTACTTTTTCTCATCTGGGCTGGGCTTGTTTGGGCAAATTTAACCACACCACATTATTATCTAAATAATAAAGCTGAAGGAAATGCAAATTCACGGGTGTACAGTAGAGGATGCAGCTCAAACAACCATTTCCGCTGTGCTGCCATTCTGGATAACAGAAGAATAGGACTTTAAAAAGTCATTTTTGCTTAACTGAATTATTAAAGTCAATAAAATTAGATTAAATGCATACAAATATTTGCTATAAATATATTGTAATACTGAATCTTTTTTGTGCAAGTAAAATTTGTAAATGCATGCTCACATTTAGTCTAGAATTACAGAAAACATAATGTTTACACAACGCCTCTGCACTTATGATTTTTTCTCAACATTGGGACAAGAGAGCTGTCAGTCAATAAATGGGAAAACAAAGTAACTTGCGTTACTTATTTAAAAGATATTTTGTTGTAAACTTTAAAACTTATTTAAAAAAAAGTACTAGTTACTTGAAAAGTAATCTGATTGCGCAACTCAAGTTACTTGTAATGCGTTACCCCCAACAATGGTCCATTCATTGTAATTGCATGGAAAGAGCGACCAGCACATTTTTAAGAATTTCTTCTTTGAAACAACATGAGGATGAACATTAAATAATTTTTATATTTTGGGTGAATTGTCCCTTTAAGCTCAATAAATCTGGGTTACTGGGGAGAATTGGCTACTTCTGAGGCTACAGTTAACTGTGACTCACACGGCGGCAGAAAGGAATGGATTAATCATCCGTATCTCCCTCCGTCAGTGTCGCTGGCAGCCATTAATGCTGTTTACTTTTACACCAGTCCCAGAATGCTCATGCAAATAAACAGGGCAGCCCATCAAAAGGGAATGCTACAGAAGCCATGAGGTTACGAGGAAGTGGCCTTTATGTCTCTGCTGAGGCAGGGTTAAATAATGAGGGCTTTGCTTATGCCGGTGGTGAGATATGCAGGGGACATGTAAACAGTGGGGAGAGCACCATGTGAACGTTATTAGATCAGGATGTGGAAAGTTTAGCAGTCTTGGGTTTCTCTCCTTCAGATGACCACAGGCTGACTAGAGGGTTTGGTTTACTGGTAGCTCAAGATTATGTGTGAATAAACAGGGAATGCTAGGATGTGACAGTGACTCAGAAGGCTGTGACATACATACACAAACATCACCAAGCTCACTTGTCCATACTGAAACTGATTTCAGATCTTTGGGAGTGAAAGTGAAACACACACACACACACACATACACACACACACACACATAGACTTTCGCAGACAGAGGGGCCATAAATCTCCCCTGAGAAAAATTGTGGTTTGGAGATAATGACAGCGTCTAGTTGGAACATATGCAAGAAAATAAACACAAAACCTTCTATCTCTCTCCCATCTGTCTGTGTATGTGAGAAAGTCAACGACAGATCATCCACACTATAAAAAAAAATTGTGAATTTACAGCATAGACGAATATTGCTGTATATTCACTGCCATTTTTATCGCTAGTATTACTATAATTGAACTGTATACTGTGACTTCACAGTGATATAGCAGAATTTTGCTGGTAGCTTTTGTTTATTTATTTATTATAATAGTATATAATATACACGGTAATCCATCAATAGTCAATCACATCAAACAACAGAAAATTAATTAAGGAAATGAATTAACACTTTCCCCTCCAGTGTTTTTAGTTTATTTTATAAATGCCAGCCAACGCCAGCGTTTTTGATCATTTTCACAAAAATGTCATGGCCCCCAGAATATTTTGTTGAATGAATATCTGAACATGCAATATATCAAAAGAAAGAACAGACCCTCTGCTTTTAAACAACAACACATTTTTATTTTAGCTTCATACATTCTTTTTTATCAACACTTGAATGTTGGGTAAGTTTCATTAAAAAAAAGCAACATTTTGAGCAAAAAGCTGAGAAAATCGCGTACATCAATGACAACATCACTGTAAAAAAAAAACAACAAAAAAAAAACAAGTTGAGCTAAATTAAAATAGGTAAAATCAACTAATGAGTACCAGGTAATCTTTTGAACTTAAAACTTCTTGTCGAGACATATCCAGATCAGATTCAGAACAATGAACAAAAAATAGATGGAGTAGATCGAGTGTATCAACACCCCTAATGCTTGCACAGTCCTATAGCTCATCCTGGGTCGACATTTCATTCAGTAACATTAGGCAGTTTTGATTTATATGCTGTTTAATGTTGGTGATCACATTATTTTACATAGGCCTATGATTACATATGATAACGCTCAACCCGTTCTTACAGCAATTCATACGTATTTTTTACGAGGTGGCTAATTAATATGATTTCGTACAACCTCACCTCAATCGAGTTGCCCAATTCGTATGAATTTGTACGAATTACCTACCACTTACCCACCCCTAAACCTACCCGTTACTGGGGTTTAGACAGAGTGAGGTCATATGAATTAGCCACCTCGTAAAACACGTACAAATTGGTTGTGAGATAGCATTGTAATGCTTGTTTCTGCATCTTCTGCACATGTTTTGATCAGGAGATTCAGTACTCTTTCAGAAGATATGTAATAGTGCCCCCTACCGTATAACAGTGAAAATAAGCACCGGAAATTTCGTGCGTTTTATCACAAATGACGGAAATTTACGTCAATGGCGGAGAAAGAGTTAATAGCAAATAAGGTGGTAGAAAATATTGAATAATACTGTGAAAAACCTACAATAACTTTTTACAGTATTTTGTTGAAAATTGCCTAGCCATTTACCCATCCATTCTCCAAACTGCTTATTCTCTGTAAGGTCGTGGGAGGGCTGCAGCCACAGGACGGGGAAACACTCTGGACAGATGGCCAGTCTATCACAGGGCTCACACACTCACAATCACACCTACAGACAATTTAGCATCTCCAGTTCACCTATGCTAGATGTCTTTGTATTGTAGGGAAAACCAACTCACGGGAAGAACATGCAAACTTCTGGCTCAGCTGGGATGCAAACGTAGGACCTTCTTTCTGTAAGGTGACAGTGCTTCCTGCTGAGCCACAAATGGCTCACAAATGGTCTAACTATTAGTTAAATCTTTAAAAACCCTTGCAATGCTAAACATTTCACATTACTTATAGAATAAAATTGTCATGATGTACATGACAAAGGGGAAAAAACGAAGAAATGTATAATTTAACTGATAAGATACATTAAGCCCCTTTCTTGTTTGTTGTGTTTTACCCTAAAACTGACATTTCACAGTTCACACTGAAACTTTCTTACAAATCCTGTTTCCACAGCTGCTAAAAAAAGTTTGGGACAAATGGCTGATGTAAGAGAAGCAGCATAGCGTAAAACGACCAAACCGCAAGTACCAGCATCTCTCATTGAGCAGAAGGCAGGACTCCGACACAGCCAGTGATACCAGCATTTGACCAACCACTGTCAAAACCCACAGCAAGCCTTCCCTCACACTTCCACAACAACTCCAACCTAAAACAACAGTCATTCATGTCAAACCCTGAAGCTCTCTCTCTATCTCACACCCATACACACATTAAACATCATTGCACGCATAAACACTAACTGGCGCCACAAAATTGTGAATTTGACAGGAGTTATCATCATAGCAATTATGTACCTCCCTCTGCCACAAGAAAATCTCTTTACAAAATACTTATGCAATTTACACACACACACACACATACAGAGTGTGTTTCCAAAAATAATGATTGCATTTGAACAAATTTCCTCAAACATGTCCCCATCTGCCTTTGGTTGGTCAAACATAACAATGCTTTGATTGTCTCAAGGTGCATATTAAAGGGAAAGTTCACTCAAAAATGAACATTTTGTCATCATTTACTCACCCTCAAGTTGTTCCAAACCTGTATGAATTTTTCTTTTCTGCTGAACACAAAAGATGATATTTAGAACAATGTCAGTAACCGTTCCAACAGTTGATGGACCCCATTGAATTTTATTTATAATATAGAAGTCAATGGGGCCCATTAACTGTTTGGTCATTTTTGGGTGAACTATCCCTTTAAGCTAGGATAGAAGAAAGTATTCTAATAAAATCTGAAAAGAATGGACACTTTAATTTAGTGTCCAATTCTCACTATTTACTAGTTGCTTATTAGCATGCATATTACTATGATATTGGCCATTTATTAGTACTTATAAAGCACATATTAATGCCTTATTCTGCATGACCTTATTCTACATCCCTTAATCTTACCCAATACCTAAACTTAACTAAACAACTACCTTACTATTAATAAGCAGTAATTAGGAGTTTATTGAGGCAAAAGTCGAAGTTAATAGTTAGTTAATAGTAAAAATTGGATCCTGAAGTTTGACCAAAAGAAATACACCCTTCAGGTTGAAATTAACAGTTCTGAGACAAGAAAAGCTTTAACATGTCAAATTCTTCAAATCCAGCCCCAATGCCACAACACAAAAAGATTGAAAGCAGAAGGTATCATGACTGAATAAAGAAACATTTTAATGTAATTTAAACAAACAAGCCCAGTCTAAAACTATTAATGCTCAAATGTTCTTTCCAGAGGCATCTTTAGTTTGAATAGTTTCATTTGAATATATAATACAAATGTCTGCAGGAACACTCTATTTTAGGGTTCAATTCTTGCTATTAGTACCTTATTACTAGGATATTGGCTGTTTATTAGTACTTATAAAAGTACACATTAATGCTTTATTATCCATGACCATATTTTACATCCCTTAGTCCTACCCAATACCTTAACTTAACAACTACCTTACTAACTATTAATAAGCAGTAAACTGGGAGTTTATTGAGGCAAAAGTCATAGTTAATATTGAATATGTTTCCCATACTAAAGTGTTACCATGTCTGCAATTTTTAAGTGTATTTTTCTTGTAAAGATGACAACTTTAGTGACTGGTGTGCACATATATCTGTATATAAACTACTGCGAAGATTGAGATAATAATAAGAGGTTTCGCCCACCAATCACTAAAAGTTGCGAGGTGCATTCCTGTGTAAACACCTTGAAATGGCAGCATGAATTAAACACCACCAACATGACAAGCTGTCAAAAGTTGCTTCCAATATTATTTCCACTTTCAGTTGTTTTTATAACATCATAATAAGACATAATAAGATAGACAGAGAGATAGATAGATGCCACCCTTTGAATGACTGTGTACCAGAAACTAAAGGCATAATAAGTAAAATAATACAAAAGGTTTCCAAACTCCAGATGAATCTAGATGAGTTCAGCGAAGCACAGGTTAAGGGTGCAGTATAAAGTGCTTCCATGGTGTGATTTGTCACCATGTGGTAAATGGGTATCTAGATCAGTGAGAGTAGATGGAATATTTATGGTTTAGGACTGTTGGGTCAGACTCATGTTACAATACATAGCTGAGGTTTGAAGTGTGGTTGAGCAGTTCAACCATATCAATGACTGAATTCTCTGATGGCTGTCGTCACATAATGCTTCGAGTCTGACTTCAGCTCCCTCAAATACACTCACGACATAGTCAAGTGTAATCCTAACCTAACCCTAATTACAATATCATAAACCTCCCCTAATATTAACCATTTTATAACCCTATCCAAACCCTAATTGTACTCTAGCCCTCAAGGCACACACATTGTCATCATTCTTGATAGTATTGGTTTATCAAGGATTGGTGGGGAATTAGAAGGTCACTGGGAAACTCAAAAGCTGTCAGGCTCAAATCCGCTCAGTTTAATGCGCTCTGAGGGGCAGTCACCACTTTGAACTGAGTTGCGGCTGATCCTTTTCCATGGCCTTCTTTATAATGCCAATCATGCATTTCAGTCGCAAACACACATGCATGAGCAGGACTGAAGCCAATACTGACACACAACCTCACACGCTCTCTCATGCACACGTCCCCATCAATAAACATTCACTGTCAGACTCACTCTGGTGAACAGTATCGGTTTCATTACATTATGTTTAGGTGACCAGCATTATGAAGAACTACATACAAAAATGCTGATTTAGAGTAGGAATTGGTTCTAAAAAAGCACCAGGTTTTTTAGGATTGTTACAGTAGCAGACCCTCTTAGGTTCTAATTAGTTTTTAAGGTTCTATGAAGTACCTAACTATTAAAGAACTAAAGAACCATTCCAGCATATAAAGGTTCTTTATTGGAATCTATGGTTCCACAAAGACCATGGAACCTTTTCATTGCACAAAAGGTTCTTTATAGTGGAAAAAGTTTCTTCAGATTATTAAAATTCACACAAAGAATAAAAAAAAAAAAAAAAGAATGTTTACTGAAAGGTTTGTTATGGAACCCAGAATGGTTCTTTTTTAGCATGGCTGTCAAAACTTTCTTCTGGAAACAATTTTTAGAAGTGTAGATATAATTCTAAATAGAACTAATGAAATCAATAAAAAATCTTGTTTTTAGAGTGTACCTGTAGATCTGGAGTCCAGAGTCACGTTCTACAGCTGTGATTCCCGAAGAGGTCACTCAGAGGTCAAAGGTCATGCAGCAGGTCAGAGATCGGCCAAGGCTCAGAGCTCCAGATGTAGAGAATCAGTGTGGATATCCATCAGAAGTACAGAACGTTTCTCAAAGTGTTCCTGAAGATCGCGCCGTGTGCGTCTCCACCGTCTGAGTCCAGCTCTGCAGAGGCCAAACTGAAGCGGTCACGCTTTATGGCTCATAGTTCCCCAGTTTCACTCATTTATGTGGCATCCAGCTCGCATTCTGTTTCACTGAGTCCTTCCCGGTGAGTCTTTGAATCATATTCTCCCTGATTTACTGTCACATCCCAGTGGCTCTCCAAAGAGAAATGTGTGAGTGTGAAGAGAGCAGAAAGAAAATCATCAGTTGCACACAAGTTACAGAAAAATTCATCTACACCTCTCTCTCGCTCTCCCTCCCTCCCTCTCTTTTGGTCTAGCACTCTCTGATACCTCCCCCAGAAGTCCACTGTTAATCAACCAGTCCTGAAAACATATTGTCTCTCTCTCTCCCTCTTCAGTTTCTCTGCCTCTCGCGCTCCCTGAACTGCAGTTTGCATCCCTGGTTTAACCCCATCCCTCTTGACTGCTGCAGTTAACATGCTCACAGTTGCAGTTTTACAGTGAAACGTCTCAGTAAATATAGAAAAATATATCAATAAACCAATGAGTTTGCTCCAGATGATCATTTTATATATATTTATATTGGCTTAATCAAAAAAGTGTGGGCTCGGTTTCTGGAACATTTTGGAAATCTTCACTGTGGCTTTGTTGAGGTCCTGCTTGAAGGTTTTTCTCGAGTGTCTTTCCAATTGCAAAATGGTTTTATAAACAAGTTTTGACAGCACATCAAGGCAAGAAAAAGCAGATGTGTTATGTGGCCTAAAAAAGACAAAAGCTTTCAGATGCAAAATCATTAATCTTTCACTCTACAGTTTATCATTTTTAAGTTGAAATGTGTGTACCCATAAATCTTCATTTGGCTTGGGATGTTACACAGTACTGACTGTTCTTTTCTTTGCTTATTCTGTCATTCGTTCTCCCATTCTGTTGTTTGTGTGGTTTTGAACTCATCTCTATTTGACCACAATAAGAATAACATCCCTCTCTTGTTCCTTTTATTTTTCTCTCAAACACACGCACACACACACACAATCCAGATAACTAGTGCAAAGAACATATGAAAACACCCCAAAAGACATTTTACACGTTGATCAGACACAAGCATACACTCGTGTTTTGGTTGAAACTGAAGAAGCTAAAGTACTCGGATGTCATGTTAAATTCCTCATTGTATTGATAGCAGCAAACTAGATTGTTCTGCTCAGAGCTGACTGTTAGTGTTGGATCTGTTATTTTGGACCTCAAGACTTAGTGCTGTTCTCACCAAACTGACCAAATAATCAAATACAAAAAGTAACTCAAGACTTTAAGAAAATGACATGGTGGATGGAGCCATTGCCCTCTAGTGGTTAAAAAAGCAACAGCAATCACCTAATTATACAGTATGTGTGGGTAACTTAATATTTTTGTGATTTTTTTAAAAAGCAAGTTGGCATCTGGCATATTTTTTTTTTCCTTAAAAAAAAAAAAAAGTTAAATTAAACAAAGTTAACTGAAAAGGTAATAAAGTCATACAAACTGCAAGTATAATTAAATTTAAAATTGTTTTAAATACCGGTTTTATTTATATGCACATCAAATTAACTCAAATGCTAATGATCAAAATTACCATGAGCTAAAAAGTACAAGACTGTCAATTTGATGTTATTATGGTGTGATTGTACAATTCATTATTATCCTGCTTTATAACCGGTATGTACAAAAATGCTGTAATAAGAAAAAAATTAAAGGATTAATTAAAGCCCCACCAAGTATCACCTAAATTCAGGGGATGTTTTAGTGAATTCTGCAGTCATACTGTTTGCTTTTTGCCTTGTATTAGACTGGAAAGTGACTGTGCCAATGGAATGAGCACATGACACAATCTAGACTCAAACCTGCGTTCCTGTGGGAGCGCTACAGCTCTAATCCAACAAGAGTAAATGCTCTACCACGGCGTGACAGCTCTGACATCGTCATTAACAGCTATATAGGTGGCACTGTGAAAGAGAAATCACTGCATGGCTTTCAGATAACGGACTCATTTTAATACATTTTCAAGTAAAAGTGTTTACATATGGTATAAAAAATAAAGGAGGGAGCCAACAAAGAAGAACAGACGAGACAGATTGCAAGACCAGTCGCTTTCAGATATATCCCATGCGACTTCACATGTGCGATAAGCAAACGTGTGCTAAATCCTTTATAGTGCAATAAAATCAATGCAAAAAGAGATGAAAGGTGAGTAGGAAGAGATCATCTCTGTGTCTAAAGCTTCTCGATTTTACACAATGTGCCTACGCTGTTATATTTAACTGTGGTTTTTATGACTTTAAATTTTCTGGTTTTGACATCATTTGATCAGTCTACAGTTGGAGACAGTCCTGACAGACAAAAGAGGAGAGGAAAAGATCCTTTTCCTCTTTTGAAAGACATTGCTGCATTTCCCAAATATTTGAAGTCCATGTCTAACGGTCTTAAAGACTGAAACTAGCAAGTAGCAAGTAGAAACTGATGTAAAAATTCAGTCTCTTGGACATGCATGTGATTTGGTCCGTTGTCCAGGGTATCTGGGATCTAGACCAATCAGACAACAGAGATGAAGATGACAGGGTCCTCATCCTCGGTGGATTGTTTGAGGCTCAGCAAGATTGGACGACAGCAGGCAGCCTCTTCGATATCAGAGATTTCCCCTGAAACACAAGCCAAAAAGAACAGAGAGAAAGACAAAAGATGTTATACAGTATTGGGCAGTGACAACAGCCGACAAAACAATCTTTAAGCACGCTAAACAGAAAATATCTCCTTTCAGTTAAATTATATTATAAGGGATAGTTCACCCAAAAAAGAAAATTGCCATAATTTACTCATCATGTTGTTCCAAAATGTCTAGTGTGAGGTCATTTGTTATTCACTAAAAGTTTTGTTTTCTACTGTAGCTCTCAAATATTGAATAGAAAATACATTAAACTAAATATGACATTTTATTACATTTATTCCATATTTGAATGTACTCTACCATTTTAAAGTTTGGGATCCACGGCTGTAGAGGTGAAGACAACAACTCCCATGATTCTGCTAAATCAAGGTGCCTTTGTTTTGAATAAGTGACCTCTAGTGGCGAAAATTACATATTGTGCCTTTAAAACAAAAAACGTACTGACACCAAATTCATTTTAAGGCTAGTGTACAGTATAAAACAGAACTATAAAACAGGAATATTGATGATTTGTATGATGCTTTGTGATATTTTTGTAGCTCAGCCTCCCCATTCGCCTTCATTGTATGGATGAAAGCAGCTTGGACATTCTAACTTCTTCATTTGTTTTGAAGGGAAGAAAACAAACCTATATTTTCATTTTTGGGTGATCTTTTCCTTCAACAGAAACATCAGATATATCCCAGACTACTCAGGCAGATATAAACAGGAGCAACACATACAGGTCAAGGAGAAGCAGGGTTACCTGGAAGCAATGCCTTCCTTCAAAACAAGTTCTTACTTTTCTGTGGACAAGATAGAGAAAAGTGAACAGGTACACATTTTGGCAGCTGTTGCAACAGAAGACCAAAATGCAAAATCATGCAGAGATTGACAAACCACAGCTCAACAATTCATTTGAAGATGACACAAATAACAAGAAGAGAAGAGCTTGCTTAACCCTGTAGGTAATGTCATGACAACATGAATTAACGTGACATCACAAGGGTCGGGGGCAGGATAAAGAACCAGACAAGCTTCATCTGACCAGAGCTGCTGTCTGACAGACATCACTGAGGGGGCGGGGCCAATACCACTTACCACATTACGAGTGAACTTTTCAAATGAGGTTCTGCGATCCTGTATGCTTCCCGACTTAAGGTAACAAGATAAAGAGTGAAAAAGGGACTACAGCATGGTGTTACTAAATATGTGTTTATCAAATATAATTAATATCTCCGTCTATTTGTGTCAATTCAAATGTATCAGATTTAAATCTTAAGCCCTGTTTCCACCGAAATTACCTGGAACAATTGTCCCAGAAACTTTTTTCCTAGGAACTTTTTTTCCCTCAGACCTGCTGCTGTCTGTGTTTTCATCGCGGTCTAAAGTACCGTGAAGATTAGTCCGGTGACGTGGGACTGCGCGCAACTTTCCAGTTCCCATTGGATGTTGTCCTTCGCATATAAACGTAATAAAACCTGAACCTCGTCGTCGGGCCCTCAGTCGTATTTTTTAAACGCAAAGGACGTTTGAAAAATGGTGGTTGAAATAAAATGCTGCATGGAGTCAACCAATCAGCATGTTCAACGCCCAAGTCCCACCCCCTGAAAGTTCCTGAACTTTGAAAAGGTACTACCTCGCGAGCAGGGACGTTTTGAGCGGTAAATTTTTACCCGGAACTTCATTTAGACCCTGGTCCCTGCGGTCGAAACACACCGAGTACCACCCCAAAGTCCCTAGTTCCTGGGGAAAGTTCCTGTGGTGGAAACGCGGCTTTAGTTATTTCCACAGATTGTCTCTTTCTGGAGCTGTTGCACTAATTCATTTTTGAAACTCTGGTTTCTAATAAATATAATATTCCCCAAATAATAATACTTTCCTTTCACTGCTGGTATTAATATAACATAATTATAATTGCACATCATCCTATCACAACCCTAATCTCAAAATACACATTTTGCTTTTCTAGGCATGTTCTTGTATTTAAAAACAGCCGGAAGAGAGTAACAGAGTAGAACAGAATACAGGGACTCGAGAGTTTTTTAAAGCAGAGTTATTTTTCAAGTAGGTCCCTAAACCTAGTAATAACATGTTATGCAATGCAAATCAAACAAACAAACAACACACTTCTACACAAATTACTTACATTCAATGATTTACAAATCTGACACAAAAATATACAGTTTGAGCTTTTCTCAGCAAATATTTCTATATGAGATTAATTTCACATACAATATGATTCAAAAGTTTGGGGTCAGTTCGATTTTTATTATTATTTGAAAGACATTAATATTTTACTGATGTCTGACAGTAAAGACATCTATAATGTTACAAAATATTTCTATTTCAAATAAATGCTGTTCTTTTAAAAGTTCTATTCATCAGTGAATCCTGAAAAAAATGATCATGGTGTCAACAAACATTATGCAGCAAAACTGTTTTCAACATTGATGCATTTTTTTTTCTTGAGTAACAAATCAGCTTGTTAGAATGATTTCTGAAGGACTGAAGTAATGACTGCTGAAAATTCAGCTTTGCCATCACATGAATAAATTACATGTTAAAATATTTTAAAACAGTTATTTTAAATAAAAGTAATATTTCAGAATATTGCTGTTTACAGTATTTTTAATCAAATAAATGAGACTTCTTAAAAAAAAAACTTACTGACCCAAACTTTTGAACGGTAGTACATTAACCAATCAGGGCATGTAGATGCAGTCTTAAAGTATCCAAGATGAGTTATTCTATACTGATTGTGACTTAAGTCAAATTGCTTAAATCATTTTACCTTTTTCTTAGCCTGCAGAAGCTCCTGGTAGGCACTGGATCTAATGAAACGACTGTAAGAGTCACTCTTCATCAGCTTATAGATGTGTTCCTGGGTGGCACACATATACATGTTTGTATGACTTGTTTTCATACATTTTTATAAAAAGAAAAGCGAGAAGGAAAACTGTAGTACACTGTGGCAGCTGCTAAAAATACTCCTCACCTGTGCGTCCTCAAAAGCGTATCGTCCAGGGTCTTTGATGTTCTGTGTGGTTTTGTCGTAGCTCTTTGAGTCAACATTGATGGCACTGGGGGCTCCAGGAGCCAAAAACTCCTCCCAGATCTCCTGCACCCGTGTTGGCACCTCACGGATCGGCCTCCTCTTTAACTCCTGCGCTGCCAACCAGAATCTGAGTTTTGGACAATCAAGACAATCAATTTGCAGAATACAAAGCGAATACATGCAGTAGTTTCTCAGTGGAAGGTCTGGCTGCGTGACTCTTCACCCACCAGCAGGGGGCATGAAAGGGAAGTGTAGGTGTACCTGAGGTTTTCTGAGCTGAATTCAGACTCCAGGAACTTGAGAAACTGCTCTCTCCCAATGGGATCTTTCAACACTTCGTCGATTCTAAAACCCCAACGTCTAACTCTAGTTTGACCAGGTTCCTTACTGTTCCAACACAAACAAAAACACATTATACATACACCAATCTGTAAAAACATTAATAATATTTAGTGTGTATTTTTGAAACAGACCTGGCCTCCATCTCCCAGAACGTTGTGTCATCTGATATCCAGGGGTTGGAGGGATCAGGAGTGGACAGGAACGGGTCATAGTCTGAATACTGCTCAGTATAACTCAGCAAACTACAAGACCATCACAAAAACAGGGTTAGGGATAAAAGAGGAAGAAAGAGGCCACTAAAGGGCGTTATCTATTAGTAAAATAGCATACCAAAAGATTGTGACATATTCATGTACATACTGGTTATGTGACTCATTTTCCATTCCAAGTTTATTTTTTTAGGGCAATTTTGCCTACTTGTTTATTTACTCATTTATTTAATTATTTACTTGATTTTATTATCACTAGAAATGACGCGTGCAAAAATGTGAATCATTGTCCATCTTCTTGAGAGCAACTGTTGATAAAGAAAACTCTCACGTCACAATATTAGAAATATTTCAATTTTCCATGAAGGAAAGCCAGTGGATATCACACAAGCAATATGCAAACTTTGCGCTATAGTTATGTCAGTGAAGAAGTCTTAAACCTCAGACAATTATTCACTCAATTATTAGACACTGCATTAACGGCGCATATTCTCTCAGAGACGATGAGAGCAGCATCTACTGCAACATGTGCTGATAACGGTATATAACTTAAAGTCTTTATTTATTTTCTTAATATTTCTCTTGCGGCCCATACTTAGTGAAAAAATGAGAAGAGAAGTATTTCATGTTAAACAAAATACTGTGACCTATAGTTATGCCAGTGAAGAAGTCTTAAACCTCAGACAATTATTCACTACAGAATGTGAAAGTAAAATCTGACTTAGCTTTTGACATCTGACACTGCATTAATGGCGCGTATTCTCTCAGAGACGATGAGAGCTGCATCTACTGCAACATGGGCATATGAAGATAGCTGATGCTTTTGACGATATCTCTGGCTATCGTCGATACACAATATCATTGTCTATCTGCACAGTGGTGACAAATCAGGTTCTCCCTCGAAATCGGGTCTCTGTTAGGACCCCAAGCAATTACATTGGCTCAAATTACCTTTAATAGGGTAGTCTCTTTAGCGCCTGATTACAAGACCTACAAAATCATGTTATGTTAAAGGTTGTTTGAAATACGTTATAATAACCATTAATGTCTGTATTAATTAGCTTACGTACTAGCATAACAGGGCGTTTCCTCCAAGAAGGCAAGAAAGGCAGTGCCTACTCAAAAAATTGGATGAGAAAATAATCCATACTATTAAAATGTGACAGTAAAAAGTGTATAAATCACTTGTTTTTCTAAAGTAACTGCTAAACCAGCGGGTAAAGATACAGTGAGGGTCCACATCTCTCTTGCCTCCCCTGAGCCCACTGAGTTTTAACAGACCCCCTAAAGCGTGCAGTGGATTTGATGGGAGGTAAGCGAGAATGAATTGGGGAAAGTCACACGAGAGGAGGCATGCTATGTCATGCTATGATTGGATATGACTAGTTATGTTTGGATATAATTGGTTTGTGCGATAAATCCTGCCTCGTTTTCATGCATGTTTGCGAATCAGTTATGATTATACATTATAAAAACAATCAAAATAGTACAGTTTCCAAACTTTTGACTGGTGTGTGTATATATATATATGCTCATTTACGTGAATTGCGGCACAGTTCGAGCGCAATTTGCGCAACCGAACTCAGACCACCTCCTCGAATTCGGTACGGTACCCCTGAGCTCATTCACAGCTTTCACATTACCAATTTTTCATGTGAACCATTTGAACAAAACAGCCAGTGTGAAAACGCCCACACATTAAAATCATGATATACAGTATAAGCAATATCACACGAGTAACAGTGCAATGTCACACAAGTTCTGTTTTTTGAACTTGTTCTGTCCAGAATAGCACAAGACCAGTGCAAATGCGATACTGATGTTAAACAACAGTTTAATAAAATAAGTTAATATTGTGTTGTTTTAGACACAATATTGTCTGTTTTATTCCGTTTTGCCAACGAAAATATAAAGACAAAGCAGAACTGTTTCGTCTCTGACTCCGAGCAATACACAGTGTAATTTCTGAATCCATGTTTTGGACGAATCGGGTGAACCAATGACCATAAAGAGAACCATTTACATTTACCATTTCCATAAAGATAACATTTACTTCACTCCTCAATGAATCGAATGAATGAATGACTCAATGACTTACTCCATTAGACATTTACCGCCACCTACTGGAAGTTTTAGTTTCTTATTTAGAGTTTAATTTCATAAAAAATAATTTCATATTTCCATATTAATAAAAACAAACATTAAAGGTATAGTTCACCCAAAAATATTTCTTTCTGAGGCTACTTTTTGTAATGTCTAGACCTATTAGATTTTTTACACAATAATGACTTTAAATTATCTTTTAGGAGTAATTTCTCAGCCAAATTTGATGTGCGATAAAATTGCCATTAATTAATCGCCACACCGTGTAATTAATTAGATTAAAAATGTTAATCGCTTGACAGCTCTAATATATATATATATATATATATATATATATATATACACACACTATATTGGCAAAAGTATTGGGACACCCCTCCATATCATTGAATTCAGGTGTTCCAATCACTTCCATGGCCACAGATGTATAAACTCAAGCACTAGGCATGCAGAATGCTTCTACAAACATTTGTGAAAGAATGGGTCGCTCTCAGGAGCTCAGTGAATTCAAGCGTGGTACCATAATAGGTTGCCACCTGTGCAATAAGTCCATTTGTGAAATTTCCTTACTACTAAATATTTCACAGTCAGCTGTTAGTGGTATTATAACAAAGTGGAAGCGATTGGGAACAACAGCAACTCACAAAGTGGTAGGCCACGTAAAATCACAGAGTGGGGTCAGCGTATGCTGAGGCGCACAGTGCGCAAAAGTCGCCAACTTTCTGTCAATAGCTACAGACCTCCAAACTTTGTGTGGCCTTCAGATTACCTCAAGAACAGTGCATAGAGAGCTTCATGGAATGGGTTTCCATGGCCGAGCAGCTGCATCCAAGCCTTACATCACCAAGTGCAATGCAAAGCGTCGGATGCAGTGGTGTAAAGCACGCCGCCCCTGGACTCTAGAGCAGCGGAGACGTGTTCTCTGGAGTGACGAATCACGCTTCTCTGTCTGGCAGAGAACTTGCAACTTTGTGGGAACAGTTTGGGGATGTCCCCTTCCTGTTCCAACATGACTGTGCACCAGTGCACAAAGCAAGGTCCATAAAGGCATGAATGAGCGAGTTTGGTGTGGAGGAACTTGACTGGCCTACACAAAGTCCTGACCTCAACCTGATAGAACACCTTTGGGATGAATTCGAGCGGAGACTGTGAGCCAGGCCTTCTCGTCCAACATCAGTGCCTGACATCACAAATGTGCTTTCCCATAAAAACACTCCTAAACCTTGTGGAAAGCCTTCCCAGAAGAGTTGAAGCTGTTACAGCTGCAAAGGGTGGGCCAACTCCATACTAAACCCTACAGATTAAGAATGGGATGTCATTAAAGTTCATGTGCATGTAAAGGCAGGCGTCCCAAAACCTTAAGCAATATAGTGTATATATATGCTGGAAAAAATGCAGCACATATCTGAATGTGTTATGCTTATCAGTGACTTTATACACAATGTAACATTACAATGATTGTAAACCATTAATATAACCCTGATCCCAGGTTTCTCAGTTAATATTTATTATTTGCCTGTTACACGCATTACTTATTTGTAAAAGTAACATGGATGTTATAGTGTGCATTTAACGCATGCTACTTGTAAGTTGGTACCTCCAACACTGATCGACATTTTATATTTTGGTCTAAAGTTGATTTTTGCTAGTTTGCAAGTTAGTAAGATGTTGTGGTATCCTAATAGAGCCATTGATCTCACAAAGTAAGTAAATTTGAGGACGAGAAATAGAAACATGTTTGTCAGCATGAGTAATATCTACACAGACTATTAAAGAGATCGATAAGAAAATGTTTAAGCACTGTAGAATAATGAAGACCTGTGGATCGATCACAGCACAGACGTTCTCTCTCTCTCTGACTTACCTCTCTGCAACTTTGGACATTTTCAATCGATGTCGGTCTAACTGTGCTTGCCGAAACTTGATCTGGAAAGACAATAGTTGTAATAGTCAGGGTGAATGTATGAGGGTATTTGTGTGTGTGAAAATAGGTGGCAAATACAGCCATGGATTAACTAAAATTTGGCAAAAGAAATAGCCAAAAGTGGTTAGGTGTTCTCCCAGCCAGGCCAAGCTGGTTAGGCTGAACAGTTCTAAACAGGGGCCAGGTCACCAAAATGAGCCCAATGGCCAGTAAAAAGTAGCCCAAAAAAAGCCCAATGCGATTTTCTCTATCAGGTGGCCGAATTCTCCACTGAATTTGTATGTCTAGGGGGTGTTTTGGGGGTGTTGGAGCACTGAAATTGTACTTATGGGGGTGGAAATAAACCCGTGGAATTTTTCTGTTACCCACGGCAACAACTTAAAAGTAGCCCAATTCCGCAGGAAAACCATGGACTTGGCAACACTGGTTCTGAAGGTTTAAAATGCTTAGGGCACTAGAGCCTCGCACATGCCATGCAGAAAAAAAAGAAGAAAAAAAGATCTTGTAGCCATGGTCACAATTTAACTAAACAAGGGAATGAATTAGTACATCGGGGCCACTATTTAATGACACAAAGTGAACAAATTAATAAGTCATGGGAAGGAATTCTTAATTCACAGCTACAAAATCCAAAATGTCAACTGGTCAGTGAGATAAACACCAGCTTGGCTAGGCTGGGAGTCCAGATAGACCATCTTAAACCAACTAAGACCAGCAAACCAGCTGATTTTAAGAGAAACCTGAACAGAAGAAACATGCTTACAAATCAGTTAAAAACTATTTAAATACAAATACGAAAAGCAAAACGGCATATCAAATATGTAAAGAAAGCATAACATTCTGTTACAACTTTCAACTTCAAGTTTTTTAACTCAAAAAAGAAATTTGTCATTATGGTAATTCTGTTAATGACCTGGACACAAATCAGTGAAGTCTAGCAAGGGACAAAAATTAAACTTGAATGACTGGTTGAATCTGGTTATCAAATAGAATACTAAAATTCAAATTCAAAAATGTTAAATATAAGTACTCTGCCTATAAACACACACAACCAATCAGGCGTTACCTGTTCCTGAAGCTCTTCCTCGGTTGGTTGTTTGGCCTCAGTGGCTGGTGTGTGGGTGGGGCTATGGCTGCGAATGTCATTCTGAAGGCCGTACACAGACTGTGAAAACCATCGGAATGATTTACAACCATATTTACAAAAGTTTCAATCAGTTTTTAGAGATTTCTGTGTGATTGCATCAGGGACTGGGGATTTCACATGGAGAGCTGTGCTATTGTTGAGGTGAGCTGTTCTTGATTGGTAAAGTGTTGGATTTTGTGAGGCTGTCTGATTGGTGGATTGATTTATGTCTGATTCGGTATTCTGATTGGCTCAGTGGTTGATTCATTTGTCAAATGCAAAGGTTCAATAATATAATGAGTGGAATAACTGCTTTAGTGATTAGTCACATGGTTCAGGACATTAAAAGCTGAAGTAATTTGATTAAATGCTGAATTTCCCGCAGTGCTAGTGGGTTTTATTGCATCACCTTTCTTGTTTTGTGAGGGTTCTTCATTCTGGATGATTTCTTTATGTCCACTTCTGTTGTGTTCACACACCCTGGCTGAAACACACACACACACACACACACATGTTGTGTTTTCATGTTTTATGAGGACATAATGATTCTTGTACTGTATAAACTGTATATTCTATCCCCTTACACTAACCCTACCCTTAACCACCTACCCATCATAGAAAATGTTCTGCATTTTTACATTTTCAAAAAACATAATTTAGTATGATTTATAAGCTGCTTTTCATCATGGGGACAAAAAATTTACTCCACAAGGGCTGCCATCTTTGTGGGGGATATTTTGTCCCGATAATGTAGGGTTTACCAGGACAACACACACACAAACACACATTGTCAATATAACTCAATTCTCTAGATGACCTATAGTTTATGGTTGCCAGGCAGCCATGTTGCTCTGACCACCTGACGCTGTGCACCTTAGCTGCAAACTCCCTCCTGTTTTGGGAAACTGAGGTGATATTTTAAAAGGCATGGAACTGTCGGTCAAACAATTTCCTGCTGGTTGGACTATATTCTCATAAAAGGACTGTTTCTACACTCCTATAGGTCCAAGCCTCCAATGTATGTTGGAGAGAGAGAGAGAGAGAGAGAGAGAGAGAGAGAGAGAGAGAGAGAGAGAACAGCCTCAAGGCACTTTAGAGTTCTGTAATAAGCCCCATTTGAACCCACACTGGCTAAATATGGACACAAACTGCAGCATCTCGCTATTGCATGTCAGCTTGAAAGATCAAGCCAAGTTAGCATGAAATTGCTAATGAGAAAGATCAGCACAGTGTAATTGAGGGAGAAATTGCTGCTTCCTTCAAAACAAACAGCTCACATACACACAAGGAATAAAGCAATACACACCAAGTGATTCACACATGGACTGGTACAATAATAATAATAATACTGTAAAAAATATATTCTTCAATCTAATGAAATGCATAGTAACTAGAGTTACTACTTTAGTATTTGTAATAACATAGTAATGACAGGCTCTAAACTTTCTTGGTTAGATTATAACTGTTATATATATATATATATATATATATATATATATATTATATCAGTTATATCATGATACTGTATATACTATGGTATGTCTGAATACTTGATTCTGATTGGCTGAAAAGTGTGCAATACAACGGTTTAATGCACAGGAAGTTCCAAGTCAGTTTAATCACTCTTCTATAATTAATATATTAATGCACTGTTTTCATTGAAGCACACACACACACACAAACACACGTCACTCGCACATGAGCGGAGATCGTGCTGCTCACACACAGAAACATTTAGGAGCACAGAAACTTATCAACGCCGCCTCGTGACTTTCAGTAATAAAATAGCTTCATAACTGAATCGCTACATTGTATTTCTCTGCAACGGGGGAGTTACATCACTCACAGCTTCGTTGTTAAAAGAGAGAGATGCTGAACAGATGCAGGTATGAATCTCTTTCTCCCTCTCTCTGTCTTGATAATCAATTCAAATTCAATTCATTAAAAAACTTTTAAAGCACAGCTAGCCGTGGATTATCCCTTACATATAATGTGTTTTTGAAATAAGTATTAGCCTGAATATATTTCGATACTAAACTATTATAGTTGAAATAAAAATGTACATTAATAACAATAAATAGATAATAAAATAAAATAGTTTTATTAAACATTAAAATATAATATTCAATAATTTATGATATATCAAACAATGGTAATTCATTTTAAAGTATAGATCAGGTAAGAATATCTCTTTAGGGGACACCTGCACATTTTCACTTTTTACTTTGTAGAATACTGTCTAAGGAAATCGATGATATATGATTGTTAGAATGTGTGTTTTAGTTTTATGGCTAGCCAGCAATTTTGCAAGCTCAGAGGTGCTTTAACACTGTTGTGTCATTTCTCTGTGAGGGAAAAACTTCAAACACTCGAGAACAACAAACATCAATTCAGAGGAAGAAAAAAGAATAGCTGCATTGTTCTTACATGGACTTAGTCCTGCCTTTACACACACATTCACTCACCACTGGTCTGTGCACGTCCCAGAAAGCTCTCTCCTGACTGTCCAGTATTTTCCTCTCAATTTTGTCTCTTTTCTTATCGACTCTGTACAGACAGAACACAGAAGCTGAAGCAATTAAAACATTTAATTTACAAAAGAAAATTCTTTCTTTTCATTTAAAAAAAATGAACCGTGCAACAGAGCTGAAAAGTCATAAAGTTGCCTAATGTTTTGGCACTCAGAGGCACTGTAGTGCTCACAGAATTGTCTTCAATTTAAATTTAAACAGCAGAAGTGACTAATAAGAATAGTTCTGTCCAATCCAAAAACCATTTTGATGTGCAATTTATGTTCAAGAGACTTAAAATCCATTAGCACAGACAACATAAGAACAACCCACAGCTTGACAGATATTTTCAAGATATTTAATTCTTGCCATGTAAAGAGTCACTTTCCTGTCTTCTGACTGGGAGCATTGCTTATACAAATGCACAAAGAAAAACATTAAATAAAGAATGGGATCACAATCTGAAAGATACATACTTTGCTTGAGCTTCTGCTTGCATAAATATAAACTCCCATTTCCTGGCGAATGCCCGCTGTAGTCGCGCTAAACTCTCCTGGAAGAGGAAAGAAGAGCATTTTCAATCTTTTTGGAGATATAGAAGCCATTTATTTAACTTAAATAGGTTTTCTTCCAGGAAGGAAGGTACAGGTCACAATATTGCTCATTTAAATAATTCCCGCCTTTTTTGGACGAGGACTGGATGAGTTGCCTTAGTAGCTTGTTGAAATTTGCAGTTAGGTAAGGGGTGTGACATTTCTGAAACACGCTCAAAGTGGTTGACCAATCAAAGCACATTTAGCTTTTCAGAAGGCGGGGCTTTATAGAGACAGGAACTAAACAAAGCGTTACAGACAGACTGGGAAAAGATGTGCTGCAATTATGTAAAATATGTGAATTATTTTATTTTTTTTTAAATCAAGCATGAAAACGTCTCAGTTACGTATGTAAGCCTCGTTCCCTGAAGGAGGGAACAGAGACGTTACGTTGACCGACTGAAATTGAGGTGATTCAGGGAGTTTAGAAAAAGTGCTTTATACTGATATAGTGAATAACTTTGTGCTTTGTAATTTTGTATCCTTTTTCATGGTCAAACAGCAACATTACACACTAAAGAAAGTTGAAAATGTAAAAAAACATAATAGGACCCCTTTAATAATAGAAAAAGGAAGAGGAGGCACAATGATTACATGTTTACAGTTCTCAGTTCAATTTGAGAAAGACGTTGGTGGAGAGGGCTCTATCTGCACAGGCCTACCGGAGAGCTTACAGTACATGGATTATTCAAACAAAGCCTGACATTTAAAGCCCAGCTTGGATTAGACTGATTTTCTTTTTAAAGATTGTCATTACCTTATTATCTTCTTAATATCTTCCATCTAATAATGTCTGAAGTACAAAGCATGATATGTGCATTGTTACAATTAAGAGAGAAAGAGAGAGAGAGAGAAGGGAGAAAAAAAAGAGGAGATTACTTACAGCTTCGTAATCAGCAAGTTCCAGACGTGCTTTGTTCTGCATTGTTCGTTTGCACAAGTACACAGCTGCAGAGAGACAGCGAGAGGTGTGTGAAAAACGTGCTCAAACCTCAGCAGCCCTCTGGGCTTTCAAACGAGTTGTACTAAAACATTTAGTAAACATTTAACATATTTCACACCAGCTTGTACCAAATTGCACCTGAGCGTTGCTTTGTTCTGATTGCTGAATTCATAACAAGCATAATTTACTGAACCCAAGGCACACTCATGCACACGACCATAATACACGGGGCGATCTCAATTGTATTCATAGGTTTCTCCATAAAGTATAATAATGTAGAAAAATGCCATGAACTTTCTTTAAACCTCAAAAATGTTCATAAAAATTTGTATATTCACTCTAGATCTATTAGCTATATTATTCATTGCTGGTAGATGTCATAACTACACAAAGCATCTTTCTCTATCGACAATCATTCAGAAGTAGCTGTGTATTGTGACAAAATTAACCTTTTGCAAGCAACATACAATATTCAAAGAAGTTTGGTAATACTTTTGTTTAGCAGGGATGCGTTAAATTGATCAAAAGTGACAGTAAAGATATTTACAATGTTATAAAAGAATTGAAGAAATACTGTTCTTTTGGAATTCATCAAAGAATCCTGAAAAAAAAGCTTTGCAGTTTTCACAAAAATATTAAGCATCAAGTTAAAACTGCAGTCTGTAAGTTTTGCCTCTGTGTCGCCATCTCTGTTTGAAACCTGCAATTGCAGTTATTTGCGGAGTTATCATCTGTACGCGAGTTGTGCGTCGGCGGCTCCTCAGCACGGATGAATCTAATGCTTTGAGGAGTATGTGTGTCATTCATCACCGCACCGGTGTGGATACTGTACTTCAGAATCACAGATTCTACGTCTTGGAGTATAACCTAGATAGGAATTTTCACCGGAAAATGTTATCTGAACAAGTAAGTAACATGTCTGCCACTTTTGGGAACAAAACATCAAACATATAACCTCAAACTGTGCAAATTATTATTATTACTTTGTTCTCAAATTGTTAATGTTAACAGCATTAGCATTGTGTGACTACGTGTATTTAGTGTGTATCAGCGTTACCTGTAGATTTCAATTTCCGTACATTCTAATCTTTTGATTTTGACTACGGGTGAATCTCCAGTTGTCACTGATGATGTCATTTGGGCCTTTCTGGATTACAATCCACCATCAAAATGATAAATTTAATTACTCCAGCTGCTGTATACAGACGTGACGTAATGACGCAAAGACATGCTTGAATTTCCCGCAGAATCCACCAGTACCCCTCTAATTATAACACATTATTATAAGCTTACCGTTGTGAATGGAGCTATGGTTAGGAGATAGTTTTGAACACTGGCTTGTTGTGTACTTGCTCAAAAATGTATTTTGGATTATTTTTAACCAAAACAGTTACATTTTAATAATATTTAACATTTTTCATTGTATTTTTGATCAAATAAATGCAGCCTAGGTGAGAAGTAGAGGCGTCTTAAACAAAAACATTTGAAAATCTCACCCAAACTTTTGAATGGGAGTGTACAGTATATTGCTAATATTTCATTATATAGATGTTCTGGCCTTTCAGAGTTTCAACATTCTTTATCAGTTATTAAACTCAGAGTGGTTGAAAAAAGTGCAGTACATTTCTCACTGGGAGTTGTAAACGTGGCACCACTTTGATTAAAAAAATTAAAGGTCATTTTAAGTTGTAGTTGTTTGGATTTTTTTTGTACAGTGTGTGCTACAAAACATTTTACATACAAATACCTATACAGTATGCAAACAACTAAAAGAGATTAAATTAAAACACAGTAAGCATAGTAAAAGTACAGCTCCCCTGGAAACCTAGATTAAACCTGGATTAGGGTTTAGGTGGTGACAACTTCACACGCTCGCATGCACGTACACGCACACACACACGCGCGCACACGCACGCACAAAATCTGGCTGGAAGGATTTGATTAGGTTGTGTTTATATAGGCTAGTCTTATTAAAGTATACACACTCCTAACACACTATGATCCAGCAGATCTCCAGCCATCTGGAGTATTTTATTAAATACATGTTCATAAAGACTGGTCTCAGTAAGATACAGATAACAGATCCTGCACAAAAAAACTCACCGTAGTCAGTGTTCTCGGGCTCCCAACAGTTTGAGGGCCAGAAATACGGAGTCTAACAGATGAAAGAGCACAATATGAACTCATAATACAGTTTAATGTGAAAACTGCCACACTTTCGAAGACAATTGCAGTTGTTTGTAAAGAAAATGTAGTTACATTTCGCATTGATTACAGTGATTATTGTATATTTACATTAGAAAGTACTGATTAATTCTAATGAACAACAACTTAATGTGTAATTATTTGATGGAGCGATCGGTATCTGAGCTTGCAACTACAGCACATGTTATTTGTCTACTATATAATTAACTTTAATAACATGCAATATATTTTGCATGGGTGCTATATTTTAATGTGCTTCCAAATGTTCAGTTGCGATTTTAATTCTCAAATCAACAAAACGACTGACCTGAAATCTGTAGAATGTGCCATCATCTTTAAGAGTGAGCACATGGTCAGAGATGGGGAAAAAGTAGCCGTGAGCCGCCATCAGTGTGCCCAGATGAAGAGCCTCAACTAAAGAAACAATTAATAGTGTTATTATGAAATGTGAAAGGGCAACCCAAACGTTTATGCCAAGATAATTGTTTATTCTTATATATATTATTCTGCGCTGAAACTAAAACGAACAAATGGTATGAAGTGAAGCAGAATTTGGAAATTTAAAGTATACTCTAAGATAACACGCCTATGACTGGACCACTACTGCAACATACAGAACCAGCACCACACATTCCTCTGCAAAACCCGTACCAGAGGGAGTTAAGCATCAATAAATAATTAATTATCTATTAAACTTTTACAATACAGTGTTTACGGTGAGTGTGCACGTTAGAGTATGTGTCTGTGCTGACTACAATTGATATCCTTTTGCTTTCAAGGGTGCAGTATGCTTTTTGCAGCTGTTGTTGTTTTGATGAGAGCTTCCCACCAGGCATGGTCATGAGGTAAATTCCACTAATCAGCAATGTAGCAAAGAACTCAACAGAGAGAGAGAGAACTTTTTTTTAAAGTTCTATCTTTATCTCCCCGTTGTTCCTGGCACAGTCTATTGAGTATACTGAGAGATTCAGTGCACTTATCTGGTTGCTCTTTTCCTGACTGAGAAGAGCCCCCATATCACACACTTACTCTCACAAACCTGTCATATCTGTCAGAGAGAATCTAAAGTAGAGGGATATATACCATTTTCAGAAACAAATCAAATCTCATTGCAGTGTAAAGAAAAATCTCTTTATCTTCTTTCCTCACTAAAACCAACTCCACCTTCACAGTACCTCTATCTAGGGTCCAAAATTAAGACTCGAAAAGCACCAAATGCAATTAAAATTGGCTTTGAGGAGTAAATAAAACAAAGTAAGTTTATTAGGAATTGCAACAATACATGGGTTAAAGTCCCCCTGTAAATAAGCTTTCCATTGATGTATGGTTTGTTAGGATAGGACAATATTTGGCAGAGATAGAAATTTGAAAATCTGAAATCTGAGGGTGCAAAAAAATTGCATTTAAAGTTGTCCAAATGAAGTCCTTAGCAACACAAATTACTACTAATAATACAGTTTTGATATATTTACGGTAGGAAATGTACAAAATATCTTCATGGAACATGATCTTTAATTAATATGCTAATGATTTTTGGCATAAAAGAAAAATCGATAATTTTGACCCATACAATGTATTGTTGGCTACTGCCACAAATATACCCGTGCGACTTACGACTGGTTTTGTGGTCCAAGGTCACATAAACATAATTCACCCGCTATATTGCTAAATGTTCCCGATTTTTCATATCAACAGAAAAATATACCGGAATAACTTGGCTAATTGTGAGACTCCTCTGCGTGATTTTTTTTTTTTTTTTTTATAAATTTGCAAAGATTTCAAACAAACTTCTTTCACGTTGTCATTATGGGGTATTGTTTGTAGAATTTTGGGCAAATTATTGAATTTAATCCATTTTGAAATAAGGCTGTAACATAACAAAATGTGGAAAAGGTAAAGCGCTGTTAATACTTTCCGGATGCACTGTAAATAAATATATAGTGAAATTTTTAAATATATATTTTTAATATTTAAATATATATATTTTCAATTATTTAACTAATTGGCTAAATGTCTAGCCTATTGCTTGACAAGCTACAGTTTCAAAGTAGCTTGAAGAAGATGTAAGTAAAGTGATCCCCCACTTCTTCACTTAAAGGAGTAAAATGGAGATGCTGACATTAGCTGTTTGCCAACTTACAGTATAATTATGAATATGCAAATCCTGAATGTATTATCCTGTGAGCTGAAGATATGATTTAGACTTTTAGAAAAGAGTGCATAGGAATTAATCAAAATAAAAGAAGCAGATTTTCATTCTGTCAGTGATGTAATTAAAGAAAAGGCTGCATCACCTTGATCCTCGATACATAGATTTTTCAGCATCCACTGGACAATGTCTGAACCTGGAAAAGATTATAAGTGAAGATTATTATTTAAAATGTCAGTCGGTCTGTCTGTCTGTCTGTCTATCTAAATTGTATCTATTAAAATTAAAATTCTAAATATTGTTTCATGGTTGGTAAGAAATGTTCTCCATTCACCTGCCATAAACCCATAATCAGTGGAAAAATGAGCCAAACTACACCACAGATGATAATGATAAAACTGAGTCTTTGTATCAACAGCTGTATTGTCTTCGTCCATTCAGTTTCTAGCTAAACTTTATCTTTTATTCTTTTATTTTTCATCTCCATTGCATCTATACTTGTCATCCACCATTTTCTATAATTACAATTTTCTATAATCTTTCTCCAATTTTTCCCTTTAAATTTTCTCAGACTAATCCTTGGCTCTCTCTTTCTCTCTAAGAGGCAGAACTGTATAAATTCTGTTAAAGGTAAGAACAGCGGTTCTGGATGCTCCAAAGAGGATCTCAGTCTTAGCAAAACTTCGCTGGAATATTTAGTGGATTAGCAGAATATCATAATCTTTACCTCTGCACCCACAAACCCCCATTTGTCCTCTTTCTGTCTGACTCTCAAATCAACCAAGAAGTCAAGTCAAGTCAACTTTATTTATATAGCGCTTTTTGCAATGCAGATTGTTTCAAAGCAGCTTCACAGTGTTAAACAGGAAAATAATGCAACCGAATTTGATTCGGCTGTACAGCCGCTCTGGAGAAAACGGTGATGTCATCAGCTCATTTCAATTATCATATATATTTAAGTAATGTAGTTGATATAGTTAATTTAGTTTAATAATTAAATTTATTTGGATATTTATTTGAAAATTTAGTGTCAACTACTTCTTGCATATCCGCCTAAAATAAATATATGCCTATAGTATGGTATGCATCTCTTTACAATTGTTGACAAAAGTCTTATAATTGTTGTAAAACTCTCAGGGCAAAAAAAATCTGTTGCAGCACTATCTTGTAATGTAATGATTTCAATATTAAAACACTACATCCAATCCTAGCTTAATATTCAGAGACAACTATAAAAACACCACTGGTAGGTTGACATGATTCTTTGGGGATATTAACATTGTCTCAACTAATTCCATGAGTTAGGGGTGGGACTATATGTGTCAGGAAGCCTTTTGGGTGACATTAGTGGCACATAAAAACAAACTTCATCATTAAGTATTAATGGCTATTTTACATTGAATAATAAATAGGGATCTACAAAATTACCATTGACATTTTTTTGTGTTCAGTGTTTCATTTTCAACCTGGTCACTGCTTAATTAATAGACTGTGAACAGTTTCTTCTGAGAAATATATTTCTGAGATAGCCCTTACTGACCTATCAAATTCAGTATTCCCAAAATATGCACAGAGCCCCTATTGCACAGCCAATCAGCAGTGAGAGGCGTGTCCCTAGAGACAGCAGAAACCGTGAGAGACTTTTTAAAGCATAGAGAGGCAGAGACTGGGGTGTTACAGCTTGAAGCTGGCTTTTTAATAAATCCTCGGGGGGACCGCAGTCAGAGGAACCAAAGAACATCCTTCTGAGAATTTCTCTCTCACGTTCTCCTTCCTAATCCTGCCCTTCTAAAATGGATTATGGCATATAAGGTAGTATAACATCTGCACTCCTTTTTCAGTCTCTGATATGTAAATAGTGCAATTATTATCCAACCTAATAAACTGGATTCATATATTGGGACTATTTCCTTTCTTTCTTCTCACAGATGTTAAAGGAGAACAATGTAGAGCACTTCCCCACCAGAGCAATGCAGGCCAGAGACCTTTGATAGAGAGCAGGCTATCAACAGAGATCAGTACAAGAAGGGCTCTGGTACTGGTGCTGCACTACAGAGTTCTGGCAGAGTTTTCATTGTGTTGGTCTTCAGGCTTGCTGTGGGGCACTGGCTCCTGCTGAATCCTGCTTTCTCAGCGCCACTTGGAACAGCAGTGTATATAAAACAGATGTAAGGGGAATTACCAGAGAAGACACTGGGAATCTTGGATAGGAAACTCTTCACTGTACGGATAGGTATGCCGTTTTTTTCATCCTGCATCCGGGCAATCACATCCTCCATCTAAGCAAGAGAGAGAAAGAGATGGACACATAAGTCAATAAAAACATTATGTGCATTTAATGCAGCTGCAACATGGGATAAAAACAAGATTACAAATCAGTGTTAATATTCCATAAAGTGGAAAATATTATATTTTTTTAATTCCTTAAAATAATTAATGGAAGAATTTTTTATATTTTTTTATGAATTCTTATATTTTCTTTATTGACAGTTTTTTAGAATAAACAAACTAATATCAAAGGGGAGAGCCAATCAGGGCTCAAACACTGTGAATAATAAAGCCAATAAAGCCACAGTGGAGCGTGAGGCCACAGAGAACTTCAAAAAGAGCCCACTGAACGCTTGTCTGAAGGATCAACTCAGCCTTCGGTAAATGAAGTCATTGGATATAACAACCCTATTTATTAGATGAAGAGAAACATAGGGCAGAGCGAGACCGATCACGCCACCCGCTCATTGATCCACTGACATTTGGACTATTCTCCAAGAAGCTTTGAGTTAACAAGGGGAGCAGCTCAGAGCGCGTCGCAAGGGAACTCACACTCTGGACATGTGACCAAATGCTCTACAGCTGCCAGTGATATCACTCCAGCATAAGACCATATCAAAATAAGGTCAACAACATGCGCCCTAACATATGGAGGTGTGTGTGTGTGTGTGTATGCAAAACGTGTTGTGAAGTTATATGAGCTTGTACCTGTGAGCGTTTAGCCTAAGAGAGAGAGAGAGAGAGACAGGAAGAGAACGAGAGTGAGTTGTTGCAGTTGCCTCGAGGGGAGGCCCAGTAAACATGCATAATTATATCAGTGGGCACTGCACTGATGCAGAGTGTTTCTTCAGGTTGTGATGCCTTTGGAGAGAATCCTAACAGAAAATACTCCTAAATTCCCTTGAAAACCATTATTATGACTCCAGAAATAGCTTCTTTTTTAATATCCAGAGATTAAATGCTTTTGATGGCAGTTCTAGCCACCTACAGAGCACAAGCACTCACTGAGGGAGGGAGAATCAAACATACACTTTGTCGACAATGCAGACCAGGCTGGTGGGCAAACACTGAAGTGCTAATTTAAGGTAATGAGGGATCGGAGCATTCCACTCACATTGACGACCGTAATAGAAACATTTTAGAGAGAAAGATGGAGAGAGAAAGAGAGAGAGAGAGAGAGAGAAAGATGAGCACATCTCAGCTGTATGGTGCAATGATGTGTGATGATATGAAGTCCCAAAAGCCTCACTGGCATCAGTTGTAGTACTGCAGCCAATCTGTGGCTAAGAATTCCTGTTAAATTGACACTGACATTCATGGGTAAATTTTAAATTACTTGCTTAAGCACGTTTTAACCAAAATTAACTACTATGTGGAGGCAGGCATACCAGCGACCAGTAAAGTTAACTGTAACACAATATTAGGATTAATGAATCAAATTAATCATATATACAAATATCTGAAGAAAAAATCTATCAAATAAATGTAAGATAATGAAAAGATATTATATTATTGTAGTATATACAGTATATACTACCGTTCAATAAGGTTTGGGTCAGTAAGATTTTGTTTTTAAACAACTGAATACTTTTATTAAATAATGCATTAAATTGGTCAAAACCGACAGTAAAGACATGTATAATGTTACAAAAGATTTATATTTGAGATAAACGCTTTTTTTAAACTTTCTATTCATCAAAAAGGAAACAGGAGACTTACTTCAAAAATAATAAATAAAAAAAATCTTACCTACTCCAAACCTATGAACGGAAGTGTATATACTGTATATATAGCATGAGATAGACTATTACAAAGTGTGTTTTTTAATAGTTAATGGGTGAGGTGCATTGACTGTAGCAGCAGGTGGACTGTGATGATTGTGAATTCAAACATGAAGGTGGTACTTTAAGCTTGAATTGCTCTAGCCTTAAGAAAATCCCTGATTATGCAATATACATATGGATCAGTGTGCATGATTAATTGACAGTCCCAATATAATAAGCAGCATACCTGGAACATTCACACAGACACTTCTCTCAAAACAAAATGTCCTCTGGCGGTATATCTCCAGGGATCCCACATCTGTGGCCACCACACATCTGTGGCTGCAGCCAATCACAGAACAGACTGATAAAAGCCAACAAGATCAGTTGCCCAGAAGAGAGATATCAAACAGTGAAGTAAACAGACATTAAACACATTACTAAAGCCAGAGGCTAAAATACTGACTAAAATAAATCTGAATCTGAACTAAATGGTTTTATTTAATAATATTTTTGGATTTGAGAAGATCGCCACCACAGTGCCTGTAATATCCATTACATCCCAATTCACACACTTGGAAATTATGGCAAACTTAATTATTAATTGACTAAATGACTAAGCTTTGTCACTGACTGTGTCCTGCCCTCAATACTGATACATCTTATAAGATATATCAACAGTCTTTGCATACCAAAGTAGCCTTTAGAGCTGCCTCCTCATCTCCTATATGAAGACATTCAACATTTATTTTAGGTCTAATCTAAACTGCACAGGAATAGCTCGGTTTGGCTTCAAACTTCAGTGGAAATTTTCTGTCATGCTTTCAGTGGAAAACCAGAGATAAGGGCAGGGATTTCATTTACCTCCAGTTGAAATATCTCATTATGGACGATATTGGAATCAGTTCCAGGTATTGGACAATAATACCATGTTACCCAATTTGTTTATGACAAATTGCTTGTGATGTTCCTCATTTGTCACTTTGGATAAAAGCAGCAGCTAAATAAATGCAAGTAAAAATGTTACTGAATGACTCCCATATTCGTGGTATATCCAAAAACCATGATATTCCCAAGTTATGTCCAAAAAAGGTGGTATTAATGGTATATGTGCAAAAAAACAAAACACTACTACACTACTATTCAAAAGTTTGGGGTCAGTAAGATTAAAGAAATCGTCAGCAAACGAATCAAAATTGACAGTAAAGACGTTTACATTATTACAAAAAACAGTTTTGAACTGTGATAATAGAAATGTGTCATGACTATGTTGATATTCTATTCTGCTCCTTTAGTTCCTATTGTCCTGCTCTGTTTAGTTTCCTTGGTTACTGATTACCAACTCCACCGTGGTCAACCCTAGGACTCCTCCGTGCTCCCTCAGGCTCAGCCTTAGTCAATCACAGACTTCTGGGTTTCTGGCTGCGCCTCCACCCTCCACCCCTACGGCTCCACCGGACTTCTCCCTCCGGCTTCCCCGTCGTCTTCGCTCCCTCTGTCATCGCTCTGGTCCGCCGAGCCCCCGTCTCTGTCTCAGTCCCACAAGCCAGCAGGGCTTCCGGGCCGTGGAGGTCACCCTGGACTGTTGGCCTCTCTGCTTAACCGGTTTCTCCATGCACTCTAGTTCCGCCTCCGTCAGTCGGTCCCCAGGTTCTGCCCAGGAATTCATCCAAAGCTCCACCCTTGCTCTTCCCGCCATCGGCTCTACCTTGATGTCTCTCTCCACCTGATCTTCTTCATCCCTGACCATCACCAGCTCTGCGCCCTCATCCAAACCCCACTCCCTCCACACTCAAACTATCAGTCACGGCGCGAGGATGCGCCTTCCGAGAGGGGGGAGTACTGTCACGATTATGCACTTCTATGTTGCTATTCTGTTCTATTCCTTTAGTTCCTATTGTCCTGCTCTGTTTAGATTCCTTGGTTACTGATTACCAATTCCACTGTGGTCAGCCCTAGGACTCCTCCGGGCTCCCTCATGCTCATCCTTAGTCAGTCATCGCTCTGGTCCGCCGAGCCCCCGACTCCGCCTCAGTCCCACAAGCCATCAGGGCTTCCGGGCGGTGGATGTCACCCTGGACCGTCGGCCTCTCTGCTTAACCGGTTTCTCCATGCACTCTAGTTCCGCCTCTGTCAGTCGGTCCCCAGGTTCTGCCCAGGAATTCATCCAAAGCTCCACCCTTGCTCTTCCCGCCATCGGCTCTACCTTGATGTCTCTCTCCACCGGATCTTCTTCATCCCTGTCCATCACCAGCTCTGCCTCCAAAGCACCCCCCCACACACACACACACTCGAATTATCAGTTACGGCGCGAGGATACACCTTCCGAGAGGGGGGAGCACTGTCACGATTATGCACTTTTATGTTGATATTCTTTTCTGTTCCTTTAGTTCCGATTGTCCTGCTCTGTTTAGCTCCGGTTTCCTTGGTTACGGATTACCTCGTTTCTTTCTATGGTTACGTATATTTATCACCTGTGACCTGTCAGTCATTGTGTTCATCTTGTATTTAAACTCCCTGTTATGTCCCTTGTCGGTTCTTGTATATGATTTATGTGGTTTGTGTTGGATTATTGTGCTACAGAAATCTCCTGCGTGATTGTTTTGTTTAAAGTAATAAAGAGTGTTTATTTCGGATTTTCCTTTGTCCGCGTGCTATCAATACGGCCACCATTACAGAATGTTTCTTGAACAGCAACTTTCTGAAGGATCATGTGACACTGAAGACTGGAGTAATGATGCTGAAAATTCAGCTTTGCCAATACATGAATAAATTACATTTTAAACATAGAAAACAGTCAACATTTCACAATATTACTGTTTGTACTGTATTTTTGATCAAATAAATGCAGCCTTGTTGAGCAAACGAGACTTCTTTCAAAAATGATGAAAAAAATCCAAACTTTTGAATGTTAGTGTATATGTCCATAAAAAATTTTAGTACCATGGTACTGTATGTATTGTTAGTGTACGCTAATATGCTAATGAAGTTACTGTGGCAACTGGAGACATACAACAGAATCTTTCAGACAGAAAGCAAAACATCTCTATTATCACAGCAGATATATCAAATAGGGAACACATCAAAGCGGCCTTATTCATCAAGCACAAGTGTGCACTTATAAAAGAAAAAAAACTAAAGGCTCCATCCATAATCTTCCACACCAGCTAATTAACAAAGACGGACACAAAGAAAAACACTCACGCACACAATGACACCACCTCTATGTTTAACCCTTCGACCCTGAGCTCTGATATCCCATGTGACACCATTTATCTCACTCTATGTGTAGCAGACAGCTGGAGTGTCTTTTGATGATTATTTTGCATCAGAGGAGAGAGGAAGTGTTAGTCCTCGGACGCAGACAAGGTTATTGCAGGAAAGACATGAATTTTAGATCTCTCTGCTCATTCCTCCTCATCCCTCACTCCCTGTCTCTCATTTTATAGCCACTCCCCTTTCTGTTTCCTAGGCAACCAGGGTGATGATGACATCACATACAAATGTCAGCCTGGGAAGAGACAGAAAGAGAACGATTTAGATGTCTTTAAGTGCGTGTAAAATAAGAGAGAAAGTCAGAGAAAGGAAAACAGACAAGAAAAATAAACGTAAGATGTTGTTATATATGAGTCATTCTACAGTTGCAGACAGATGCTGTCACTTACTTTAAGATGGCAATGAGTCAAACTGTAGTGTACGTGCAGTACCATTCAAAAGTTTTGGGTCAGATGATAGTTTTATTCATCAAAGATTTCAAATAAACACTTATTTTGAACTTTATATTCATCAATAAATCCTTAAATTTATTAGATTGAAATAATATTCCACAATATACATTTTGGAATAGTATACACTCACCTAAAGGATTATTAGGAACACCATACTAATACTGTGTTTGACCCCCTTTCGCCTTCAGAACTGCCTTAATTCTACGTGGCATTGATTCAACAAGGTGCTGAAAGCATTCTTTAGAAATGTTGACCCATATTGATAGGATAGCATCTTGCAGTTGATGGAGATTTGTGGGATGCACATCCAGGGCACGAAGCTCCCGTTCCACCACATCCCAACGATGCTCTATTGGGTTGAGATCTGGTGACTGTGGTGGCCATTTTAATACAGTGAACTCATTGTCATGTTCAAGAAACCAATTTGAAATGATTCGAGCTTTGTGACATGGTGCATTATCCTGCTGGAAGTAGCCATCAGAGGATGGGTACATGGTGGTCATAAAGGGATGGACATGGTCAGAAACAATGCTCAGGTAGGCCGTGGCATTTAAACGATGCCCAATTGGCACTAAGGGGCCTAAAGTGTGCCAAGAAAACATCCCCCACACCATTACACCACCACCACCAGCCTGCACAGTGGTAACAAGGCATGATGGATCCATGTTCTCATTCTGTTTACGCCAAATTCTGACTCTACCATCTGAATGTCTCAACAGAAATCGAGACTCATCAGACCAGGCAACATTTCTCCAGTCTTCAACTGTCCAATTTTGGTGAGCTTGTGCAAATTGTAGCCTCTTTTTCCTATTTGTAGTGGAGATGAGTGGTACCCGGTGGGGTCTTCCGCTGTTGTTGCCCATCCGCCTCAAGGTTGTGCGTGTTGTGGCTTCACAAATGCTTTGCTGCATACCTCGGTTGTAACGAGTGGTTATTTCAGTCAAAGTTGCTCTTCTATCAGCTTGAATCAGTCGGCCCATTCTCCTCTGACCTCTAGCATCAACAAGGCATTTTCGCCCACAGGACTGCCGCATACTGGATGTTTTTCCCTTTTCACACCATTCTTTGTAAACTCTAGAAATGGTTGTGTGTGAAAATCCCAGTAACTGAGCAGATTGTGAAATACTCAGACCGGCCCGTCTGGCACCAACAACCATGCCACGCTCAAAATAGCTTAAATCACCTTTCTTTCCCATTCTGACATTCAGTTTGGAGTTCAGGAGATTGTCTTGACCAGGACCACACCCCTAAATGCATTGAAGCAACTGCCATGTGATTGGTTGATTAGATAATTGCATTAATGAGAAATTGAACAGGTGTTCCTAATAATCCTTTAGGTGAGTGTATATGACCTTATAAATAATATTTACAAATATTTCAATGTCATAGTCTCTAAAAGCATGAAAATATGCAAAATACTGCTAATGCAGCAGAGTGAGATCTGATGTAAAAACTAGTATCTTTGGATAGTTAAATAAGTGATAAATATAATAAGTGATTTGTATAAAAACAATTAAGCAGTACACAAATTATTTAAATGTATACATCATATGAAAGCTATAAAATGAATAAGCTTTCCATTGATGTATGGTTTGTTAGGATAGGACAATATTTGGCCGAGATAAAAATCTAAAATCTGAAATCTGAGGGTGCAAATAAATCTAAATATTGAGAAAATCGCCTTTAAAGTTGTCCAGTCCTTAGCAATGCATATTACTAATAATAATAATAGTAATACAATTTTGATATATTTACGGTAAAAAATGTAGAAAATATCTTCATGGAACATGATCTTTAATTAATATGCTAATGATTTTTGGCATAAAAGAAAAATCTATAATTTTGACCCACACAATGTATTGTTGACTATTGCCACAAATATACCCGTGCGACTTGTGACAGGTGTTGTGGTCCAGGGTTACATATCGTGTTATCATAATATGACATTAACTTTTCCAAAAGAACCTTGATCATTTTACCAAAAACACTTTTTTTTAAAGAATGTTAAAAGGGCCTTTGGCTAAAAGAATATCATGTTTCTACATGTTTAAAAAAAATCTATATAAAAAATAAATAAAATAAAATAAAAAATTACAATTATGTAGTGACCTTGAATAAAATGAGCAAGATGATGCACTACTGAAGATTTTTTGGTTAAAAATGAATGAAATTCCATTGCTGGATGATGCATCAGCTGTGATATGTTGATCACCGTTAACCATGTTGTCAAGGCGCAACTGACATAAAAGAAATACTCCGCAAGTAACATGCAATATTATGTTCTTATCCAAAGATGGAGTTATGTAGTAGTGCAGCTGTAATATAGCATGCAAGTTTAATGCAGGATTCATCTGTCAATTGTTTGACTGATCGATACCTGCATATCCCACATCTTGTCCAATGCTCTACTTCCAACAATGTATATTTTGTTATTTATTGTACGGAACCCCCATCAGAGCAGTTCAATCTTAAAGTTCCACTTAAATCCCCAGCCATTACTACAGACCAAGCGGAACACAATGAGTCAGGAGCGGTTCACACATGCAGGACAACCAAAATGGAGAGCAACAGAAGGCAGGGGACTATCAAATTCGACCTACTTTAAAACATCTTAAAAACACAGTGCGCTCTCACTGAACTCACTGAATGTCTGCCTCGAAAAGATCATATTTCAGTGATATGGAAAAAAACTAAATATTAAAGCAACTTTTTGCAAAGTCTACTGGATGATTTATTCGTCTTCCACAGTCGAGTGTAACGTAACAAATGTCTGAAATATATGTCCTTTAAAACAAGCTTGCCCTTCAGCAATTTATAACAAACACACACACACCCTATATTTGGCTTTCCAGCAACCGTCTTCCATCTGCGTGAGAGCAGAGACCAAAGGTATGAGCGCCCTTTCACAGAAAAAGCACATGAATATTCAACACAGCATTACACATAATTGAATATTCAACATCAGAGAGAGCACTGCTCAGTTATTCACTGAGAACATGATGTGGTTCTTCTCAGCATAAGAGAGCACACTAAGAGAGATGACACACACACACCTAAAGTTTCCAACTGATAGAGTGGCTTTGAAGTCTTGCTTCAGTCCTGCTTGCACACACGCACACGCTGATTCACTCACTTACACACCGACACATGCCGTACGATCACACATAAAAAGGCCACACATTCTGTCATGAGAACACAAATGTGCACAAAACAAACAAACACTCACACACTCACTATCAAACGGGTAGGAGGACATTAATTCAGTGTTAAACTCGCCTGTAAGCTGAAATCAGACTGTTTATATGACCTTATCCTTCCAATGTAGTGTCGCACAACCCTCTCGTTCGCACATACACATGCACAAATGTGTGAACACTTCCATGCTCATGCCATATACACTTCGGGGGTAACGATTCAAATTACTCACGGTTTGGTTTGTATCATGGTTTTAGGGTCACAGTTTCTGTACGGTTTGTTATGTGCTATGTTCAGGGAAAAAAGGACTACTGTCAAATAAAAATAAAGAAAATAAGAACAAATAATCTATCTACAAGCAACAGCACAAATAAATACAATAGAGCAGACAAAACTAAAATAAACAGTGCTTTTCAGGTTATTTAGGTATCTAACAGTAGCTTTCAGGTACAGAAATTGAATAAAGTAATCAAATGTATAATAACACTGCATATAACCTTTACTGTATAAATTAAATAAAGATTAATCATTATTGAAGTTACAAATGCTCTTCAGTCATGAGTGATTTCTTTGTCTTTTGTTGTTTGATGAACATTAAAAACACAGACAGCAGCAGGAATGTTAGGCTGCTGTCACTTTAAGACATAATGTATGGATCCAAGACACTGGTACACATGCATTGTCTTTCTCGACTGTTTACATTCACTTAACCTACTATGTTTGCTAGGATACTCGCCAAGACAATGGCTTAAATGAGTTTAGTTTAAACAGATAGCAAAGTGTGCTGTTCAGGTTTCACCTGCACTCGCGCACTATCAACACACAGGTGAATACGGCGTAAAATGTCATATATTACTATGGCACTCCTATTGAACAAAGCTTACAAAAAGTGACTGTTTTGTCCATGCTTTTTGGATCATCGCGGTTGTAAAGTATTGGAAAGCCAAAATGCACATCCATCGACAGAAACATACATTAGCCGAACTCTCTGTCTGTCTGTTTTATGTGCTATTTTCAACAAACCATATTATAGATGCGTCGTCAGATTTAAGATGAACCGCAGTGCAAGTCGTGCTGAAACGTGGGTGGAAAGCGGTGAATTTTTTTTCGAGAACCATTACACCCCTAATACACACATACGCTCTTTCCACTTTCTGCACGCACAAGAGTGTTTTTGTAATATTTTTCGTAAAAGACAGTCCCAAAAGCTGCATTGCATTCTCCATTATGCATAATATAAATCATATTTAGTAAGCGAATGCTTCTCCCCCACACACAGCTTGAGGATGCCCTTTAAATGATGCCACTGTATAACTCTCTCTCTCTCCCACACACACACTTCTGTCAGGGAGTTTTTCCTAACGGCATCTTTCCCTTTGTGTTCTAAAAATGTTGAACAGGTAAATGGTGATTTGTCATTAACGAAAAAAGTATCAACTTTAGACATAGTACACACACAAAAAAAGTATCAAAAACTACCATGGTATTTTGGACATGTACAATAGTAATGCCTTGATATTCTTTGTTGTACCTTGCTGTATGATTTAAATCAATTTCAGTACCATGTTATATATCAAAGTACAATGGTATTTTCAATTAATACCAGAACTGTGTCATGGTACCAGAGTACTTGGGTAAAGGTACATGTACAGTAATAATATGTTTGTTTTTTTATGTCAGATGGTTGAAGTACTTTAGCGTACCAAAAAAAATGGTATTAACTTTAGACATTGTATCATTGTACCATTTGTTTTAGGACATATACTTATAGTAATATGCTTTTTTCTAAATGAAGGATGGCAATAACAACCTAAAATTAAAACAAAAATACCATGGTATTGCATTTCAATACGGCAATCATTCAGTACCATGGAATGGAATGTATAAAAAATCCTTATTAAAATCTGGTACCATCACCAATCACCCTATGAAGCTTTTCCTTACAACATCCTCATATTTGTGTTCCAATGTGCAACTTATAAAACATGGTAATACTTCTATGTACATGTATTCTAATATGTACATGTATTCCATGTTTTATGGGGACTTTACACAGACATAATTATTTTTATACTGTACAAACTGTATATTCTATCCCCTAACCCTACCCATCAGAGAAAACGTTCTGCATTTTTACATTTTCAAAAAACATCATATAATATGATTTATAAGCAGTTTTCCTCATGAAGACCAAAAAATGTCCCCACAAGGTCAAGAATTTTTTGGTATTGCCATCTTTGTGGGGACATTTTGTCCCTGGGAATACCTGAACCACACACACACGCACAAACACACACACAATAAATAACAAAGTACAGCAATACAAATAAAGATGCAATTCTCAACAATTAGCCTTCTATCACTCTCCATCACTTTATTTCTTCATTTGTACTTTTCGCACACCTCCTCAATTTGGCCACATTGGTGATAGCAAAAAATCCTGCCCCTGGCCTCAATCTAATAATTGGTTATATCAAAATTTGTAACAGGTTTTATGTAATATGTTTGGCTGAAATAATCATCATCTCTGGGGGTGGAACCGTGCGTTAAGGAATTAAGGCCAAGCGCAGACAGACTTGAAGGGCAGCCCTATTCATCCTTTCATTGTCTTCTGTTTTGCGTATTTTTGTGTATTTGTGCTTGTGAATTTTTGTTTATCTGTGATTGCATGTGTGTGTGTGTCTGTTTCCATGAGAGCATGTGTGGGAGGGATTTTAGTGGGTGTTCTGACTCAGCTGTGGAAAAATACGATTCCGCAGAAAATGAATCTGACCACCCACCTGCAGCTTTTTACCAAACATTTTTACACACACGGTAATTTAGAATGCTGAAATAAATATGTCCCATAATAACCTGCTTTCGTGTATTTCTCAACAGCACTTTAGCCGACATTGAACATTTTAGAATAATCATAACAAGACCTCTAAAAAACTCTATAGCACATAGCACTGGACTCCTTTGGACAATGCATTCCAAGGTAGGAAAGCATCAAGTCACCTCTGAATCCAATGTTAGTTTCACTTCCTGTCTCCTGAGATCCCTTCATCTGATCGAATTTTGAAGGCATCATAGATGTATCCTTCATTGCCTTTGATATCCCACAATCCTGTGCTTTCCATTCTGTGACAGTTGAACAAAAAAATAAAGATGGCACCTGAAAGTGTTCAGTTTGTGTGTAAATGTACGTTTTTGTCATTTCTAGCAAGAAATTACTATTGCAGTAATTAAATATTTGTTTGGTTATCACTAAAGCTCGCTCTATTTTGTTGTAGATCATTAAAGGTGCACTATGTAACATTTTTGCAGTAAAATATCCAAAAAACACTAGGCCAGTGTTATATATTTTGTTAAATTGAGTACTTACAATATCCCAAATGTTTCCAACTATTTGTAAATCGTGAGAAAATTGCTATTTTAACCAAGGAACCAGGACGTGTGAGGGAGTCGCCTGTCAGTTGCGTCATATCTGCGTTACCCTCGGGTTCCGGTTTTATTTAGCAGAAACGCTTTACTCCTACTGCAGTGTGCAACAAGTGTCATAGCAGCCGCCGAGCGAACGCACAGAGTAACGTCATAACATCATTTTCAACACAATCAAATGTATCTAATATGATAAACAGAGCTGCGTTACCTCATACCCAAGACCGGAAAAGTGGAAATGGCGCCGGCGACTGTGGCATAATAAAAGTCCCGCTGCTTGCGAGACATGTGTTGCATTCATCTTATTAACAGTCGCTCCAGCGGACTTGCTCAGCTCCCACAACACTCTGTCCTGCTCTGCTTCATACTACAGTAACGTTAATAATCGCATCCATGAACATGGTTTCTATTCTATTCCGATACAGTCCTATTCCGATTCTTTTCCACTGTGAGGTGAAGACCACATGTCCCAAGATTCTGCGCTCAAACTTGGCGCCATCAAACTACGCCTTTGTTTTGAACAGGCGACCTCTAGTGGACGGAAATGTTACATAGTGCACCTTTAAACCGTAAAAACATAAAACATTGGATTAGGTCTGTAAAAGAAGTTATACATTTAATTGGCATGAATAAAATAAAATAATAAAAAAAAATATATATAAAATTTGTATTCTCATTTTCATCTTTAATTTAATTCTGCTTTCTACTGGCTAGAAATCTGGATGGAAACCATAGCTTTACATCATACATGAGTGAGACAGTGTCAGCTTAATAATTAAAGACAATAAATATTCATATTTTTATATTTTGCTCCATAAATTTGTCCTCATAAAGGAAAACATTGAAAGGGGATCATCATGTCTAAGGCCGTGGCATCAAACATTTTGAAGACCCCTGACTTTAGGTGCATTTCTAATGAAAACATGTCAATAAAACTCACCAAATAATTTCACAATGCCAAAATTCTTAATAGTCTCACATATTGGCATAATTTTCTATCTATTTCTTATCATTTTGGCCATGGGTATTGTTAATATGTCAAAGATGTTTAAGTCACAATTTCAAAGCTTTAGACTGAACATTTTTTGAATACATGAGCAAAACAATGATGTGTTATAATTATTCACACTATGTAAGCAGAATGCTATTCGGTTTTTCCAAATTTTGAAGCAAAATAATTTCCCAGTGGCAGCAATAATGTTTAAAAAAAAATCTGAAAAATCTGGACTCTCCGTTAAAATGTGTTGCTCTATGACAAACAAGTTAAACACAGAGAGAAGAAGAGCAGATAAACAATGCCAGCCATTTGTAACCAACTGCTACTGAACAGTTGACGTGTCCTCTTAAATAAATCAACATTCAGGACATGGAAAAATAGGAGGAAGTCATGAGACATGCAGAAACAGATAGAGAGAGATATGCAAACGCAAGGAAATAACAAGAGGAAAGAAGAGAAGGATGAACAGAAGAAAAACAGACAAATGTTTAATGAAAAGCAGGAGTGAGTGAGCACTATTTTTAGCCCAAAACCTCTGGCCCTATGTGTCCACACGTGTGTCCTGAATAACAACAAGGTGTTTAGAGACTTTGTCCTCACCAGCTAGATGGCATTGTGATGAGCTTCAAGTTTACACCAAGTGAGAATGATTATGTGGAAAATTATGTTTATTAATGTACTAGAACATCATTACAGCAACATTCAATATGTTAGCAATAATAAATGATAGTAGTAAAAAAAGACCTTGACTGTAACAGCAAAAGAACGACATTACTTTCATCCAGTGCTTGTTGAAAAGAAGGGAGACCAAATGAAATGCATACAAATTACCTGCTCTCTGTTAGGCTGTTCCGGAGGTGTTTAATAAGCCACAACACCCTGTCATTAAACACTATGACCATCCACTGGCCTTGAGTCAAATCCTGTGCACTGCACACATTTAGCAAAGTCACACAGTGTGTAGCAGATGCACAAAAGCATACAAATTAACAGGCCCTAAAGAAATCAAATAGTATTGTGATTTTCTAGATACACTTACGGTAACTGCAATGAGTCAAATGTAATGAGTCAGTCACTAAAAGCAAGGGGAGCACAAAAATTACAAAAGAAATGAAAAACAAAACAAAACAAAAATGTTATTAAATACAGCCTCCAGTGAGCAGCGGAAAAGTTCAAAAAATAAATTAATTAATTAAAAAAAAGAACTAAAATGCTAAATTTTCATCTTTAATTTCATTGTGCTACTGGTCAGATATCTGCATAAAAAACTTTTTAAGTGTCTCTTCAAGTTCATACATCATTGGCATTAGGGCTGCAGCTATCGATTATTTTAGTAATCGAGTATTCTACGGATTATTCCATCGATTAATCGAGTAATCGGACAAGAAGTACTTTTTCTTTATTAAAGAGCAATACTAAACTGCAACATGACCGTAGTTAAATGGACTAAACAAAGCTTTGTGGCAACTATTTTTTTTTGTATTCGAGTTACTCGAGGAAACAGAGGTTGCGCTAACCAGTAATTTTCCGTCATTGACCATTTTTTTTTAGCAGTGACGATAAAAATCTGAAAGCCATTTTGACCAATTACACTGAGGGTGTACTGTAATTCTCACCCCTGTCCAATTGGTGGCGAGTTCCCTCTTGCTGACTATCAAGTTAAGGCTGCAGTCCACAAGTTTTGCCTCTGTGTCGCCATCTCTGTTTGAAACCTGCAATTGCAGTTATTTGTGAAATTATCGTCTTTACGTGGGTTGTGCATCGGCATGGCTCCTCAGCGTTAATAATATGCGCCTATAGGCGGCTGCACAACGCGCAGTAGATTTCAATTTTTCGTACAGTCTAATCTTTTACTTTTGACTACGGGTGAATCTCCAGTTGTCACTGATGATTGTCGTTTGGACCTTTCTGGATTACAATCCGCCATCGAAATGATACGTTTAATTATCCCAGCTGCTGTGAGAAAAGGCTATAAATGATCCACCACCTGCAGCATCCTCACATGTGATACTACTACTAGCTGGATTTCTTCTTTATGTATACAGACGTGACATAATGACGCAAAGACATGCTCGAATTTCCCGTGGAAATTCACCAGTACCACTTAAATTATAACACATTATTATAAGCTTACCATTGTAAATCAGGCTAAGATAAGGAGATAGTTTTGAACACTGGCTGGTTATGTACTTGTTTAAAAATTGATTTGCACAAAAAAAGTTACAGACTGCAGATTTAATGATCAACAAATAGCTTTTACATGACATTGTTTACAAGCTGTTTTATTGACATTATTGACTGACGTTCATTCATATTTATTTAATCCTGTAACGTAGTAAAGAGGAAGGAATGATCGCATAAGTTTGTCACAAAAAAATGCGGAAGTCTAACGTGACCACATCATTACACAATACCAAAAAACTTAATGGTCCAAAATATTGGCTTCATTTATTATCTATTTTATCGAATTTAATTTTACTTTCTTATAATTTTGGGGTTAATTATAACCCAGACATATTCTTGTGATTGAACCTTTTACAATTTCTGTTCTCTTGTTGATTGGTGTCAAATTTATTAAACTTTGACTATTGTTACCAGCCATAGTAAAGCACGCCTGCTGTTTCTCAACAAAAGTGTCAGAGAGACGGAGCAAAACAGTCCAGAACAGGCTGGCAGTTAGCAGATGCTCCAGGAGCCCGAAATCAATAAATGGGGGGAAAGGTAAGATGATGAGACTTCCTAAGGTTACTCAGGAATCCTCATCACAGAACAAGCAGTATCAATGTAGACAGGCAGGGCTTGGGGGACATTTACATTACTGTGGACTATAGACTGTGGAAACTGGAAGAAAGTGTAGATCAGTGGAGAAACTATAGAATAATCAATAGAAGCAATAAGCGCGCCCTCGCCTCCGCTGTCTGTTTCTTTTTCCCTTTCTCTTGCTCTCGCCAGCTCATTCTCTGGAGGCTTCTGTGGGATGTATGTGGCAGCGTTCATTGTAATGCTGCGAGAGGTACCCTCAAAGCAACCTAACCGATAATGAAACACTCCGCTAGTGTTTCCTCCCCTGTAAGACCCCATAGGTGCAAGTTGTCTCCGTTCTAAATATTATCTTCACTATTATGGTAGCAGGCACAGAAAAATAACATTTTTATAAATAACAGATTTAAAATACGGCATGCAATGGGGGAGAAGTCATGCGTGCCCGCAGAACATGAGCCTGTTTACACTTTCTGCAGACAAATTCCAGTGACCTAAAAGAGCTTTGACTAGAGACAAAGAAGTCACATTAATATGCTGAAACTTTTAATGTGCAGAACAACAATGCAATGAGGTTAGTGGAAGACAAATGAGCCATCCGAGAAAAGAAAAAAAAACGGCATCATTAGACGTGAATTAATGCAATTAATGCATGATCTACAGATCATGTGTGCACTTGAAGTTTCCGGTATTTAGGTTTGTTGGATCAATGCATTGTCTTAGCATTGGATTTCACTGTCTGTCTAAGCAGACTAAAGGATTGCTTCTTCCTGCATTCTATTAGTTTATTCAATTTAAGCATGTGCACATACAGTGCTGTGAAAAAAGAAAGTACACTATTTTTTTCTCTCTTCAAAATAGGGCATACAGATTTGGACTGACAATAAACTATGACAATACATAAAAGGTAATATAATTTAAATTATATTTGGGATGTACATTTTGTAGTGATCTGAATATATAAATCACATCAAACCTTTGATAAACCTCATGTTATCAATTTTATTTATGGTAAACCATATGCTCTTTTTGGATGCAACAAAGTTGCTGCACATTTTTTGAAGCAAAATTTAAGACTTGAATAAATAAAAAGTAATACTGTACATTAGGGTTGTGCAATATTGACAAAAAAAGTATATACTATATTGCTTATATAGTTACTATACTAAGTATTGGGAATATCATATCATTGAATTCAGGTGTTCCAATCACTTCCATGGCCACAGATGTATAAAATCATGCACCTAGGCATGCAGAATGCTTCTACAAACATTTGTGAAAGAATGGGTCGCTCTCAGGAGCTCAGTGAATTCAAGCATGGTACCATAATAGGTTGCCACCTGGGCAATAAATCCATTCGTGAAATTTCCTCAGTACTAAATATTTCACAGTCAACTGTTAGTGGTATTATAACAAAGTGGAAGCAATTGGGAACAACAGCAACTCAGCCACGAAGTGGTAGGCCACATAACATCACAGAGCGGGGTCAGCGCATGCTGAGGCACACAGTGCGCAGAAGTCACCAACTTTCTGCAGCGTCAATAGCTACTGACTTCCAAACTTTGTGTGGCCTTCAGATTAGCTCAAGAACAGTGCGTAGAGAGCTTCATGGAATAGGTTTCCATGGCCGAGCAGCTGCATCCAAGCCTTACATCACCAAGTGCAATGCAAAGCGTCGGATGCAGTGGTGTAAAGCACGCCGCCCCTGGACTCTAGAGCAGTGGAGACGTGTTCTCTGGAGTGACGAATCACGCTTCTCTGTCTGGCAATCCGATGGACGAGTCTGGGTTTGGCGGTTGCCAGGAGAACGGTACTTGCATGACTGCACTGTGCCAAGTGTAAAGTTTGGTGTGGGGTTGTTTTTCAGGGGTGGAGCTTGGCCCCTTAGTTCCAGTGAAAGGAACTCTTAATGCTTCAGCATACCAAGACATTTTGGCCAATTTCATGCTCCCAACTTTGTGGGAACAGTTTGGGGATGAAAGAATGCCCCCTTCCAGTTCCAACATGACTGCGCACCAGTGCACAAAGCAAGGTCCATAATAGACAAAAATCCACACATTGGCACATTGAAACTGGACTAGCAGAGCAGCACTTCAGCTACTTTGCAACGGTTCTGTCTCTAACTAACATCTGAGCCGATGTTGACTTTCATCTTCGCTTTGAAATTATTAGAGATTCTCATAACCTTACATTAAAAGGTGCACAGAGAAATCAACAGTGAAATTAATTAATTCAAACCCCAGTCAGCAGTGTAATAACATGCTAACGGCTCTGCACACTCAAGGGTGTGTTGTGGCAGTGAGTAATTTCATCTCCTGCGTGACAACTCAGCTTTTCTTCATGTTGTACTGCCAACACAGGACAAGTCGATCATAGGCGGGATCTGAGAAAACACAGTGACACAAGGAAATGGCAGAGAGAAAAAAAGAAATATGAGTTTCAAACTCAAAAAAAAAAGACAGTGAGAAGATGGAAAAGCCAGATTGTTCCAAAGGAAAGGATAAAAGGCTAGTAGCAAGAAAAGAGGGAGGAGAGGTGGATCAAAGTACAAGGAAGGAAATGATGAAGAACACGGATAAATGATGAAGAACACGGATAATGGATACAGACTAGAAATGTCAAAGCATTTGCCTTTTTGTTTTATATCATCTTCACTTTGCCTTTAAAGCTTAAAAATACAATAAAAATCACCGAACTGTCAGAGCCTGGTACACATAGGAGCTTTAGTGCGTATGTAGGGATGTCCATGAGCAGTTTTAGTTCTAGCCTGTATCTTGTCTGATCCCATTCCAATAGCTTCTCCCTCCCAACATATTCCTGTCACTGACTCGACACTGTACTCCCCACTAAAAACCATCATAAAAGCCCATAAATATAATCTAAAAAAAAATATTTTGAATTTGTGAATTATTTCAATTTAAAAGAACTGTTTCCTATTTTAATATATTTTAAAATGTAATCTATTCCTGTAATGGCAAAGCTGAATTTTCAGCTGCCATTTCTCCAATCTTCAGTATCACATGATCCTAATGATCTAATATGCTGATTTGGTGCTCAAGAGTATTTGCTGCTTAATATTTTCATTAAAACCAACTTTCAACTAGCAGTGTAAAATTAGTATTTTATGAGGAATAGAACAGAATAGAATAGAATAGAATAGAATAGAACAGAATAGAATAGATGTTTCACATGCAGGGAATGTATGAACTAGTGAAATGTATGCCTTGAATGCAATGTAAATTGCTTTAAAAAAAAAAAAAAAAAGGTCACAGGAAAAAAGATGTCTGCCATATGCATAAATGTCAAATGTAAATGTCAATAGAATAGAATAGAACAGACTCTTGTAATGCCACATAACTGAGCTGGTGGAAGGCACTGCTATACAACATACATTAGACAATGTATGAATGTGCAATTATATGAAGAGAACTGAGTATAAGTATTGAAAGCAAATGTAAAATCCAAATAATCATATCATTGTGCAGGGTTAGGATAGAAAAATAAACAGGCATGTCAAAACTAATCTCTTCTGTTGTTGACGCTATAGCTAATTATGCAAATATCAAGATGAAAATACAACCTACACCACATTAAATACAGGTTCACTTGCAGCAAGGATAAGGTGAATCATTGGCTGCCGAGAGCATGAAACCACTGAAATTCAAGAGGCATTTAGAAAGCAAACTACTTAGGAAAGCAATAGGATAAACCATTTTGGTGTTGAAACAACATATGGCATCCAATGTAAAATCTGTGTTTTGAAGCAAAACCGGTTGAGAACGTCAGTTACTGCAAATCATGGCTCGTGATCTCAGCATGTAGCTAGAAAAAAAATGATTAGCATCAGTGATGGCAGAGCGATCAGATGGAGAGGGCAGAATGAAAAACATGAATGAAGAACAGAGTGAACAGAGGGAGGGAGTGCAGGTGACTGGAGACTTCCGTTCATATAAGAGCTTTAATATGTGAGAAGAAAGGATTGAATGTCTCTGTGGAGGTGATAAGAAAGAAAGGGAAGGGAGGGATGCACAACGGGCTGAACAGCCTGATACATGCGTGCTCAAGATGAGCTGGCCAATGAGGTTGCAAGTATATGGCTCATTTTCAAAATGCTGAGGGAAAAAAAAGGATGTTATATAACGATTCTGTGCTAAAGCATTAGAAAATGAGAACATCATATGCAGCATAAACTGGAAAAGCCTTCAGAGAATACTTGTGCCTATACAAAGAACAAATCTTATTTATTTGATTACTTTGGATTAATAAATTGCTTTAATGCATTAAAAATGAACCAAGTTGCTTTAAATCGCTCTCTGTTGTGGTTAACCTGCAGGTCACCTTTTCAACCACTTCACAAGATGAATGTGATTGACTACTATAGTCCTAATTGCCTGCTGGAGGAAGACTTATACAAGTTAAATGACACCTTAGGGACTAATTTAGCTCTCCTGTAGCAAAATCTTTCTAGGCATTACTTACATGCATGTGTGTCTGTGAGTGCATATCATATATTAAATCTCTATTCATGTTTTAATAAGAGAGAAAGTCCATCCATAAAGGCAATGCTTAATTAAAACCATTTATAATATTAAGGTAGGATTTCACAGACCAATAAATAAATAAATAAATGTATTTTAACTTGTCATGAAATATCCAAATACATGTTTCAATGCAGCTCTAACGTGATTGTCTAAATTTACATTTGATTACCAAGCCTACTTAATTTGGTCATATGAAAACAAATTTTCACAATCTAGATCCTGTTTCACTCAGAAATACATTACATTATGGAATTAAAGTAGTTGTAAACACACCCTGACTTTAAGAACATCCACCAAAGACGGCAAAAGCTTTGCTCAATGATTTTCACTTTGGATCAAGCTGCCATAAATCTAGTCAAATAAACAAACGTCTATTTGCCTCCTGAGGGCTACAACAACAGATGAGACTTAATTGACTGACATGTCCATCTGATCCCAACACTCATGTATGGATATTGAAGTCTTCTGGCTGGTTGACATTCTCGTCAATATGACACGGATTGTTTATGTAGTCAGACCTTCATGCTGACAGCATTATTAGGTCACTTGCTGACATCTATATGACCCTTATTAGCATTCAATACACACAATCCAAAACAATTAAATACAAGCAAACGCATAGATCAGTACATCAATGAAACAGGTCTATACACACTCTCATGATGATTAAGGACAAGGCATCTATAGGAAAGGAACATTATAATGTAAAATGAAGACGAAATGATGAAGATTCTGCACCAGGCCACAAATCAAAGCATATTTGTGACATTGGAAAACTTCTTTGTACAAATGGTCAGATGTTTCCAAATTCCCAAAGCATACAGTGTAGTGCTGCACGATATACCAGTACTAGAAAGGTATCACAATACCTTGCTATTAAAAATGATATGATATGAAATTTTATTAGTATCGGTACTTTAAGTATGACAGCACTCTAATAATAGCGATATTTTTTAATTTGCGTTGATGTGTGACAGCAGGAGCTGTGAGTGCAGAGCTCTGCTTCCACAGTTTACGTTCACTAAACAATGGAAGCAGATCAGTAAAATATATACTCGCAGCGCTTGACAAAGAAAGCAACAAAGAAGTGCATGCATTAGAAAATAAAGCGCGGGACTTGCTCGCGCTGCCGGATTTGGACCTGAAGCGCACACGCCTTTCAGACAGCATGCAATCGCGACCTCAGTTCTCTTTAGCGGATTATTGGGTTTGAATGGTCAAAAATATGTAAAAATACTCATCCTGGCGAGTATTCATGTAAACACAGTCGGGTATGTCTTTAGTGAACATTAACCATTTGCAAAAAGAAATCGGATGTGTACCAATGTATTGGATCCGTGCAGGTCTTAAAGGGCTGGACCGGTAGCCTAATATTCTCTGTGATTAATGTTAATCAAACAAAAAACAACAAAAGAAAATAGAAAATCACCCAATGCTTGACTCAATAACTTTAATATATTTATGAAGAATCAGTCTATAGTTCATTTACAGAGTGAAGACTATGCAGTTTTTCTTACATTTGATTATTTAATTTCTTTTTTGAATGCTACTGTTAAATAGACCTAATGTAGCTGAAAAAATAAAGCACTGTTTATTTCATTTTCATTCTTATAGTATTTGTCATATTGTTTGTAGTTTGCATTTTTGCTTATTTTTAATAATAAAAGATCAAATAAAATGAAATATCTACAGTATATAGTAATTATAAAATTTAAATAAATGTACAAAATATTAAATTACTCATATTATGAAATAAGATTTTGGTCATCCCAACCTGTTCAAAATTGTGAAAGGCTAGCAAATGTTAACATGATTGATAATAATGTGACATCTCTGCAAGGAAGTTCACACTGGCATGTAATTATTATTATTAATTTGGTAACACTTTACAATAAGGTTTCATTCGTTAACATTAGTTAACTACTTTAGTCAACATGAACTAAGAATGAACAATACTTAGTATTTATTAAGCTTAGTTAATGGTAATTTCAACATTTACTAATACATTATTAAAATCAAAAGTTGTATTTGTTAACATTAGTGAATGCACAGTGAACTAACATGAACAAACAATGAAAAGATGTATTTTTATTAACTAACATTAACAAAGATGAATAAATACTGTAATGTATTGCTAATTGTTAGTTCATGTTAGTTAATACATGAACTAATGTTAACAAATGAGACCTTATTGTAAAGCGTTTTATTTTTTAAATAAAGGGGAGGGAATGGTCAAAAAGCAGGGCAGGAACATGCTGGTCAAGTGAGTTTTTAGTTTTTTTAAATTAACTTATAAAACAACAAATTGTAAGTTTTGTCATATTTTTCAATTACTTTTATTGTTTTAGCTGTTTTACCGTGGTATCGATTCAGTATCAAGGTATTTTAGTCTGGTATCGTATCAAAGTCATAATTTTGGTATTGTGACAACACTAATACAGTATCAATTTAATGCATTTTTATTCCCAAAGCATATACAGTGTCAATTTAATGCAGCCACAGCCCAGCTACTAAATTAATTACAGCAATATGTAAAAATGTGAATTTAAACACTGAATCCACAAGAAACCCATAAGCTGATAATTTATGGCAGACATCTTCACCTCGCAGCAACTGACTGCCAGCCAACGATTTTCCCCTCTCAAGCTGCACATTTCCCAACTTATTGATGATCTCACCACTCCACTCCACTCTGCTGTCAATCCCACAAGACCTCTCAAGTCTGCTGCTTAGCTCTCATTGAGAAAGAAAATGGAAGCCTCAGTCATGCTCTGCCTTCTCCACTCCAGTGGACAAGTACGAGGAGAAGCATCATGTAAATTGAATAAATAAAACAATTTTGAAACCTTATGTTTGAAAGTTAGAATTCCAGATAGAAATTTGAGGAAAGATTCACAAGATTCACAGACTAAAAAACAACAGGTCAAGAGGGATGTGCAAAAGTACATACATTCATAATCAACTACCGAACGATTACCTTAACAGCAAGATGCTGGAATGTGTATAAACTAACAATTATACACTAACAAACAATGCAGACTTAATCCCAGAAAATTCAGCCTTTCAATAGGATAACTGACAAATATACAACAAATACATTGGGTAAATCTATAATATTTTACTGCACAGGGTCTTTGTCAAATTAACCTAAAATGGATTAAGCAAAACAACGAGAACATTGCTCACAGCAAACAATTTGAAGACTGGCAGTAATTGTCTTAAAATGTATTGAAGGTGGTAGACTTATTGGAAAAGTAGTGCTGTAATATATATAGTGGCAGCCGGGCTTTAAATTTAATTCATTTAATGCTATTTCTCAGAGAGTTAACTGTCGTCAGTGAATCATTGCATTTGGCAGAACACTCTGCAAAAAGTTGCATCTCTAAAGTCATCCCCCTTTAAAAAATATTAAAGGACACCTATTATGCAAAATAAAAAACTTTTACATGGTGTTTGGACATAAATGTGTGTTGGCCGTGTGTGTATACAACCACACTATAATGGTAAAAATCCACCCACTCCTTTTTTTTATCCCCATAAATCAAGCCGTTTGCAGATTCTGGGCAGTGTGACGTCACATTTTACGGACCCCGCCCTCAGAGAGCTCTGTACACAGTCCGCCATGTTTATCTCCTCACCAGAGCATTTAACAGCAGCATTCAATTAAGAAATTAGTTCTTAATAAAGCTACTAAAAAGTTCATTCAGTCAAGAGCAGTGACTGATTTTCTGTTTATCTTTTTGTTGTTTTATTCATATTAACAGCATATATAGCAGTAGGTACTGTATATTACACTGCTTTCACTTTAGTAACGTTACACAGATCTAATATACACACAGGATTTCTGTACTTGCTGCATACGTGCACAGACATACCCAACTGTTGAACTGACATAACCTTGTGTGCATTAGACTAGATCTCTTATGTGTTATTGCGATTAAACTGTCAAGTTTAATACTCACGGACGCCGACATCCAGCTCTCTGCCCGCATGCGTCGGTGTGTGCGCTCAAGTTGAGAGTGATATGGCTTTAAAACGCATGCAGATGATAATATTTCATGATGATGAAGAACTGCAATGTCACGTGAGCGTGTCCGCGATAGAAATGTTTCCGTTTTCATTCGCATGTTCACGAGCTGTGAAAGCTCCGCCCTCTGGGGTGGGGAGCAGCAGCTCATTTGCATTTAAAGGAGACACACACAAAACAGATCATTTTTCTCAAACCCAAAAATTGGCATTTTCAAAATGGTATATTAAATGATCTGTTAGGAATTTTGATCTGAAACTTCAGACACACTCTGGGGACACCTGAGATATACACTCACCTAAAGGATTATTAGGAACACCATACTAATACTGTGTTTGACCCCCTTTCGCCTTCAGAACTGCCTTAATTCTATGTGGCATTGATTCAACAAGGTGCTGAAAGCATTCTTTAGAAATGTTGGCCCATATTGATAGGATAGCATCTTGCAGTTGATGGAGATTTGTGGGATGCACATCCAGGGCACGAAGCTCCCGTTCCACCACATCCCAAAGATGCTCTATTGGGTTGAGATCTGGTGACTGTGGGGGCCATTTTAGTACAGTGAACTCATTGTCATGTTCAAGAAACTAATTTGAAATGATTCGAGCTTTGTGACATGGTGCATTATCCTGCTGGAAGTAGCCATCAGAGGATGGGTACATAGTGGTCATAAAAGGATGGACATGGTCAGAAACAATGCTCAGGTAGGCCGTGGCATTTAAACGATGCCCAATTGGCACTAAGGGGCCTAAAGTTTGCCAAGAAAACATCCCCCACACCATTACACCACCACCACCAGCCTGCACAGGGGTAACAAGGCATGATGGATCCATGTTCTCATTCTGTTTACGCCAAATTCTGACTCTACCTTCTGAATGTCTCAACAGAAATCGAGACTCATCAGACCAGGCAACATTTTTCCAGTCTTCAACTGTCCAATTTTGGTGAGCTCGTGCAAATTGTAGCCTCTTTTTCCTATTTGTAGTGGAGATAAGTGGTACCCGGTGGGGTCTTCTGCTGTTGTAGCCCATCCGCCTCAAGGTTGTGCGTGTTGTGGCTTCACAAATGCTTTGCTGCATACCTCGGTTGTAACGAGTGGTTATTTCAGTCAAAGTTGCTCTTCTATCAGCTTGAATCAGTCGGCCCATTCTCCTCTGACCTTTAGCATCAACAAGGCATTTTCGCCCACAGGACTGCCGCATACTGGATGTTTTTCCCTTTTCACACCATTCTTTGTAAACTCTAGAAATGGTTGTGCGTGAAAATCCCAGTAACTGAGCAGATTGTGAAATACTCAGACCGGCCCGTCTGGCACCAACAACCATGCCACGCTCAAAATTGCTTAAATCACCTTTCTTTCCCATTCTGACATTCAGTTTGGAGTTCAGGAGATTGTCTTGACCAGGACCACACCCCTAAATGCATTGAAGCAACTGCCATGTGATTGGTTGATTAGATAATTGCATTAATGAGAAATTGAACAGGTGTTCCTAATAATCCTTTAGGTGAGTGTATATTACATCTTGTAAAAAGGGGCATAATAGGTTCCCTTTAAAGCTAAGTCAATATCGCTAATTGACTAGTCCAATTTATCAGCTTGTCAACCCCTTGCTAACCCATTAGCAAGAGTATGACATAATTTGAACATATTGTTCTTCAGTCCGTCACAGCAAAATAAATATACATATCTAACTAAGTTCTATTTTGTGGCTCTTATACTGCAAAAAACATGGATTTTGGATGCATAAAAATTGCATTAAAAATATGTATGACCTACCGTTTAAACGTTTTGGGTCAATAAGATTTATTATTATTTTTACTTTTACATTTATTCATCAAAAAGTCCTGAAAAAAGATATGACGGTTTCCACCAAAATATTAAGCAGCACAACCATTTTCGTCATTGATATAAGAAATGTTTCTTGAGCACCAAATCAGCATATTTAAATGAAGGATCATGTGACATGATCATGAGACTGGAGTAATGATGCTGAAAATTCAGCTTTGCCATCACAGAAATAAATTACACTTTAAAATATATTAAAATAGAAAACAGTTATTTTGAATTGTAAAATTTCAAAATATTACTTACTTTACTGAATTTTCATTAAATAAAGGCAGCCTTGGGTGAGCGTAAGAGACTTCTTTCAAAAATGTAAAAAACATTTTACCAACCCAAAACTTTTCAACGTAATAGTGTACTTTTGAAAGCATAAATACTGCATTAAAAATATGTATATACACACACATCTAATGCTTGGATGTGGGACGGGAGGTGCATCAAACAAATGCGCCCACACACACAAACACAAACACAGTACATAAAACAGTCAAAAGAGCATATGATGCTGAGTGTGATAATAAGAGATGGCGGCACATGCGCTGAAGTGTCAGTCACGCAACATGGTTTTGAGTCTAAAAATTCATCTGAAAGACAATTCCTCATTTCCACCTCATTCCCCACTACAACCCCTGCTAACAGCACATATGTTACCACTCTCAAAACTGCACTGACGTAACAGCCGGAAGACAGGCGTACGCAGAGCGTTAAGATAGCACACAGTGAGTCATAATAGTCTGTCACCGATGGCAACTCTACTCAGGGTCACGGACCACCAAATGAAGGATGTGCATTCCTCAAATCAAGAAGAAGGGATTAGAAAAGACAAGGCATTCAACATTCGATTGAGTCAATCCTGTTTTCTCATACTGCATAGAGGCCCTGTGCGAGGTTTTGCCGAGATACTGTAGTAGTCACTCAACGCAGGGTGTACATCGTGATAAAATAAGAGGCATGCTGGTCTAGATATGAATTATGCACAAGAAGGCAGAAGTGGAGATGGTCATGTTGGAACAGATTGGTGTCTCCATCAGCTAAGATAGATTTTTATATGATATTTTATATTATATTTAGCAGCAGTTTGAGTGACTGAGCATCTTCAACAGTGTGTAACTCTAAAGATCCTTCAGTAGAGACCTGGTTTTTCTAAACTTCTTTTAAATGCGAGAAATTTATGCTGCCCTTGAGATATAAACAATAGCTGAAGTGTCTTAGGAGCATGCATGCATGTACACGTTTACATTTATGAGACTATACGTTTGCCTGGATGTGTGTCTCAGTTTTTAGCTATGAGTGTGATTCTCGATTGTTTTGCCCATGGAAAATGAAGAAACACATTCCTGATTTACTCTGTGGAAGCCCTTGACAGCTATCCTGAAATGACTCTGAACAGACTCTGTACTTCAACACTACATGTTCCTTGAGTGTTTTAGACAAAGGAATGCAAGTGAAATTTTAGAAATGTCAGAAATGTGACTAATTAAAATAAAAAAAAAATGCTGATGTCACTGTATGCATACAGGTAGCCTAATTGTGTTAAAAAAAATAATACTCAATCATACAGTGAAAAAAATGTGCTTCATATGGTAACATCTAAATTAATACATTTTATTCAAGTCAAAAATGTAATAAATATATAACGTAATAAATTAAAAGTATTAAAAAGGGAGTGCAAATAATAAATAATTATAATAATAATAATATACATATCGTTTCATTTTTGAGTCTATGAAAAACGTTGCTGTCATGAAATCCTATCAAAACTTGTGGTTAAAAAACGAGTGATTTTAAACCGTTCAAGCACAATAAACGGCGTAAAAGAACTCATTTCAGTATACATGCGGGCTGAACGAGAGATGGTTAATGAGCATGCACAGCTGAAATGTGCACACACAAAGCTGCTGCTCAGAGTGAGTAGTGAAGTGAGTTGTTCTTGGCACCTTATTGGGCTTGAACCAGTGGCGAGGCTACATAAGTGCCAGGGTGTCACTGGCCCACTCAGATTGACAGCTGGTCCGCCCATTAAAATTAGACACTAAATGTTTTTTGTGGGAAAGGAGGAAAAAAAAAATCATGCATACACAACAATAATAATCACTCAAATACATGATTTTAGAGGATGTACGTGGCCACTAGTCAAGCATGAAAAACAAAAGTTTGCAAAAAGTCAAAATTCTGAATTTATTACATATATATGGTCTAAAGCGCACAAAGAGCACTCAAAGAGCATGACGTGATCTCACGAAGTTCCATTATAATCAATTAAGCTGTCTACACTGCACAATCTCTTATTTACCTAATGTCTACACTTTGTTATAATGAGAGGATTTGCGAGCGTGCAGCTGGACAAGAACTCTGCCGTTTTGAGCAGTGAGTGGATTCTGACTAACTTAAACACCTTAGATTGGCCATTGCGTTCAAGAAAACAACATACATGTCTGTGATTGGCTACATTGTTCAACATTGCAAAAACCCATTGTAAATAGAAACCTTTGTAAAATGCTTTCCAGATTGCAAACACAGAAACGCACCAGATCGATTGCCAATATGCAATTATTATGGTGAAAACTGATCCTAGACCAGCAGTTATGAGTAGCTTTTCCCTCGAATTGCAATCAGAAGCAGCAGCAGGGAGTGGTTTGTGGGAAAATTACATGCTAGTCTCAAGTCCGTGGCCAGAGGAAGGGTAAGCCTTGCCCAGCCTTACACACACACACACAGATATTATTTACCTTTGTTTATTGTTGTTATTCTGTTCATTGGTTATTACAATTTATGAATGGATTTTGTTATTTTCATGAAACCTTTGGCTGACAGCAAAGCATATTTAACTAATCTTAATTGTCAAATTATTTAGAAAGTAGGCATTGAGGTCCCCCCTATTTCACCAAGGTCCACTCACTTCAACATTTCTGACCTCACCACTGGCTTAAACTAGGGATGTCAATTTACACAAATCCCCATGATCAATTAATGGATTAATTGTTAGCCTTAATACTGCAATATGCGTCTACCGCATGGGCATATAGCCAACAGGGTTTGCAAATGGCGCTCAAAACACCATGTTCCTCATCAAATTAATGGGAAATGTTTTAGCCTAAATAAAGGGCTAGCGGGACTGTAAAATGAGTCGATGTGATTGTTCATTTAATTAAATTACTTATCAATAATCAAATATAACATGTCACAACGCCGCCTAAGGTGCATGCTATTCAGAATGCATAACTTCTGTTCTGGAGGCACTCTTCCTGTATACGCTCTGAAGCACGGCAACTAAACCCAAAGAATAGGGTTAGGGTTAGGGTTAGTCATACATTAAGCGTTTTAGCAGGGTATTTAACTTAACCAAATGCATCCTATATAATAAATTAAACACATCCTATAATGATTAATCTAATATTACAGATTAATCTAAATTTTAATCTAAATTAAAATAATATTTATACAAAATAAACATAATATTACAAATTATATCTGCACAAATGACACAAATGCACATGTGAAGTTACGTGCTAGTCAGAATGTGTAACTCCTGTTGTAGATGCACTCTTGTAGATACACACTGAAACAGTCCATGGCTGAAAACACGGCAACTAAACCCTATGAATTCACAACATTTTATTACAATAGTGTTCTCTTTATAATGTTATGTAATATGAAAGGCCCAATCATAGTTTTTATTAGTGGTGCATTGCTGTTTGAGCTGCGTGCGCTGAAGCTGATCGCTTTACTAGTGCGTTAATTCTTAACCAAATGCATCCTACATGAGATAAATCATATATATATATATATATATATATATATATATATATATATATATATATATATATATATATATATATATATATATATATATATATATATATATATATATATATATATATATATATATATATATATATATATATATATATATATATATATATATAGGCCTACACAAAATAAACACAATATTACAACTTACTTTTGCTTCAAACAAAAGGCTGTGAATGCACACGCAAACGTATAGTCATGAAGGTGTAACGGTCTCTAGCCTTTTAGCGTAAAATGATCTCAAACATAACTCTGGGGCGCTCGCTTCATCTTTCCTTGGGTCTGCTTTACGTGTTTCGCTGTTGAGCATGACCTTGCTTAATCGACGATCAATACGTTTTATCGATTAAATTATTATAGACAATTAATCGATCGTCGATTAAACGTTAGCATCCCTAGCTTGAACGGTCAAATACACACAAAATGCCCATCTTTGTGTGTATCCTTGTAAACACAGATGTTTATATCTTAAATGAATGCAAGAAAAAAAAACATATATGTAACAGTATATTAGATCCGTGCATTCAGCCTAATAAACCTGATGTGACAACAGCCTAATAAACCTGATGCCGCCTGTGTCCTTAATATTAATCAAACAACAAAAGAGACAAAATCTCTCACTGCCCTTGACAATCACTTTTGTTACTTTTGTACAGTGGTGAATCGTCAACAGGGTCATGAGCAGTCAAGGCTAAATGATGCACGTGGGGAGCGAAGGCTGGCCCGTGTGGTCCGATCAAACAGACGAGCTAGTAGCTACTGTAGCTCAAATTGCTCAAGAAGTTGGTGAATGAAATGAAAGGTGTCAGAATACACAGTGCATTGCAGTTTGTTGCGTATGAGGCTGCATAGCTGCAGACCAGTCAGGGTGCCCATGCTGACCCCTGTCCACCACCGAAAGCGGCAACAGTGGGCACGTGAGCATCAGAACTGGACCACGGAGCAATGAAAGAAGGTGGCCTGGTCTGATGAATCACGTTTTTTTTTACATCGCGTGGATGGCCGGGTGCGTGCGTGCTGCTTACCTGGGGAACACATGGCACCAAGATGCACTGTGGGAAGAAGGCAAGCCAGTGGAGGCAGTGTGATTCTTTGGGCAATGTTCTGCTGGGAAACCTTGGGTCCTGCCATCCATGTGGATGTTACTTTGACACGTACCACCTACCTAAGCACTGTTGCAGACCATGTACACCCTTTCATGGAAACAGTATTCCCTGGTGGCTGTGGCCTCTTTCAGCAGGATAATGCTTTGATAATGGTTTGAGGACCACAACAACGAGTTTGAGGTGTTGACTTTGCCTCCAAATTCCCCAGATCTCAATCCAATCGAGCATCTGTGGGATGTGCTGAACAAACAAGTCCGATCCATGGAGGCCCCACCTCGCAACTTACAGGACTTAAAGAATCTGCTGCTAACATCTTGGTGCCAGATACCACAGCCCACCTTCAGGGGTCTAGTGGAATACATGTCTCAACGAGTCAGGGCTGTTTGTACAGAAAAAGGGGGACCAACACAATATTAGGTGATCTGTGTATATTGTTATTGTGAAATAAAATTTCTCATATCATAATATAAGATTTTGGTCCTATCGCCGACCCCTACCCTATTGAATAAAAGTATTATTCATTTCTTTCAAAAAAATAAAAATCGTACTGACCCCAAACGTAATGTAGCTACATAAAGACATAATATGGAAATTATACTAATAAATAATATAGAAAGCAAATAATATGCGGTTGAAACCACCACAAAATGTTCCTTTTTGGGGAACTATTCCTGAAGTGTCTATTCTCAGCTATTTACCTTCAACTGTACTTATGGTTGGTCAACGGACATACAAAATCAGTGTTTTAGTTTTCACAGCTGCACTGTAGCTGTGCAATACAGTGTGAAACAAGCCAAAGGCAGTACTTCAGGGACATGTGACTCATCTATTTCTCCAACACCTCTGGATGCCATATAACAGACACTGGGTACACTTCTTGATTTAGTATTCTGTCTCCCTTCTCTCTGACTTCCGTATCTGTCTCTTTCTCAATCTGTCTGTCTCTTCCTGACAGTAAGAACAGAGCAGGACAACTCAAGAATGTACAGGTGTATGCTACAAAACACCAAGGGAGATAAAACGGCCATCATCTACACAGGATCTTTATTTCATTATTTATTTTTCCACTGTGTTAGGTGTTGAGACGTGTATGAAGATGTACAATGGTAAAAACTTTAAATTCAGTATAATAAAAGATGTTGAATAAATTAAAGAGTGTCTATGTTTTCCCTTCAGTTACAAGTGCTAATGCTTTCATCAAGTCACATTAAATTTGGAAAGTATTGCAGGTTTAGAAAAAAGTCCCACAAAGCTCGGGTTTAGGTCATGTCATTTACTACTTTATAATGTTGATAAGTCATGCTGTATTGCAAACAGATTTAAGGGTATTCACATTTAAAAAGTGTTTTGAAAGCTTATTCAAATCAGATTTTTAATCTGGGAACAAACCTCTGGCACATTGATAATATTCTACACTTCAAACTAAATGTAGACAACTAATGAGAATTTATCATCAGCCGAGGAATTATTCAAGCAGTCAACTGAGTATTACACATATACAGTTCAACAGCCTTACAGTTGTGATTTATTGACATGCAACATTGTTTATGATTACTGGTGGCCACTCTTGGTCACACAGAGTGCACTTTATAATTTAACATTTCTAAGCCAATTTTACACCAAATTCCTCGTTATATTTCCCACATTATCCAAAGAGATACAAACTCATGGGTGGGCAACCAAGCATGTAAATTCCATCTGTTCATACTGAATTGGAACAAATTTATGCACCATACTCCTGCAGTAACACAACACACTGACAATATATTCTATTTTCTCAATTGTTTATGATAAATTCAGGGAGTGCTTTTTTACTTGTGTTTTATTTGCTTCTGTATTTATGCAAGTGTACTATTTTTATCCTGTAATATTTATCATTTTTTATGGAGCACATGTCAACAGTGGACCATTGGTGATAGATAAATAAATAATGAGAAAATAAGTACATCATGTCAGAAAGTGGTTCACATACTACTTAAAAATAACTTTCTGTTCTTGACATACTGAAATGTCACATTAGAATCATTTAGTTAATATTCAATTTAATTTTTATATTACCATGAAAATAATTTTACTATTATAAATCATTTATCTGCACACAAATAAACTACAGTTACTCCCAAGCACTTGTAAATCTAACATTTTCAAGAACTACTGAATTTACAATGCTTTTGGGAAACAGTCTGTAATTCTATGGTGATTCGTATATGGCCGTTTTTACAATCCACTTATGGTTGTGATGCTTTCGGGTAAAGAGGCCCTGTTCTGCCTAAGGTCCTTCATAAATCTATTCAGCTCTTTGAGATCTGTAAGAAAAGCCTGTGATAAGGGGCTGGCCAGTATTTATTAGTTCTGAATTGGGTGAGTTAATATCTTGTGATGTGAAGGGAAGAGCCACAGCATCTCTGACTGCAGAGTACCTTTCCTCTGTGCACCTCCACGGCACACACAGCACACCTAATAGGACTGAAGCAGCATGGAGGAAATATAAAAATCAACTGAAGGGTGAAGGAAATGAATTGAAAGAAGGAAGAAAAAAAGAGTCCTGCAGGAGGATGTCTCTGATAGATGAATGATTCACTGTCTCTAAACTATATCTAACTGTCATGTTCTGACAACATATTTCAGCCACACCTGAGGGAACAGATTGAAATTGAACATGCTCAGGAGAGACGGGAGGGGCAAGCTGGTACAGGAAATACTAGTTGTGATTGCACAGGAGTTTGGGTCTTTTGCTGTATCAAAGGGTTAGGTCAAGGTTTGGCTGGTTAGAATGGCCTTGTTAGTCCCTGCTGGTAGTTCACTTACAAATAAGGCCACATCCACACGAAGCCAGAGCACAACTATATATATATATATATATATATATATATACACACACACACACACACACACACATATAGTCAAACCAAAAATGATTCAGACACCAGATATAATTTTTACTAGTGGGTGCAGGACACTATAGTTCATTTATGTAAGTAAGGATAGCAAAATAAAGTAAACTGTGACATATTACATCCCGAAATTCTTCATACAAAATTTGGGACCAAAATTATTCAGAAACTTTGACCTGACCATGTTTTGCTTAAGTGTTTTTTCTTTAATTGCTAATGCGACCTTTTACACCACAGACTGAACAAAATTAAACATTGTTTGGCTATTGGTTGACCTAAATTGGTATTATCTAAATGTGTACTTAAATTTAACAGCTGACAGCTACTTGGTTGATTGTAATCCATTACATACCTTTCTATCAAAGTTATCTGACATTATCAAGATGAATTTGACACAGTTTAACTCGAGAGTTCTTGTCATATTTTATTACCATTTTCTAAACTATAGCGAATAAACTGATAATGTGAGAAAATGTTGAAGGTGTCTGAATAAGTTTTGGTTTGACTATAAATATAAATATATATAAATATATATATATATATACACACACACACACTCACCTAAAGGATTATTAGGAACACCATACTTATACTGTGTTTGACCCCCTTTCGCCTTCAGAACTGCCTTAATTCTATGTGGCATTGATTCAACAAGGTGCTGAAAGCATTCTTTAGAAATGTTGGCCCATATTGATAGGATAGCATCTTGCAGTTGATGGAGATTTGTGGGATGCACATCCATCCGCCTCAAGGTTGTGCGTGTTGTGGCTTCACAAATGCTTTGCTGCATACCTCGGTTGTAACGAGTGGTTATTTTAGTCAAAGTTGCTCTTCTATCAGCTTGAATCAGTCGGCCCATTCTCCTCTGACCTCTAGCATCAACAAGGCATTTTCGCCCACAGGACTGCCGCATACTGGATGTTTTTCCCTTTTCACACCATTCTTTGTAAACTCTAGAAATGGTTGTGCGTGAAAATCCCAGTAACTGAGCAGATTGTGAAATACTCAGACCGGCCCATCTGGCACCAACAACCATGCCACGCTCAAAATTGCTTAAATCACCTTTCTTTCCCATTCTGACATTAAGTTTGGAGTTCAGGAGATTGTCTTGACCAGGACCACACCCCTAAATGCATTGAAGCAACTGCCATGTGATTGGTTGATTAGATAATTGCATTAATGAGAAATTGAACAGGTGTTCCTAATAATCCTTTAGGTGCTGATAGGATTAGACGTGGCTGATGAGTTCATTGGATAGATCATTTGAATGTACTCCTCCCAAACTTTGTTAATGAAACATCATATGTCATAGCTACACCATATGCAGCAAACAGCATCTTTCTGCACAAATCTTGATTCAGAGTTGTCGATTCATTGAAACCAGCCATTTGAATTGATTCATAACAAAATTTAGATCAGAGATGCTTTTGACCATTTTTTTTATATTGATAGGCAAAATCATTACAAATATCCACCTTTTTCTGAACGTAAAAATTTTCCGAGCTGATAATGTAATGTTAAACCTATGAAAATGGTTAAAAAAGCACACGGCTCCACAGTGCCATCACTTTACAGTGTATCAATGACTGTCTTTTGTCAGCGCCTCACTCATCAAAGTTTAATGAGTGCGTAGATGACACAAAACTGTCCAAAGTTAGCTTGTGCCTGCACTGAAAACATACGAGCGCTCATATCCTACATGCAGCTCCCGATCAGGATGAAGTTCATGGAATTTTGACCTCAAAATGACTAGAGCGCACATATACCCTCTTTGGGGAGTATTTTGACTTAAGTGCTGCAAGCCATGCTCATTTTCTCTTGCCAGTCTAGCATAAAATGCAAGGCATACGGTGCCATATACAGACATTCTCTTCAGATTCGCCGGTGCTCAAAACACATGCTACTTTCCAAGAATTTCTTCAGTTTATTGCTGTTATGTAGCAGCCAACAACAGCACAACTTAACCCTGCGCACATTTTTATTTGTAGTAATGTTCAAAAAGTTTCTGTTTAGTTCATTCAGATGCTCATTCTACCCCATTTTGAAAATAGAAACCGGAACAGGACAGCATCCACACAAAAGTTGGAATTCCTCATGGCGGCGCTCATCATTTACTCAGAAAAAAGGTGGATATCATGAATATTCAATATATCGTCCATTCCCAATGTCAGCCTAAGAAGAATGATGAATTCATCACAGGGAAGCACTCAGATACCTGATTCATCATCAGCGCTCATTTAAGCAGGCTACTAATTAATGACACCACGACCATGATTGAAAATGTAATTTGCCACACAAGTCTTTAAATTATGTGATAATGGCTTTGTGAAAAATTCATGTTTCTTTTCTGAGTCTCCAAAGGGCGAATGGAAACATTAGCGGCTCTCAGCCACAATGACAGACTTCAGTTCCCAATCAGCAACACAAATGACTTTGGCTGTGATGAGCAAATTACCAATCATCAGAAAGACGGAAAATAAGAAAGGTCAAATAAGAAAGGTCAAAAAAAAGTTTCAATGTCCACCATCTTTTCCATCTCTGTTGCTTCACAAGAAAAATGCCCTACAGTGTCAGTCACAAGAGGAAGTTGTCGCAATGGTAAAAGTTGTGAAAAGAACTATTTTCTATAGAGGGTATGCATTGATGTCACTTCCCCGCAGGAACACGCCCCATCAGCCGGACTGAGTGGTAAAAGAGCTGCTGCATGACTGGATTTAATTGGGGAAACTGCGAAAACGCAAGCAAAAGAAACGATTATAAGTTTAAACTAAAGTTTGGACTCCATATAGTGTTCCTTACAACTTACTAAAGATCCAGTGATCCTTGGATATTGACATGCAGCCAGGAATGGTATTTCCTGAAATTTATACGAGCCTGATTTAATTCCAGGTGATCACTTTTATCAATGTTATATATATATTGTCATATCGTCCAGCCCTAAAACTTGTATAGTTTTTGTCAGTGCTTATTTAAAAACATCCAATCATGCAGAATATAAGATGGTAAAAATTTAACTGATGAGTTGTCAATACAATATATAACAATACAAAATATAGGCCCGGTTTCACAGACAGGGCTTAGACTAAACTAGGATTAGGTTTTAATTAGAATATTTAAGTAGATTTAATAAACGTGTTTTAGGAAAAAACATTATTGCTGTGCATCTTGAGACAAAACAATGGCACTGGCATATTTTAAGATATCTCAGTGCAAGTTGATTTCTTTTAAAACAGCTCACATGCATTTTAGTCTGGGACTATCTTAAGCCTTGTCTGTGAAACCCGGGGATAGGGTATGATAGGGTATGCCACTCAGTAGGCGCAACAGCAGTCACTCCGGACGACGGTGACGTTACGTGCATATGCTCTATCCTCCTCCGAACTTAAACTTTAATATCCTCATTTTTATATAACGGTTGGTTACACAATTTAGGGCAATAAAACCATACTGCTATACATTAAAACAAGAGTCAGCTATATTTTAAGGTTGAATTGTATTAGCAGCACTCAGGTATGTTCATGTTGTAAACAAAAATAATGTTGTAGCCTTTTTGTATGCTACCATGTTATGTTTGCATACTGCTGTAAAGCTGATAAATAGCATGCCATTCAATTAATATGCTATTTAACAGTCTATTCCCATTCCCAGCAACTTATAGCAATGGGGCATGCTGTCACAGAAGGTCAGTGAGTGTGGTAGACAAACTCTTCTTTTTAATAGCTTTTGTAGCCAAGATCTCAGCATTTCAGTCTATACAGAAACTGATTTTTCAAAATAAACCTACCCTGAGTAAAAAGTGTGACAACTAGCTGAGACATTGTTTTTCCCAAACCTGTGCTCAAAGCAAAGCTCATCATACTACCTGTTCTGTCAAAAAGTCAATAACAAAAGCAACCCAAATAATAATTTGAAAGTCCTACCTTTCTGTAAACCAGCATGTTTGGGGAGTCGTCCGTCTCTCCGTTGCTATTTGGATGGAGGCTGTTGTTCTTTGCCATGGTTCAAACACTCTGCAGAACAGCTACTCCAGTGGATATATACACCTGATAGAGAGAAACAAGGCACCCTACAAAGAATGACACACCTGGCTGCTTAAAACACCAAATCTTGCATGATATATTACTGGATAGAAATGAAAGTAGTTATGATACTGCAACATTGCAGAACTAAAGATCAGTTGACAATCTATTTGTGATAATCCCCACCTGATCATTTGTAATTACAACGCAATCAAACTGCACGATATCATTTGGATTGCAACCATATTTGGCTGTCTTAAAACCATTCTATGAGCTCTTGGTTGAGGATTTTCTTCTCAAGGTTAAAATGAACAAATTACTACGCAAACACTGAAAATCTGATGACAGCAGATCACAGATCAAACACACTTCTCAGTTTTGTAGGAACGGTGGGACAGCCAATTAAATGCAACAGTGTTCTACCTCGCGATGCATCCGTATGTCATGCATGTGAATGCTTTATGGTGTGTCAAGCGAGATTCGCTGTCTTATCTTGCTTCAGACCGCCAGAAAATGGAGCAGGGAGCTATATTTTCGTGTAACCAAAAATGCACAGTCTTGCACACACACGATTCTTTCAGAACCACAGACAGCTCCTCAGGCGGAACTGCAGCCCTTGCACGAGTCCTCAGAAACCTGGCATCACCAATAAAATGCACAACACAATCACAAAGAATCACTTATGTTCACTCTCACCTCAAACACGCCTCGTCTCCCCTGATATATGGATCCGCGATCCCAGAGTGGAGCAAGCTCGTGCAGTTCGTCAGGTATAAGACGTATCATTCATTGGAAATATTAGTGATCATTTGCTTGATGCTGACGCGTTATCGCGCGCAGGCAGGGATTCTGCTGAAGGACGGGGCACGCGCCAGCGACAAGGGCACGCGCATCCAACCTTGAACCAATCCTGGAGCCTACACAAAAAGAGGGAGTGCTTTTCTTTAGCGGGATTTTGCATTTTTGTTTTGTAAATAATTCGTGATATTTCAATTGCCTATTAAATAATAGCAATAATATTAATTAATTATTAAATTATGTGAATTAAACACTGGTAATCTGTTAAAAAAAATAGGTGAATTTAGGACTGCTATTGGGCGACTGATAATGTCTATATGGAAATTAGTCTATCTCCAGGGGGGTATTCCAAAAAAGCAGGTTATGTTACATACCTGGGTATGTGTAAGGGTAAGTAAACAGATAGCCTCAACGTTCGGTTCCAAAAACGAAGGTAACTTTTAAGGTATGTAAGTAGCCATAGCAACTTACTCTCTGAACATTACCTGCTTCGGAATGACTAAACATAAAAAAAAAAAGTGTTATCTCCATGTTATCTTTGCAAGCACAGACTGTTATTTAATTTAATTTAATTTAATTTAATATAATTAGCATCAAACACACAATATAGTTCTTATTCACATAAAGATTATTAAATGAAAAGATTGAAAAAATTATTGCACAACCACCAAATAGGTATGCACTAAGTATGTAAATAGTCATTAAACAAAAGAAAAAGAAAGCAGTATGGCATGCTTTTTCATAGCATCCATTTCTATGGTGACTTGTTGATTCTTTACTCTGTTGAGAATGTCATTTCGTACTTTGATTTCTAGAATACCCCCCAGGTGGCATTACCTGAAAGAGACAATACATTTAGTCACAAATGCTTGCCCAACTATTGCAATTTTAGGGCTGAGACTGAAAACTTCTCTCTGACCCTGAAAGTGGAACCCTGAACAAGCTGGGGGGTATTCCAGAAAGCAAGGTTAACTTACCATCACATATACCTTGAACTCTCGGTTGATTAACCCAAACCTGGCTTACTCGAGGTATGCTTGTTCCAAAAACGTGTCTGGGAGTAAGTTAATTCAACCCAGAGTATGTTCACGGGTTAACACACAAGACATTTTCGACAGAATCAACAAGTCACCATAGAAATGGATGCTATGAAAAAGCATGCCATACTGCTTTCTTTTTCTTTTGTTTAATGACTATTTACATACTTAGTGCATACCTATTTGGTGGTAAGTTCATACAACTCAGAGTATGTTCCCGGTTAACACACAAGGCATTCTCAACAGAGCGACGAATCGATTATTCACCATGAAAACAGACGCTAAGAAAAAGCACCCCATTTTACATTCTCTTCTTCTTTTGTTTAATGGCGATTTACATAACCTACTTAGTGCACATCGCCACCTATTTGGTGGTTATGCAAAAAAAATTTAATGTCTTCGTTTAATAAGTAATCTTTATTCACTGAGCATAAGGATTATATTGTTTGTTTGCTGCTAATTAATTGAATGCAGATCCATGTGTGAGAAGACAATAAAATAAATAATAAATATATTTGAATTGAATTAACATTTAAACATTACCTTGTTATAATTGTTTTATTCTTATTCTTTAGAATTAATATATAATATTGTATATTATATAACTGGAACAATTTTGGTTATATTAATAACTATATTAATTATATAAAACACATCTGAATACCTCTTAAGCAAACTAACCCTGAAACATAACCTGCTCTGGAGTTGCTATGGCTACTTAGATACCCGGAAAGTTACCACATAAACCACATAATCTGTATATAAATTATATATATATATATATATAGTGTACCTTGTAATGTGCACTAGAGTTCTTTTAAGAAGCCTTTTATTTTCTTAATACCTGTAGTAGCCTAAAACATGGATGTGCAACATTTTAAAATATCTCTATCATACTTTGAGACTAGAAAAAACAAATTTCCTTAAAGGTGGTCTTTAGACCCAGTGTGGGTATTCTTATGCTGAGTTCACACTACACTGCACAATTTTCAAAGTCATCGGATCACTGTTCTTTTCACACTGCACGACTATCTGGGGTAGCATTCAGTTGCTGCAGTGTGTACACTGCACAATGGATCGGCGAAAGGGGTTTTTCACATTGCATGACTTTACTCAGCGACATCTCTGTCTGGTCTGCAAACTACGTTTCACAACCAAACACACGAGAAGTGATAAGGAAATAACGCAAGATTACACGTGTGTGAGACCAGAGTTCTCGACTGGAATTGTCATTAAAAATTATAGCCTGCAAGAACCGTGCAATCCAAATGGTCTATGCACTGATTTGCAGCAAAAAGGAGAAGAAAAAAAAAAGGAAAAAGATTATGGAGGAGGAAATGGTTGTGGAGACATGGGGAGCAAGGATTTTGCGTTCTGCAAAGAGAGTTGTAAATAAAGTAATTTGCAATGTGCTAGAAAAGAAAAGTTAAAGTCATCATTAGCCACTCTGGTAGGCTACTCCCCTCAAAGAGCATTTTAACAATTTAATGCACACTGCAAAATCCACTTGAGGGCAAATTGAGAGAACCTAAAACAAATGTGGCAGAAAATATGTAGCTGTTGTAGCCTATATTGTTTAGTTTTTTTTACTATTATTTAATTAATGTATTCAGTCAGAGAGACAATACTGCATTTACAGTTACCATCTATATAACTAACCTACATTATTGCAACCTTAAAGGGTTAGTTCACCCAATGGAAATTCTGTCATTAATTACTCACCCTCATGTCGTTCCAAACCCGTAAAAACCTTTCTGGGCCTTAAAAGTGGTCGTTCGTAGTTGTGTCTATGTAGGGTCAGAGAGCTCTCGGACTTCATCAAAAATATCTTAATTTGTATTTCGAAGATGAGCGAAGGTTTTATGGGTTTGGAACAACATGAGGGTGAGTAATTAATGACAGAACTTTTTGGGTGAACAACCCTTTAAATATATGATTTCTCTCAGCAAATGAAAAATCATCCTATTCATGTCTGTCAGTTTTTAATTGGAAACAACCTACAGCGCAGCTCCACTCAGATAACCTGGAGTTGTGTTGCTTTGTCTGTTAGTGTACTTCTTAAAGATGGCAAAATTATATTTTAGAACATGTAGGCTACTTCTTCCTGGAAAATGAATCAAAAATGTGTCTCATCTTACAGGTGCATCCTAGTTTAGCAAATGCTAACCAACTAGAGAATGAACCTGAGACTGCACCTGTTTTGAACCTGCATTCTACAGACATCCATCCATCAGACTACTACACGAGTCACAACAATACGTTCATTAAATGTATAAAAATATCAATGCACCTGCCCATCCATTTAACGAAGAATATTTGAAAACATTAAAGTAAAAAAAGTTTCCAAAAATTACCTGCCTCAAACTCAATCATTCTTATCCTACGCAACTAGCGTGCAAGCCTACCCTGCGTGCATTGTTCCGCCCTGTGACCCTGTTTGGCGCTGATTCAGTGGTCCAATCAGCAAACGCAGAAGGCGGGACAAACCAGTGGCTCCGTCCAATCAGTGGCCAGTCGAGCCATCAATCAAACGTGACATCGTCCCTAGTCCGACAAGGACATGAGAACGAAGAAGAAAAACAATACATGGACATTTAACACAACGGGACATCATGTAGGGAATTAACAACAGCTAGAACGAGTATTTATTCATCAAATAACGATGTCATCTTGTAGACTTGTGGATATCAGAAAGTATGCGTTAAAAACAGGAACTCAATGTTTGAGTTTTTGCGGTTGGAGAAGCGAGACAAAAGTTATTATTAGTTATAGTTTACTTGAATAGTTCATACATCTGGACTGGATCTGCAGCAAATCTCGTTACTTGAACGTGCAACAGGTTGGAAGATGGTGTCGTGGATTATATCTAGGGTCATCGTGTGAGTATTTATTAAAAATATTTGCTTTGCTTCTGAGCTTAACGTTACTTGTATTAGAAAAACTGCTGACTGTGCATTCAGATCATACTAATCAAACCAATGCACACTGTACTGTCTCTATACATCTACTGTTATAATTCAAAACAGTATTATCAATCCATAAAACAAATCTTAATATTTTTATTTATTATCGTGTATTTGCTGTTGGTCAGGAGTAAAAAAAATAAATAAAAAATAAATAAAATAAAAACATGCATCCAGTTTAAAAAACGTTTAGTCTCCAATATAATACATATCAATATTACAGTTGCAACACTGCTGTATTTTAATTTAATGTATGTTTTCACAATCAACAATGTTTCCACAGTCCTGGAAAATCTGAATAAACCAGGAAATTTAAGTTTGATTTTCAGGCCCAGAAAAGTAATAGAAATTAATTACATTTTAAAAGGTCATGGAGATGTTTACAGTCAATATAATTTTTCTAGGTGTGGTCAGATTTGAGGTTTAAACAGCTAGAGATGAGAGATTACTATTTGTTAGTGTGCAAAATACTAATACCATCATCACAAAAGTTTGAAAAGGTATTGGAAGAATTATTACAATTCACAGGTAAGAAAGAGTAGGAACACCTGATTAAAACATGATACATTCACAAATTATGCACAAAAACATCAGTCTTGCTGCCATAGTGGAGTAGAACAGGAAATTCATTATGTTTTTGTCTGGAGACCTGCTTTGGTTAATGTCCTTGTCTGGAAAGGACGAGGAACTGCTGTTTTCCTGCTGGACCGTAATGTTACATTAGGTGTGTCCCTCTCGTTGTGGAAAGGTCAGCACAGGAAAGCACATTATGTGCCTCATCTCACAAGGTGCTGTTTGCTGTGGGTTTGGTTATCCTTAGTCTACTGATGATGTAAGAGATAAGGATCTCTGGTCGTCACTGATAGAAATACATTTATATATAGTAGGTTATAGTCAGTTTCAAAGTCTAAAGGTCTTTTGAAATGGCTTTTCAGTTCTTACTGTAAGTTAACATGATGAATTATTTGCCAACGGCAAACAGGGCCTAGCTGTTTTTTGAGATGTGCAGTAACATCACGCACACACACACTCAGGCACACTCATTATTTTTTACCTTCTTTTCTTTTTACCCTCACAAGTTCTTCCAGCGTAATAGGAAATGCATGACTAAACCATTGTGACTCTAATGTGTTCTCAGCATTCACCCTTAAACACTTTCTTCTGACTAGTAGTAACAACAAGGCAGGGCTCTGTTTGGAAAAGATGACTTGGAGATGTTAAAGTACAAATTATAATTTTTGTTTTAAGTTAAGAAATTACCTCTACTCTTGACTTATTTTCTTTTATGGTAGCGATGTTTTAGAGTGGAGAAACGGTTACGCAATAAATGGAATCCATCCAACAGTCCCTCAACACACACACACACACACACACACACACCCACCCATGAATGCACATAACTTTAGACGGTATCAGGCAGTGCTGTCGTTCCCATAGCTACTCGAAAATACATGGTTCAGGAAAGACAGGCCGGTTACAGTGAAGGCTGTGGATTTACTGTGTGTATATACTGAAGTGAGGTGTTCAACACCTCTTTGGGAAAAAAAAAAAAAACAGGATGCTCTTCTTTTTTTTTCCAATCTCATCCGTCACTATTCATAGTTTTCATTCACGTGACTGCCGCCGCAGAGACCTGAAGGGCAAACCATCCAAAGAATTGCAGCACAGGCATCTCAATTTTCCATCTGTTTCAAGCCACAAATATTTAAATCACCGCTCAAAAGAAGAAAAATAAAAATATGTGAACAAAATGCAAGTTATGGGCACTTGTGAATCGTGATCCAGATACAGCACCTGGTGCAGTATTTAAATCACTAAAAACAGCAGGACATTCTAAAACGCTTGCCGTGAAAAAAACAGTGCCTAACCAGTGATATTTAAAGATCAAATTCTGTATAAACCTTATTGATGATGCATAATATATACAGGTGAACAGATGAGCCCAGAATATATACACAACGTGTTAAATGGCATTTTCTTTGGAAAAATTCTTAATGAGAAACTGCACGTGGCGTTTATCCTTTTATACTGGGTTCATCTTCTTGCCTGCACATAGTATGCATCATTAATAAGGTGTATATTTAATGTGGTCTTTTAATATCACTGTCTTACTCTTGCTACATTAGTACTTAACACAAGCCTGGTAATAGCTGGCGAGCAATGGAGAAAAGCATGGTTTTGCTCTCCAGGTGGGCTATGAAGGTGTGAAAACTATGAATAAATAGATCTATTTTTTTTTTATGATCAGTGTTCAATTTTTTTATATTTGATTGGCATGTAACCAAAGGCTGTATTTGCCATGTAGGTGGGCGTCCAAACGAAATATAAAATAGAAAGAAATATTAGTAATATTTAATACAAAATTCTGCATAGGGATATTTAAATTTTGGTCGATATGGTAAGCCCATAATTATTTGCATGTTATGGCTGATATAATGACCAATAAATGACTGAATTCTACACTATTATATCTAAATTATTTTTTATTATTGCTATTATTTGTTCTAAATAAATAAAAAATAAAACACTTAGAATAAAGATTTAAATTTAGGCACTATGACCATAGGAAAAAAAATTCAAGACTTTCTAAAGATTACATTTTACAGTGTTAATTTTTTACTGTTTAAATTTAATTATTATTTTTAATGATTATGTGAGTGTTAGATGAAAGCAAAGGTAAACCAAATGTTAAAAAAAACGAATATCGGCCAATGACCGATATAGATCTATCGATTTATCATACGTCCCTAATTGTGAAGAGTGTTAGTCAGCTTGCACCTTTATTTGTTTGCCTGTCTATAACAGGTACATGATTTTTTAGAATATAGTAGTCTCATGTGCATGTCTGTTTGTGTTTTCTCAGTCTTGTGTTTGGAACGCTGTATCCTGCATACTACTCCTTTAAAGCTGTCAAATCCAAGAATGTCAAAGAATATGTGAGTATTTAATTCCTTGCACAAACAAGACATAAATTCATATGCATATCATTATCCAGCAATGTTCTACTGATTCTTAACTTCTTAATATTTGAGTTCAGAGAATGTTAATAGCCAGAGTAGATGGAGAGCTCCAGCTGTACTGTTTGTATATCCTGGTCACTCAGAGGCTGTCAGTAACTAAACCCTGAGCTGTTTAGCAATTTAATCCAGTCCTTCCGCAGTGTATCCCCACTTTATGGGCTCTTCCAGCTACTTCCATTTCTCTCATTAGTACAAAATATAATTTATCAGGGTACAGTGATGGCAATACCATAGTATTTTGATATGTACTATATAGTAAATTATTAATATTCATATATTGTAGTATTTAAAGGTACATTATGTAACTTTTTTTGTTTAAAACGTTAAAATTTATATAATGAGTGAGTACATCATAAATGTACCATCTTCCAAACCATATCCTTATCCCGAATCACTACAGTACGCCTATAATAAGTGTTTATATTCTGATTATTTTAGACCGAGCGGACGGCAGCCATTGCGGAGTAGCCCCAGTACCTGTATGACTCGTCATATACATAAACTGAGAGAAGTAGCTCCGCTACAATATTCTTCTGCAATACGCATGCAGTTTTGTTTATTAACCGCTAGTTTGCCAAAAGTTACATAGTGTACTTTTAAATGGTCCTCCATGGTATATTTTTGTAAGTATCTCTTTTATACCTTCAACAAACATTTAGTGTTTGTGGTTTGACAGGTGCGATGGATGATGTACTGGATTGTGTTTGCACTTTACACAGTGGTGGAGACCATCACGGACCTTTCTTTGGCTTGGTAAGTACTGTACAAACAAACACTGCCTGAAAAGAGACAAATAAATAATTGCTATTGGATTGCATGGAGTAATAGTGCATTAAGTGGTTTTATTAACATTTTCCAATTCTTCTCTATTGAATGGCTTTTCACTGTCTAGCCTTTGTGGTGTATGAAAAGGGCTTTTATCTGTTGTTGCAGAGCTCCGTTTATTTTCCTCAGGCCACTCAGAGGAACCAGTCAGTTAGGTTCAGTTTCAGTTCAGTTAAATTTTAGTGCATTTCATTAGTTTCGTGACATTTAAAAAGAAAAAACTTCAGCTGTGCTTTTGCTGGCTCGGGTCTTCCTAAATTAGATCAGCTTTATTTCCATGGATAGCACAGAATAAAACTGCACAGTGTACTATATGGTACTAAAAAATGTGGCACTACAAATTTTACAGTACAATATTAAAATTTTGAATATGATTATCTCTGTAATTACTCTGTAACTCCTTGTATATAGAAATTTAATATAATTATAATAAATTTAAATATAAAAAATAAAGAAATAAATAAAAATAAAAAAAAAAATAAAAAAAAGTAAAAAAAAACAAACAAAAAACACTTTATTTGGTAAATTATTGACTTTTTGAGTCTATTAACAGACGTAGTTTCATTATATCGATCAACCAAGATCGATTTATTTGTTGCTTATTGGGACAGTTCACCGAAAAATGTCAATTCTGTCATTTACTCACCCTCATGACGTTTCTGTCCCTCCATTGACAGTCCACGCAACCACCGCTTCAAAAAGTTCATAAAGAGATCGTAAAAACGAATCCACATGAATTGAGCGGTTTAGCCCAAATTTTCGGACAAGACAAGATCGAAAGAGAAAGATTGCTTTATCTGATGAACAGATTGAATTTAGGCTTTTATTTACATATAAACATTCATCAAAGCACACATCTGATATGGTAAACAAAAGCTCAGACATGTTTGCTAGATGTGTGAGAACCAATGAGGTTCATTTTCGTGTGTTACGCAGCACGTTTGAGCTTCTGCTAGAACCAGTGAGGTTCATTCTCGTATGTTACGCAGCACATTTGAGCTTCCGCTAGAACCAATGTCATTCTTGTGTTACGCAGCACGTTTGAGCTTGTGAGAACCAGTGTCATTCTCATGTTACGCAGCACATTTGAGCTTCCACTAGAACCAATGAGGTTCATTCTCATGTGTTACGCAGCACATTTGAGCTTCCACTAGAACCAATGTCATTCTTGTGTGTTACGCAGCAAGTTTGAGCTTGTGAGAACCAATGTCATTCTCGTGTGTTACGCAGCATGTTTGACATTTGACATTTGAGCTTAGAACCAATGAGGTTCCGCTAGAACCAATGAGGTTCATTCTTGTGTGTTACGCAGCACGTTTGAGCTTCCGCTAGAACCAGTGAGGTTCATTCTTGTATGTTACGCAGCATGTTTGAGCTTCTGCTAGAACAAAGGAGGTTCATTCTTGTGTGTTACGCAGCAAGTTTGTGCTTCTGCAAGAACCATTGAGGTTCATTCTCGTGTTACACAGCACATTTGAGCTTCCGCTAGAACCAATGAGGTTCATTCTTGTGTGTTACGCAGCAAGTTTGAGCTTCTGTGAGAACCAATGTCATTCTTGTGTGTTACGCAGCATGTTTGAGCTTCCACTAGAACCAATGAGGTTCATTCTTGTGTGTTACGCAGCAAGTTTGAGCTTGTGAGAACCAATGTCATTCTCGTGTGTTACGCAGCATGTTTGACATTTGACATTTGAGCTTAGAACCAATGAGGTTCCGCTAGAACCAATGAGGTTCATTCTTGTGTGTTACGCAGCACGTTTGAGCTTGTGAGAACCAATGTCATTCTCGTGTGTTACGCAGCATGTTTGACATTTGACATTTGAGCTTAGAACCAATGAGGTTCCGCTAGAACCAGTGAGGTTCATTCTTGTATGTTATGCAGCATATTTGAGCTTCCGTTAGAACCGATGTCATTCTCGTGTGTTACGCAGCATGTTTGAGCTTCTGCTAGAACAAATGAGGTTCATTCTTGTGTGTTACGCAGCAAGTTTGAGCTTCTGCAAGAACCAGTGAGGTTCATTCTCGTATGTTACGCAGCACATTTGACATTTGACATTTGACATTTGAGTGTCCGCTAGAATGAGGTTCCAATGAGCTTCCGCTAGAACCAATGAGGTTCATTCTCATGTGTTACACAGCACATTTGAGCTTCCGCTAGAACCAGTGAGGCTTATTCTCATGTGTTACACAGCACATTTGAGCTTCTGTGAGAACCAATGTCATTCTTGTGTGTTACACAGCACATTTGAGCTTCCGCTAGAACCAATGAGGTTCATTCTCATGTGTTACACAGCACATTTGAGCTTCTGTGAGAACCAATGTCATTATCGTGTGTTACGCAGCATGTTTGAGCTTCTGCTAGAACCAGTGAGGTTCATTCTCGTATGTTACGCAGCACATTTGAGCTTCCGCTAGAACCAACGAGGTTCCAATGAGCTTCTGATAGAACCAATGAGGTTCATTCTTGTGTGTTACGCAGCACGTTTAAGCTTCCACAAGAACCAATGAGGGTCATAATCGTGTGTTATGCAGCACATTTGAGCTTTTGTTTATGTTCGCTGATCAATGTTTATATGTGAATATACGGATTTGGGTAAACCCTTTAAGATATCAGTACTGAGGTCCCAGAGACTTCAGATATCGTAGAAAAACTCAAACTCATTCTTTTTGTCTTTTGTCATCCTTCTATTTTTACATTAATTGCACTTGACTATGTTTCAGGTTTCCAGTTTACTATGAACTGAAAATGGCTTTCGTCTTTTGGTTGCTGTCTCCCTACACCAGAGGAGCCAGTGTTCTCTACAGGAAGTTCCTACACCCTATGTTGGCATCCAAGGAAAGGGTAATGACCTTAACACATCATCAGGTTCCCTGGGAATAGGCATTCACTGATAATGAACACACAGCCATACTGAAATGTATTATGGAGTCAGGAGGATTACATAATCAATGATTACATAAATAACATTAAGAGAAAAACAGATGGATAGGGTTAGTCGGATGTCTCGATTGTGTGATCATTGTAAATTATGATTTAATCTGCACGGTTCGTTTAACTGCTCGTTCCCTCTGTAATTGTTTGTTGTCAAAGTCCTAGTTGGAGGTTAAGGTTGAATTTTAAGTATAGATTTATTGACTGCTTTACATTCTGTTTCGCAGGAGATTGATGACTATATTGTCCAGGCCAGAGATAAGAGTTATGAGACAATGGTGAATTTCGGGCGTCAGGGTCTCACTATCGCGGCTGCTGCTGCTGTCTCTGCTGCTGTGAAGGTATCACACAGACACATACTCATTCATATACTCTGCACTGTTTATACTGGGCATTTGAGCTAACTAACTAAGCTGATTTGGTCAGCTAACTTGGTTAGCTTTCATTCCATATAAACAGAGAAATTGTTGATACATTACATAATTTTTTACAGAATGATATGTTGTTTTAAGCTTTGTAACTTATAAAAAAAAGTTATAGGAAAGGGTATACTAGATTTTTAGAAATATTAAGGAACTTGATTTTGTTAGTTAAACTGGGAAAAAAAGTACAGTAAAAATTATGAAATATTATTACAATTTAAAATAACTAATAATATATTTCAAAATGTAATTTATTCATGTTATGGCAAATCTGATTTTTTTTGTCAGCATCATTACTCCAGTCTTCAGTGTCACATGATCCTTCAGAAATCTTTATAATATGCTGATTTGGTGAAACATTTCTTATTATTATCAATGTTGAAAACAGCTGCTAAATAATTTAGTGGGAAACTGGACTTTTTTTCATTATTCTTTGATGAATAGAAAGTTTAAAAAACAGCATTTATTTGAAATAGAAATTTTGTTACATTATAAATGCATTTACTGTCACTTTTGATCAATTTAATGCATCCATGCTGAATAAAAGTGTTAATTTCTTTCTTCTTTTTTTTTTATAATCATATTGACCCCAAACTTTTGAACAGTAGTGTGTATATGTATATATATATACACTCACCTAAAGGATTATTAGGAACACCATACTAATACTGTGTTTGACCCCCTTTCGCCTTCAGAACTGCCTTAATTCTATGTGGCATTGATTCAACAAGGTGCTGGAAGCATTCTTTAGAAATGTTGGCCCATATTGATAGGATAGCATCTTGCAGTTGATGGAGATTTGTGGGATGCACATCCAGGGCACGAAGCTCCCGTTCCACCACATCCCAAAGATGCTCTATTGGGTTGAGATCTGGTGACTGTGGGGGCCATTTTAGTACAGTGAACTCATTGTCATGTTCAAGAAACCAATTTGAAATGATTCGAGCTTTGTGACATGGTGCATTATCCTGCTGGAAGTAGCCATCAGAGGATGGGTACATGGTGGTCATAAAGGGATGGACATGGTCAGAAACAATGCTCAGGTAGGCCGTGGCATTTAAACGATGCCCAATTGGCACTAAGGGGCCTAAAGTGTGCCAAGAAAACATCCCCCACACCATTACACCACCACCACCAGCCTGCACAGTGGTAACAAGGCATGATGGATCCATGTTCTCATTCTGTTTACGCCAAATTCTGACTCTACCTTCTGAATGTCTCAACAGAAATCGAGACTCATCAGACCAGGCAACATTTTTCCAGTCTTCAACTGTCCAATTTTGGTGAGCTCGTGCAAATTGTAGCCTCTTTTTCCTATTTGTAGTGGAGATGAGTGGTACCCGGTGGGGTCTTCTGCTGTTGTAGCCCATCCGCCTTAAGGTTGTGCGTGTTGTGGCTTCACAAATGCTTTGCTGCATACCTCGGTTGTAACGAGTGGTTATTTCAGTCAAAGTTGCTCTTCTATCAGCTTGAATCAGTCGGCCCATTCTCCTCTGACCTCTAGCATCAACAAGGCATTTTCGCCCACAGGACTGCCGCATACTGGATGTTTTTCCCTTTTCACACCATTCTTTGTAAACTCTAGAAATGGTTGTGCGTGAAAATTCCAGTAACTGAGCAGATTGTGAAATACTCAGACCGGCCCGTCTGGCACCAACAACCATGCCACGCTCAAAATTGCTTAAATCACCTTTCTTTCCCATTCTGACATTCAGTTTGGAGTTCAGGAGATTGTCTTGACCAGGACCACACCCCTAAATGCATTGAAGCAACTGCCATGTGATTGGTTGATTAGATAATTGCATTAATGAGAAATTGAACAGGTGTTCCTAATAATCCTTTAGGTGAGTGTGTATATATATATATATATATATATATATATATATATATATATATATATATATATATATATATATACACATACTACTGTTTAAATAGTTTCAAATCAATATGATTTTTTTTTGTTATACTATATAAGATTTAAATATTAAGTGCTGGGCGGTATGACAAAAAATGTATATCATGGTATTTTTCTAAATTATACCGGTTTCGCGGTATATGATGGTATTTATTTATTTTTTCCCCTATGCATGACCGGCCGTTAACCTCATTTTATACTGATTGAGAGAGGAAATACTGCAGTAGATTGACTAGAATGCCCTATTTTACTGTCATGATGAGTGAATATTGTAGACAAATTCCACACTAGAATTAATACAGGTTTGCAAAGCCCCACAAAATGATGCTGTGGGGAGACAACAACCAATAAAACACAGTCCTGCAACACACTCATTACAGACACGTCATGAATATTAAAATATGACCACGGAGAGAAAAACACAGAGAAACTTGGAAAAAGATTTCAAAGGTCTAAGGATATTTTCAATAGTTTTAAGAGCACTATACAGTCTCTGAACAAATGACACACGTTTAACACAGAAAGAATAAAGCAGTTACTTTTTGCCCATTCTTCTTTGAATTGTCAGTCTATTAAAGGGGTCATGAACTGTGTTTTTTTATTGTTTCCTGGGGTGCACTTATAATGTTAGAATGCTTTTTACATCAAAAAATTTTTCTATAAAAAAATAAAATGTAAGTGTAAGTTTCAGAGCTGAAAACTTCCTTGTTAGTCAAAGAAAAGCTTTTATAGACACCAGGCCCAGCAAACGACAGGTTTTTCAAAGTGGGGATCTATGACGTCAAAGGGAGGCAAGCACCGCCTCAGCAGAAGAATATCGACGCCTACTTCATCACTGCCTGTTTAGCCCCGCCCACCGATTCAAGCATGTAACATAGTGTTAAACCATCGAGCTACAAAGCAATAAACATGCAGTTGAGGATTACAAAATATTGTGCGGTGGCTAGGTTCAACAGTAATGCAACATGTAAGTAACATTCTAATGCCTGATCTGAAATGTGATGATTCATGTAGTCAGATGTTCTTCTGTGTCAGTAAATCAGACCAGTGACTAAACATCAACTTGCGTTGTTTCTCTTAGTAGGATGAAAATAATCTGTTATTTAACCGTGATTAAATTCTATAAAGAAAGCGATCAAAGAAAGCTCCCTTTGCAATCGTTTGAGCAGCACGCGCTGAACCTGTCAATCAAACAGGAGAGTTTATCAGTGACGCGTTCATCAGTGACTCCCGTTTTATTCAACAAATCTCTTAACTATATCACGTTTGCATTGTTAGTGAAGATGAAAGCATTCATTAGTGTACAGAAACTGAGTTGCAATGACGAGATCACTGCTTTCATGTGCTCAGCATGTGTGTGATCGGCTACAATGATCCTCACTACAATCTTAATATAATGCCATAGATCTAAATGTAATGCAACACTTTTCACGATTAGTTAACCATGAGAACTGTAATAGTAAAAATTTGATAAAAGAGGGATTAATACAATTTCAAATGCAAAGACGTTAGCCAATCACAGCAGTGGGTGTTTACACTGAAGTCTCCCAGCGGACACGCCCCTTAAAAGTGTTCAGAGCAGAAGGCTAAAATCAGGGTAAGAAAAATGCCTTTTATTTATAAATTATGAACATTTTTGATGTAAAAAGCATTCTAACATTATAAGTGCACCCCAGAAAACATCATAAAACAATAAAAAAAACGCAGTTCATGACCCCTTTAAGATACATACTGCATTAAATGGAGTGACCCAGTAAAAATTAAATGTGCTCTTCGCTGTTGACTCTGTTGTTCTCTTGGTTGTTGTTTTTTTTTTGGTGTTTTTTTGTTTTTTTTATTGTTTTTAGTAGTGGTGCTTGATAAAGTCTAATGCTCATATTTAGGCCCAGATTTACTAAACAGGGCACATTAGCGTGAGAGCCAGTTCCTAAAAAGCACGGATGGAAAGCTCTGCACATGATCTAGCCTACTGATGACACGCACATTAAATAACACAGATGCAGTCGGATCATTTCCATAATGACTAACACAATCTACCAAGAGCAGCGCAAATTAGCATCTGGTTTAAGACCAGCTTTTTTTGGGCGGTAAATAATGGCACAAGCACCAGTAAATTGACTAGCGCAAACCTTAGTAAATCGCCTTGCATCATTTATTTAAATACTCTCCTCCCATAAATTTAGCATCTGAAAGGGTAACTCCTACAAATGCACGTGCAATAAGGACAGCTGCAAAAATAACCGTTACCATGCATTTTCAGTGCTAATTTTTCACTGCGTAAATCCTAAAAGTAGTTTTTTAATGCCAAAAGAGGGTTTGCGCTGGCGCAAGCTGTTAGTAAATCTTGCCCCTAGTGACAAGAATATCTAGGGTTGGGCTCTTTTGACTTGGGCCAGTAATCAACCACTCAAAACACCCTAGCAACTGCATAGCAACAAACTAAATTAACTGCATAGCAACACTCTGGCAACCATCTGCCACATTATGCAGTTGCTTATGGTGTTCTAATTACCACTCACATTTTCTTCAGAAAATCAAAAAAATCTAGTTCAAATCTTCCTGTTTCCTTTCTCTTTCTGTCTACATGCTAAACTAATCTCCAGCAGTAACTGCACCTGTCCCAGGTAACTTGCTTTCTTTTTTGATCTGCTTTAACCTGTCACCAGCCCATCATTAGACCATTATTAACTGGTTGATGCCTTCAGAGGAGTTAAATACAAATATGTCTGTGCTTAATAATAAAAGAAACCACAAATTAAGGCTTTTTGGTTCTTGAATTGTGTTTACTCAATGCACCGTGTGCCATAGAACATGCACAGTGACATAGCTGATCACATGACTCGTGTGACAGGGACAGGGTGCCATCAGTGAACGTCTGAGGAGTTTCAGTATTCCAGACTTGACGCAGATCCCCTCTGAGCAATCCGCCTTCTCCAACCTCAGCCGACGGGCCCTACAGCCTGCTAATCCTAGCGCTGTTGGTTCTGGTGAGTACGTGCTCTAATGACATCATTTCTGATTATATAATGATAAATGATTGATTATGTAATTATGAAAAATTACCACATACTGATTTAACTAAAGAAACAAATGAGCTGTAAGAGTCAAAATTAGCATTTTAAGACCTCAAGGGCAGATGAACCCTTGTGGAGCACTTTGTCTGTCATCATTAAATAATTATTACAGTATGTCTCCCTCTAGTGGTAGAACAAGGATTGAAAAACAATCCTTAAGGAAACTGATGGAAAGTCTACTTTCACAATACGTTTCAAAGCAGCTTTACAGAAAATGCATGTCTACATTACAATTTAGAGTGATCTCTTATCAGAGATGACTGTGTCCAAGTAATGTGCATTTGTAAGAAATATACAGTTCTAAGATAATACAAATCATGCAGTTAGCTAACATCTAAAGCTAACAAAAAAATCGGTCATTTACCTGCCATCATATCCAAACCCATATGACTTTCTTTCAAGGAGAAAGGAAGACTGCATTCACAATGATAAAAAGGCACCATAAAAGAGGTCCATACAGCTTTCCACTATTTTCTAATACTTTTCATGGTGCGTTGACTTCATAGCTTTAGTATCTATTTATTGTGATTGTATTGAAAATTCTCTTTTTTTTTCATTTTTTAATCAATTTACAATGAGTGCGTTTACATGCACATTCTTAACCCGATTATGTTTAATAAGCCGACAATGCACATGATCATATAAACGCTTTTACCCGTTTTCCTTTATCGGAGTAAGGGCATAAGTAGCTTAAGCATAAACCAATCGTCACAGCTAGACGTTTGCCACTTACGCCAATATCACCCAGCATGTAAACGCATTAACCTGCTTTCTGTCGGCTTATTGAAGTGCGCATGTGTGATATGTGACAGGAATTTAAGCACATCCAGACAGAGCGAGGGTTTTGCAGTAAAGGAGGAGGAAATATTTAGCTAACACACACTTTCTTGACCCAGAAAATTATAAAAGTGCTCTTATCTTGTGCAGCAGAAGAAGTGGTACAGTCAAAATGCTACATCTGTAACTGCATGAGAGAATAATATATGAGTCGTAAGTTTTCCTCTGACAAACTCTTCTTCAGTTTTTAATGCTTTAAATTTAACATCACAACCAACATAACAAATGAAATGCTCTGAGTGAGATAAGCAAATTATTAAGTTTTGAGGTCACTACCGGGAAATAACCTGTAATAACCATTTGGTGTCGGTTATTGGTTTGCATGTAAACCCGGACAACTGGTTATTTAAATAAGCTGATTTTTGTGAGTTATAAGCGTACTGGTGTGCATGTAAACGTGCTCAATATGGGTTTGGATTAACATAAGAGTGAGTAAATTATGACTTTAAGAATTATGAAATTATGAATTTTCATTTTTTGGGTAAACTAATTCTTCAAGGTTCAGTTCCTCTTGTTTGAGATCTTTATTGTTTCTGCTGTGCATCTGCTCCAACAGAGCCATATAAACAAGCAGGGGAGGGGCATGAGGAGGAAACAGATGGAGTATTTTCCGAAGACGAGGCATCAGTGCAGAAGGGTCTGCGTAGATCTCAGAGTGTGAAACTCGCCCGTGCTAAAGCCGCACGCAAAGAGGTACATTTGTACATGCAAACATTTTATGTTCAATTATATTATAATTAGTGCTGTCAAACCGATTAATATCAATTAATCACGGTTAATCGATTTGACAGCACTAATTATAATCTAAAGCAGAATACAAAATACAAACATTTTTAAATATAAACATTATTAAAACCCCACTGTAGTACTTACTGAAGATTAACTATGTGTATTGGTGTTGTATTGTTTTTTTAAAGCCTCGCTATGGCTCTCTGAAGCTGAAACCCAGAAGGCGGCAATTGGTTACATCATCCACTTTTGACCATTCTTGATTGTCCAATACAAACTCACAGATGGGATCAGCATCAAAACTGCAGTCTAATCCTCGGTTTAAAAATGCTCAAGTTTAATTCTAAACTTTTGTCATGCAATTTTGCAAGATAATGCTCTTTCAAAGCAGCACTAAACACAAAACTACAACTACAAAAAGACTTATGGCATAAACAATGACTTTCATTCTTTTAGTAGATGCTTTATCCAAAGTGACTTACAGTTGAGGAATACTACAATAGAAGTGACGATGCAGAATGATGAATAGGGAATCTTGCATGCAGCATTATTTGTTCAGAAAAAGATACCAAAGCCTAATATGAGTACAGGAAGACTAAGAATGTACTAAAAATCTAATTTAAAAATGGATCCGAGCGCATCTGATCTGTAACTTGACCTGAACCTGCCTCTGTTGAGACATCTCTTGTTACGCAGAGCGTGGTCACAGTAGCACATATATCCCTGGTGTCCTCGCTCTCTCCCTCTACAGGGGCAGGTGTCAAAGGTTTCTGTGGTGTGCACCTTTTAGCAGTAATGAAATGGAACAGAAAAAAAAGAAAACAGATTTAAAAAGAGTGTGCATTTTATAGCAGGGTTTTGTTTATGCATAGTGTTTCAGCATATTAATGTTTACATTTCCATAGTTCACCCAAAATAAAAAAATCTGTCATTGTTTATTCATCCTTATGTCATTCTAAAGCCATATGCATTTCGTCCATGGAATGCAAAATAAATATTTTTGAAGAATATATATTTTATATATAATTAAAGTGAATGGAGATTCAGGGCCCTATCATATACCCGGCGGTACACAATACCATACACAATTTTCTGCTGTGTTTTTGCTAGTTTCAGCCCAACGCAGTTATCATTTTCACGTCCAGCACCACGCTGTTAAAATAGCAAATGCACTCGCACCCATCTTTTTCGCCCATGGGCATGCTGGTCTGAAAACAAGGTGTGTTCAGGCGCATTGATGGTGCGTTTCTATTTTTAGGCAACTGAAAAGTATTTTTTTGTGTTATTTAACACAAACATTTTTAAATATTAAAAATAAAAGGATTCCTCTCTGGAGAAGGGTTCAGTTCAGTCTTTCCGCTCGCAAATTCCGCCATGTAAATAGCGAATCCACCATGGTGCCAGTGCAACTGGCTCTTAAAGGGAATGGGAGATGAGACTCTGATTGGTTTATTGCACATTATGCCCAAAACACACTAGGGATGGGATGATAACCGGTTTCACGATAAACCACATTAAAATGTACTGACAGTTAGTATTATTGTTTAAAATGTAATTATCATTAGAACTGTGTTTGATTATCTTGATTTTGAACTCGCTGTAAATCCTGTCCAGCCAGCATCAGTCTGGTGCAGGCATAGCACGCAACGTTGCAGTGACAACAACGGGAGATTTTTCTGCCTTCTAAAATGACCAAATCTGAGGTGTGGTCATATTTTGGCTTTTTTAAAAGTCCTGAGGGAAATTTAAAGGAACACGCTGACTTTTTGGGACTTTAGCTTATTCACCGTATCCCCCAGAGTTAGATAAGTCCATACATACCATTCTCATCTCTGTGCGTGCCATAACTCTGTCTGACGCACCCACCGCTAGCTTAGCACAAAGACTGGAGGTAAACGGCTGCAACTAGCCTACTGCTCAATAAATGACAAAATGACGGCAACATTCAATGATATTACGCAGCGTCTGAATATATCATTGCGCCGCTGCACCCATGGTACGGCAGCAAAGTTCCCTCATTATTACACAGGAATGAGAGTATAGTTCCTAGCCATATCGGTCTAGAAAATTGCAACTTTTCATTTTCCGTCGGTCTTAGTACACGATGTAACTATACACATCACAACATGTAAATAGGAAAATGTTGGCGTTATTTTGTCACTTATTGAGCAGTAGGCTAGCTGGAGCCGCTTGCCTCCAGTCTTTGTGCTAAGCTAGGCTAGCGGTGGGTGCGTCAGACAGAGTTATGGCACGCACGGAGATAAAAAAGGTATGTATGGACTTATCTAACTCTGGGGGATACGGTGAATAAGCTAAAGTCCCAAAATGTCGGCCTTTAAGGGTTCCTTTAAGAGTGACATTTAAAGGATAACAATGTTTATTCATCGTACACTTATAACAGATTTTTTTTTTTACCACAAATAATTACGGGGACATACTGAATTGAGATCTGACCGGTTTATAAATCCATTTTGTACAGCTTACATAACAATTGTCCAGACAAGATGATCACAACAATAATATAGTAGTATTAATAGTAAAGTCCTCTGATTTCATTTTCAATACAATCAAAAATGGAGATGCACGACGGCAAGTTGCATTTGAATTAAACGAGAGATTGCGTCGATAATCATGAAAATTTTGGTCACTATAATCGTGATATCCCTAAAACATACCCATGATTCATTAAGAGACTAGGTACAACCCTTTTGGACCATGCGCCTGGTGCGCCGACTGTTTTTTCCGTCATTAAACTAGTAAAAGTGGATTCAGATGCGCCCTAAGTGCACCTGTGCCATGTGCTTCAGACCATGCTCTTAAATCGTGAAAATAGGGCCCACAGTTTGTCAAGCAAGCTCCAAAATGACAAATAAAGCACCATAAAAGTATCATAAAAGATGGGTTTGACTCGACTATGGTCAGATTCCAGAATCAATCAAAAAACATTGAAGCCATTTTTCTCAATTTCAGTGTTGGAGTAGTTACAGCATTTTATCTTTGCTCTGTGAACTTATTCACTCTTCTCTGAAATTCTGAAACAAACCACAAAAAAATCAGAAATTGCATGTTAACATAACAAACCATTCACCAGTGGCTCATTTCAGAGCTACAGTGTAGGGGATGATTTTCAATGATTTTGCATTACATTGGAAAATTCTTTTTATGTTCCAAAGAATTCATATAGATTTAGAATGACATGAGGATTAGTAAAACGTTTAAATCTGTCATGAAATGTTATTATAGTTTGTTTTTAAGTCTTAACAGTATTTTTAAAGGCTGTTTCCAAATACATTTCTTAAGTCTTAGGATTGTATTTTAAAAATTTTCTTTTAACATTTTGTGCAATCTATTTAAGTGATGTATGTTCATTTTAATCATGTTTGTATCTGTATTGTAGTCTGTCGTGCTAACATTTTTCAGCCTTCTTAAATTTTAATAACAAAATGCACTTGCGTATACACAGCGTAACATTTGACCAAAACACTCTAGCTTTATCTTTGCAAAGTATGACAGCAGAGTGAATCTAGTTGACAGAAGTAAGTTAAACATTGTGGTTTGTACATGTGTAAACAGTGGCAATGATCTGTCCTTTTTTGAACATGTTTGCGTTTTGTGTTGGACAGTTATGGGAAAATGTGTGGGAAAGGCCTGTGAGCATTGGGGGATCTTAGTTTGTTAGTATGTTTAGTGTGATGGAGAAAACCTGTTGATTAGATTTGTGACCAAGAGCTCTTTTGAATGTGTTAGTAAACCCTGGACCTAAAAGAATAAAGTTTAAAAACTATGGGATAAGTCATGGAAAACCTGGAAATAGCAGATCATTTTAAAAGGCCTTGAAAAGTCATGGAAACATCAAGGAAAGGTGGAAATTTCTTTATGGAATATTTTTCTTTTCTTTTTTTTTTTTGCTCTAAGCCATTTCATGGACTAGATATTGCGTTTTATGAATGCCGCTAATCTGCGTGAAACGTCAGCCTGTCTGATCAGGGTCTCTTTGGAGACAAGACTAATAAAACACTAAATATATTTTAAAACTAGTAAGTGTAATCTTTTACATCCAGTAACTCCTGGATTAATACCTGAGGTACAAAAAAAGATTCTCTCTCTCTCTACATAACATCCTAATATTGTGTTGGTCCCCCTTTTGCTGCCAAAACAGCCCTGACCCGTCGAGGCATGGACTCCACTAGATCCTGCTGAAAGAGGCCACAGGTCTGCAACAAGGTAGGTGGTACGTGTCAAAGTAACATTCACATGGATGGCAGGACCCAAGGTTTCCCAGCAGAACATTGCCCAAAGCATCACACTGCCTCCGCCGGCTTGCCTGTTTTCCATAGTGCATCCTGGTGCCATGTGTTCCCAAGGTAAGCCACGCACACGCACCCAGCCATCCACGTGAGGTAAAAGAAAATGTGATTCATCAGACCAGGTCACCTTCTTCCATTGCTCCGTGGTCCAGTTCTGATGCTCATGTGCCCACTGTTGGTGCTTTTGGCGGTGGACAGGGGTCAGCATGGGCACCCTGACTGGTCTGCAGCTATGCAGCCCCATATGCCCCACAAGAGCTGCAGTTTTGGAGATGCTCTGACCCAGTCGTCTAGTCATCACAATTTGGCCTTTGTCAAACTCGCTCAAATCCTTATGCGTGCCCATTTTTCCTGCTTTTAACACATCAACTTTGAGGACAAAATGTTCACTTGCTGCATAACATATCCCACTAACAGGTGCCGTGATGAAGAGATAATCAGTGTTATTCACTTCACCTGTCAGTGGTCATAATGTTATGCCTGATCAGTGTGTGATATATATATATATATATATATATATATATATATATATATATATATATATATATATATATATATATATATATATATATATCCTGTGTGGTCCATTTTATATATATATATATAATATAAAATATTATTATTATTATTTATTAATATTATTAATGTATTTTTTTTAAATCCTGTACTTATGAACAACTGGAAAGGTCATGGAACAAAAAAAATGGGAACGTTGTGTACATATACAGTTTAAGACATACAGTCACCAATCAGTCATAAGTTAGCCAAAATTGTTATCTTCCTCTAGGTCTGAAAGGCTGTTTATTATTAAAATGAATGCTTTATATATTACCCTATGTTAATTCCTTAATGGCACCTACCTAGTTGATGTCTTTCATACTGCAATTTCTCCAATGACCACTAGAAGCAGTCAGGCACTGTTTTTCAAAATCGCCTCTTGAATTGGACATCACAGTATGGAAAACTTAGTTAGTAGTTCGTTTAGGAAATCTCTGCAATGGCATATATTTTAAAAGGGTTAACCCCATTCAAACCCACATCGATTTTATTTAAACCCATCAATGGCCTTCCTCTATAATAAGAAGTGATATGAATCAGGGAAAATGAGGGATTTGCATCACTTTTAGATTAACAGTCAGAGACTTTAGAGACCATATCGGTGTATGTGAATATGTGTTTAACCTTTATGAGGAGCCGCCTGATTTGAATATTTACACCTTTAGGCTATAAACAAGAAAGAGATTAACGTCACACAAACAAACTCCCACGTGTCGTTGAACTGCAGACAACACGTTTATTTTTGTTTTGCTTAGCTTGCATGACAATGACGATACAAGAAATGCTTTTTCACTAAGACATGACCGTGATAAACTTGCTCAATGCTGAACATGTTTATTGATGAATGCAAAGACTGAGGCAGGTTTTAGTGTGCGTGTCACTGTCTCTGTGTGGTCCAACAGCAGTTGTTTCATTGTGGACTCTATCACAGGACGTGTCCAAGTCTTTCAGCACTTTAGTGTGGAGACGTCCTGTGTCTCAGACACCATCAGAAAGAGGAGGGGAAGAGAAGAGGAAAAGGATGGGAGAATTAAGAGAGAGAATGAAAGAGAAATAGGTTTCTGTCAAGGGGTCGAGTTTGTTTGTGGAGACGTCAGTGAGAGAGTGAAGCTACCTGTTGGTCCACAACCATGTATAACTAAACCACTGTTTTATTTTCTTTAGCCATGGTAAACAAATATAGGCAGGGTTTAACATGCAGTTCACTCTTTTGTTACAAAAAATGTAAGCCTTTTTTATTTTTAGATTTACGTATTTCAATTAATAGTAAAATTCCATTAAATTGAATTGAATAATCCTTACGTATTTGAATGGAATAACTGAATAATCCTTAATCAATTATTCAGTTAAGATCTGTAAAGATTATTCTTAATTCAATTATAGCTATTTGAAATTTGAATTGTTCAATTTGAAATTTTACTATTAATTGAAATGCGTAAATCTTGAAAAGTGTAAAGTGCTTTTATTTTGTTCAATTCTTCCATACATGAATGTTATTTGAGCTGTAAAGTGATATTTTTATCTGTGGAACTTTCTTTTTTATGCTGATAAACTTTGTTGTACAGATCAGGGTTATTATGGCTAACTAAAATGATTAAACATACAGTATATTTGTTAATTAACATAAAGCTGAAATAATATACAATATAAATATTAGATGAGAGATTTAAACTAAGCATATGGGAACTGAAGTAGATTTAAGTTGCAGCAAAAAATTACAAACTGGTAAAATTAAAACAATTAAAATATTAATTAAAATAAATATACTAAAATAAAAACTAAACTAAACCTAAATAGTAGTATATTTAAAAAAAACTAATAAAAATGACTAAAATAAAAAGATTAAAAAGATTAAAATGGAAAAATATATATAAACAAAGCTAATTCACTATATTATTAAAAACTGTAATATATAAATAATACAAAAATAACATTGGTACGATTTAATCAATTGTACATTTACTCGATTGCGATTTAATCAAGAGTTATATGTTTGTAATGTTTCAGTCTTGTTGCTTTACTTTATTATATTTATTATTAACCTTTATTGCAATATGTCTTGCCCCATATGCTTATATTTTAAGTGCATTAACAAAATGCCACAGATGCTGTCGACATAGCTTAACTTGTGTTGAACCCGGAACATGACTTAAAGGCCCATTATATATATGTGGTGATCTCTATCTATTGTTGTTTCAGTTTTACATTGAGCGTTATTTTAGAGCTTACAGTAAAAGAGGTGAGACTGTATTGACGTAACCGTGTGTTTGTTTTATGAGCGATAATGTCCCCCGTGGTGCTTTCCCAATGTTGTGTGAAAATGATATCACTGATGAGCAGGGGAAGTTTGTCTCGAACAGTAGCATTTGTGTCTCTAAAGTGTAATGTACACTACTATTCAAAAGTTTGGGATTTTTTATGTTTTTAAAATAAGCCTCTTATGCTCAAGGCTGCATTTATTTGATCAAAAATATAGTAAACACAGTAATATTGTGAAATATTATGACAATTTAAAAGAAGTTTTATTTTAATATATTTCAAAATGTAATTTATTTCTGTTGGCAAAGCTGAATTTTCAGCATCATTACTGTTCAGTGTCACATGATCCTTCAGAAATCATTCTAATATGCTGATTTGCTGCTCAAAAAACATTTATTATTATTATCTGTTCAAAACAGTTTAATATTGCTGCTTAATATTTTTGTAACTGTGATATTTTTTTTCAGGATTTATTGATTAATAGAAAGTTCCAAAGAAAGACATTTATTTGAAATATAAATCTTTTGTGACTATTAATATCTTTACTGTCAGTTTTAATTAAAAAAAAATTCACTTGACATATGAATGGTAGGCGACTAGGTAGGCTATTATTTGAAATTTTCTCTCTCTCTCTCTCTCTCTCTCTCTCTCTCTCTCTCTCTCTCTCTCTCTCTCTCTCTCTCTCTCTCTTATCCAGCATTCCTTGAATCTCATTCCTTTCCTTAGTCTCTCTTTGAGTTTTTCACCCCCATCTCACCCACTCTTCCTTTTCTTTTTCTCTGTGGTTTTCTCTCTCTTTCTCTCCCGCTGGGTCAGATTGCTCTCTGCCCTCATCTTTCCTCAGCCTGTCCCCAATAATCCTGCCCTCAATACCCGGAGCCCCAGACCCTTCTGCCCCGGTCCAGACCTCCATCACCCAGCCACTATCAGGTTCCTCTTTCTGCCTTTTCAGGATCTGACACCTCTTGCCCCCTCTACAATTCCCAACTATCTCTCTAAGACTCCAGCGCCAATCCACCTGGAGTGGGTTAGCAATGTAAGAGGCAGGCAGCAAGTGTGAAGACAAGACGACAATGGAAAAAGGTTAAGTGTTTCTTTTCCAAGTACAGTGCCTTTAAAAACATATTTACCAACTTGGACTTTTTCACTTTTTATTGACTGAGCTAGAACAGTTTTGAAAGGATTGAAATTCAAATAAGTTCATATAACTGTATCAGGGCAAATTCTGAATGTTGACTTGACAAAGCATTATTTAAAAGTCTTGGAAAAACAGATTAGATAGATACTGTGTAGACCGACAGACAGAGATCCGATGTTTCCACCTCTGGTGTTCCTTGCGTGCCGATCAAAAATGAGCAACAATTTTTTTATTATTATTATTTCAAATAAATTAAAGTATTTTTTTTTTGATAATGTTTTTTTATTTAATATTTTGTATTTTTATGAGATTTTATGGTATTAAATTATATTTATGCAGTAGTTATAATCCATTTATTCTTTTTTGAGCTTTGACCTGAACATTAAATTTCCAATTTAAACTGTCAAAAATCTTGAATGCTTTGCAGCACATACTTAATTTTGCTCTCTTATTAAAGAAGATACTTGGTAGATTATTGCTAAAGTGAAAAAGTAAAAACTTTAAGTGAACTTAATGTTAATGTTATAGAAGTTTATTGTTATGAAATATGCACAAAAATACTATTTGAATTTTTTATATGAAATACATATTTTCCAATACATGTTTTACTCTCAAACTGCAAGAAAATTAAAGCCATAGATCTAAATAAATTGTGTTCCAAATTTGAGGTTGATGGCTTTTAGTAAGATTTTGTTTGGGCGCAATACCAAACGTTTCCACTAGATGAAAATCATTTCCCATTCATTGCCTGTGTGGAATTTTTTATTTCTTAGCATTTCTTTAGCATTTCCAATCCTAAAGCCGAAAGTATACTTCGTTTTCTTACGCGTACACGACTGTATGACTACAGTCTAATGCACAGCTTTGCAACGTATATCCTTTTTGATACGCGTACACACGCATGCGCAGTTTTGAGCAATCTCTCGCCTCTGAGTTATTTTTTTTACAGTCTATGGTTACAACCAAGCGGCAACCTCCCGCGGTCTCCCTTGAAACCAACACAGATGTGACTTGAAACGGCAATTCATCGTCAACTGGTCGCTAGAGACAGGCTCCAAAAGGGAGCAGAATCTCATTGAGTCCCATGTTAAAATGCCCAACTTTACAGCAGAAAAAACGTTTACAGCCTGGTACAAATTGTGGTTTTGAGCTAATTTTGCCCTTCATGACAACTGTGAGGGCGGTGAATTTGTTTATAACTCATCCGTTTAAATTATATTAAGCCTTAAAGTTTTGCATAATTAAGGGCGTGGCCACTTGAGTGACAAGTGGATTGCCACTATGGTCGAGCTCTTTGCACATTTTCTGTTATCCGGATCTTGGCAGCGGCCGGCTTTTAGGTTTCAGAACTGCTCTTCGGAAACCTATGTGTGACGTCACGGGCACGATATCCATACGCGCGTACTCTTCTGATCACAAAATTCACATCACGCGCACTGTGTACGCTGACCCACGCGTACGCGTAGATTTCAGGATCATTTAACCTTTTTGAATTATGTTTGTTTTTGTTTTTTTTCTTTTTTACACAGCAAGTGCCAAATCCTTTACTAAGTTTGTATACCATTCCGATGAAGTAAAAATTTCTAAACAAAAAGTGCTAAACATTTCTAAACAGAAGAGCACCGGGTTAAATCTGTTTATTTTTAAGACCCACTATTATGTGTCAGATCTGATTTTTATTATTATTATTTATTTTTTACCATTCAGAGTGTAGTCGTTTTTTGCAGTATGTCCACATTGGTAGTCATAATAATTGAACCTACTGTATTTATGTAGGTTCAGACTTTAGGAATGGATGTTTTAAAATGTATTTTTCATAATTGATTATTTTCAGTTGGGCAGTATCCAAATCTGATCACATTTGTTGCAGACAACTAAGACTAGAACATGCACTGTTAGTGTGGATATATGTTTTAATTAGGTTGTTGCAACACCTGATGTAACCTGTCACAAAAAATAATGAAAAAAACATGAAATCTGATCTAATCTGACTGAAAGGAAGAAAATTATTTTATTGCATGTCAACTATGAAAGTGAAAATGTCATGCATGTTTTTTTTCTGGCTCAGACTACAAACTAAACTAGTTTGTGTCAGATAAGCAAAGTAAAACTCATCATTATGGCCTTAGTTTTAACATAAAAATAAAATTGTTATTATTAGTGTCTAAAAGGTCAACTGAAATCCTCTGTGGTTTTAAAGTTGTAAAACAATAAGTTGTAAAAACAATCATTGCAAGGGAGTGAATACTTTTTATAGTCACCATACATCCACATTTATCCAGAAGAGCAAGTATTGTGTTTGAATAGGTGCCTGACAGATCACTGGGGTGGTGTCCCATGGACGAGTTCATTTTTCAGAAATAATGTGTCCTGGGACGTATTTGGAAGAGAACACTACCATCAAGGATATTCTTGGAGCCTTGAAAGGCACATATGTATATTTAGTGTACGTGTGGGTTTTGGTGGCTCCTGTCTTGTAAACCTTGGTGATCAGAAGGGACTCTGAGAGAGTCCTGCTGTGTTTTTTGGCAAAGAATTGTGTCTATTGCAGTACTATATATGTGTTTATGAGTGCTGTGACACAACCATGTGACTGCTCTTGATTACTTTAGACCTAACTTGATTATCATCTGCATTGCATTAGTTAAAACAAACATTACTGCCATTGTGTGAATAACATGTAATCAAGTAAAATAAAAAATAACCGTAATCTGAGCATTTTAAAATGTAATCTAATTACAATTTAATCCAGATGAAATATAATCAGCTACTACATAGCATCTTTAGCTCCCTTTACACCAGTAGGCTTTAATTCCTGCACGTAGCTTTCATACCACAGTTTATTCACAACAATAATGAAACCCTATGCGAAAGGATATGCATATAACAAGCTTGGTGCCCCCGGGTGCAACAAGGTCAGTGGCTGATCTTTTGTAGCAGCACTAATGAGAATTCAATTAAACAAAATGCACTTCCGTCGTCACGATGACCTAATGAGAGGCATGGTATGGTGGGAAAACCCAGCACCTATGCGAGCACGCAAGTGACACTATGCTGTACCCCATACACTAATGCGAACCCACCAACTGGTGCCTGCTTCATTCAGCGGAGCAGCGACGGGGTGATAAAAGAAAGAGTGGGGTGAAAGAACAAGCTTAATTACCAGAAAATGCAATCAGCGCACTCACAGACAATAGCCGGGGCATGGACCTCATTGGGGTTACCCGAAAGGGCCCAGTGGACAATTGGGTCATTGACATCAGATTGCTTGACAAGTCCCCGCAGGGCAGAGGAGAGTTCAAAAACCAGAGCAAAATCGAGAAGTTTGTCGCTGAATCTGTCGGAAAGGGCCTGTCAGGAGCGATTAGCGCGCCCTCCAAGCGCCCAAATGATCAAAAGGTCCTGTCCCTAACACACACACACACACTGGCCCCTGCCGCTGCAGGTTTAATCTGAATTTGCATGGCTCTGTGTCTCAGTCTTCCTCAGGCATGATATAATTACTGTGATGAGAGCTGCCCCATTGGCTCAGTGCTGTCTGGAGTTGTTTTGCAAGCTAGCTGAGTTTGGAGAGTGCAGTCAGTCGAAGAGCTGGTGAAGATTGTCTGCTAACGGTGATTTAGTCTTGCCATCAGTCTGTCAGTTTTCTATGGCACTCTTTCTGTCTCTCGTGCTGTCTTAATGCTGTGCCCTATAAGCTCTGTAATGTTAGGGGGCAGGAGCAACTAGCTGTTGAGCTGAACTTGCCAGCGTGTGCATGTGGGTATTGTTAGAGAAAATTTAAACTAGGTCCGAAGTACTTTTTTTACTTTTTGGCACAAGGCACAATATGTAAGATTTTTGGATTCAAATATCCAAAAACCACTAGAACAATGTTATATATTTTGTTGACTTGTGTACTTTATCACAAATGTTTCCAAGAATCTTTAAATCCAGAGAAATAAGCAATTTTAACCAGGACACGGACCGTGTCCGTGTGTTGCCTATCAATTACATCATACCCGTGTAGAAATCATGGAAACACTAAAGACGCTTTAATATATTATGTGTTTTATCAGACAGGTGAGCAACTGTTTGGATACATCCATCAACAGAAAACTAATCATTGTTATATAGCTCAACACGGTCGTCTGCAGCTTAATAAAAGCTCTGCAAAATCAGGGCATCATCAAGCTACGCCTTTGATTTGAATAAGCGACCTCTAGTGGTGAAAAATTACATATTGTGGCTTTAAGGCATCTTTAGATCTTTAAGTGCATGATACATTGTTTCTGTTTAACTCTTGAATATCATGTGGAAATGTTTTTTTAGGGGTTCAAGCACGAAGTGCTGAAACCCTATTGTAATTGTTAATTTTCCCATGATGCATTATTCTCCATCTAAAATTGATCGGGCAGACCAAACCGTAAGTCGTAGAGACTTGAAACTTTCAGGGCTGGTAGTACTCACACCGACTACGAACGTAACCGAGGGGCGCCCCAATCGGCCTGACGGGGGCGCTGCAGCGGTCAAAAGAACGAAATGGCTCATAACTCCTAAACCGTTAGGCGTAGGCTCAAGTGTCGTTGGAATCCTTGGCTCAAGACGGACACAATGCATGCCTCGGATTGGCTTGCCCTTCAGGCGGCAATTTCGAGATATTTAGGTTTTTTTGAAAAACCTACTTTTGCGCACTACTCCCAGGTTTTTTCCCTGATCGGAACCAAACCATTGCAGAAATGTTCTTTGGAGAGAGAATATCATTAATTACGAAAAAAATTCGAAATTTCAATTCATGGTCGCTAAGGGGAACCAAAATGTTTAATGTCTCCAGGGCTACTTTTACTAAAATGACCGGAATTTTTTGATCGGAATGAGATATTTTCACTAAACTCGGGTCACATGTCTATGAGCTCAAATTTAGGTCACATAAAAAAAATTGCAACAATTGGCCACTTGGTGGCACTGTAACAGGGGGAAAAAATCATGAAAATGGCTATAATCGCACCCAACCATTAGTCTAATAATAATTGGCATGCAGTGTCTTTGTCCAGGGTGCCATTATAGTCTATGAGAACATTGGCATATCTCAAAAATGCATAATCGGCACAATGCCCTGAAGGAGCCTGAGAAGAGTCCAACGATACCAGACATGGCAGGTTTTGCCTTATGGTTTGTGTAACGTGTAATTTTTTCGGCTTACAAAACTTTCTCAATTATCTTCGAAACAGCTAGTCTGATTGAGACAAAACCACCACAGGAAATTTAAAAACATAGGTCGATAGCTAAAAAAATAATGTCCAAATGTCAAAATTATGATAGGAAGTAAAATCCAATCAATGTTGCCCATGGGTTATTTTTATACTCTCATAAGTATACTGTAACTGTCTATAATGGGGTGTCCAATCCTGCTCCTGGAGGGCCACTGTCCTGCAGAGTTTAGCTCCAACCCCAATTAAACACACCTGAACCAGCTAATCAAGGTCTTAATGGGCATACTAGAAACTTCCAGACAGGTGTGTTGAGGCAAGCTGGAGCTAAATTCTGCAGGACAGTGGCCCTCCAGGACCGACTTTGGACACCCCTGGTCTAGAACTTCAAAATGAAATTAGATATTTATAACAAATTTGACACACATATGTATGGACACACTCTGAGGACACCTTAAAAAGTGGTGGAGATTGTGCAAGACGTTGGTGCTATAACTGCTTTAAAAAAAACTTTAAAAAAAAGGTCTTTTTCCATCTATGATCTAAGTTTATTTATTTATCTGAAGTGGCTACTCTTCCTGAGGTCCCAACAAGTAAAAAATAAAATAAAAAAAAAACTACATTAAATCCACTACAATTAAAAGTCAATGAAACATACAAACCCAAAATTCATTCCAAATATCAAAATCAACAATTTACTATATATTGTGCCATTAAATTCTCCTTTAAAGCTTTTTTAAAACTTTTAAAAAATGTTTTACTTAAAATATGTAATATCCGATGGTAAATCATTCCATATTTCCATTCATCTATATGTTGCAGTATGTTGTTTTACAGTAGTTTTCGAAACAGGAAGTAAAAAATATCCCTTTGATGCATGCCTGATGTTGAAATTATGACTAGTACTAATATATAAAAGTTGACATTACAGGACATTAGGAACTCTAGACAGAAATATTTCTTATAAAACAAAGCAGAGACAATCTTTCACCAGTGGCCAACCTAAAGTTTTGTGCATTCTTATTATATTAGCCCTTCTATTACAGTTTTAAAGGAAGTTGTGCGGCTCTGTTCTGGACTGATTATAATTATTCCAAGTCTTTACTTGAACTCAACCACACCACTGGGCAATAATCTAAGTAAAAATCATTGTTTGCACAATTCAAGCCCTTGCAGCGTTGTGGTAAAAATTTTGCACATCTCTAATAACTGACAAACCTCTTCCCATAACTGTTGGTAACCCGGCTAACCCTAGCCACCAGTAAATGAGTTAAAACTTGTAAAAAGTTCATAAAACAAAAGAATAAAAGTGTGTTTTAGAAGGGAAAGAGATTCATTCAATCAATGATTGTGCTGCAGACTGAGCCAATAGTAGAGCTGCATTCACGTCCCGCCACTGTCAGAAAGTCAGATCGTAACGTTAATCTAACAAAAATTGTGATTGAGTGCACATAGAAACTTGGACTTTGGATACGTCAGCTGAACATTTGTCGTCGGAGAGACAGATAAGTGGAAATCTGAGGAGTAGAGATGGATCGGATCCAGAGTGTATTTCAGAATAATCTGAAATAGTGCTTCTATCTGGCTTTGGTGAGTGAAATTTCAGATATTACTCTGATGTTATGTAAAAGAAATGTCAGAGTTTCTGAAATGATTCGTTCTGAGCAGAGTTGAGTACACATGCACTAAGGTGACCAGATTTCTGAAATGAAAACCGGGACATTTCCTATTTGAGTGGTAATTTGTTATTATTTTTTTTAATAAAAAAACAGGGACAATACATTTTTGATTTTTTTTGGTTGTTGTTGTTGTTGTTGTTGTTGTTGTGGGCTCCCTATATTATTATTAACATTAATAATTATTATGATTTTGTTTGATTATTAGGATTTTTGGTCTGGATTTTATGCAATTCAACGCACCCGCAAGAAACAAACAAACCATGAAAACAGTTAATGGTAACCATTGTAAATAACAAGCAGTTCAAAACAATATTATAACATGACTTAACAAAAACACATTACAAAAATAATGTGTAATGCATTTAAAAAAAAATTAATAATAGCATTTTAATAATATAATAATAATTTTTAATAATAATATTTAATATAATTTTATTATTTTAATAATGATTTTTAATAATAGCATTTTAATAATAATTTATTATTATTAAAAATAAAACAACATAAATATGATATATAAACCTATTTAACAAATATTTTAATATTTTATAATTGTATTTAATATTTTAATTTTCACAAGTTAATACTATATAAATAAAAAAATTATATGTTTTTTACTTCAAATGTTTTGTTACGTTTGTGCTTGAAAATAACTATTACTTTCCTCAATTGGTCTTGTTGTTTTGCATTTTAAGCTTATTTTAAGCAGAAAGTATGTGTATTCTGCACATGTATTTGTTGCAAATGTAATTGTTTAGGTTTTTTATATTTATAGTTCAGATGTGCGGTAATCATTGCTTTGTGACTGCGGAACTTTTGGGGACAAAACAATCCCGCACCCTGTTTTTGCTCTGTTATAAAGCACATGTAAACAGTATTACAGTATTGACGCGCTCTGCTCTCGGTTACATTCTTCATGAAGTAGCGGGCTAGCGGCGCGCGCGCAACCAAGTAGAGTCAGCGTAGCTCACAGCGCCATCTGCTGGTGAAAATAATCACTACACGGTTGCTCCTATAACCAGCCGCTGCTGTATGTTGGGTGGGCGCTTTTTTTGCAATATATTTGCGGGTTGTTTTGAACGACCTGTAAAACGGGGACACTTCCGGGGACAGAACCAGTGTTGCCAACTTAGCGACTTAGTCGCTATATTTAGCGACTTTTCAGACCCCTTTAGCGATTTTTAAAAAAAAAAATTTTAAGCGACTAGCAACAAATCTAGCGACTTTTTGGACAAACCTCAGTAACTTTATATAACTTTATATATCACCAGTACTGTCCTGCGAGGACAGTCTCCGTGTCTACCCTATTTAGTGAATGGCTGAGAGGAGCAGCGGCGCATACCGGTGAACGCACACAGCAGCTGACAGACGTGAATGAGCGAGCTACACATGAGCACACAGTGTTGCCATGGATTTATCACTTATCTGCTTCCTTTGTTTTATATTTAAGGTATTTAGTTTGACCCGTTATGATTTCCATTCTTCTCTTGTGATTATCACTTATATTACTCACTATCACAGAGCTTTAGTTCATCCAGTTTCTGGCATCTCTCAATTCAGATTATTTTACACATATAAAAATGTAATCATTCACTATATCATACTCGTTCTATTGTATGACAAAAATATATAGTAAATGAGAACATATTTATTGGACAGTCGGCTGTATTATATTATTTTAAAATACAGTATGTGAGCACGGATTAGGAGAGAAAACACATTAGGCAGACGTGGTGACGTCAAGTATATGCTAATTGCCGTATGACGTCATCTAGCAACATTTAGCGACTTTTTGGGCAGGCTTTAGCTACTTTCCTTGGAAAATAGTTGGCAACACTGGACAGAACACCAAAAACCGGGACTGTCCCCGGAAAACGGGGACGTCTGGTCACCCTAGTGCACAGTGCGAGCTGAACTGATTAGCACACGGGCTAAAGCTACCACGTGTAAAAAGGCTAATTGTGTCATGAAATTAGTCCAAAAGTGATTTATAAGTGTCAATGCAATAACTGTTGGAAAGTTGGATTAATGTGTAATTTGAGCTGTGTGTATATAATTCATTATGGGAATGTCTTAATGAAAGATTAGTAATCCGTTTGATTTTTGCTTTTGGAAATGAGAGACTCTATTTTTTTTTTTTACTTTAACTGATCAAAAGAGAGAGTAACAACTCTTAGAACTGAATCATTTGATTTTGCAAAATCGTTCGCTAATTTGTCGATTCATTCATGGACTTTGTTCAACCGAGTCAATTCATTTGTTTCTGTATTTCCAATTCATATTGTTAAATGTGCTGTTTACTCTTTGAAGGGAAAGTGATTTATTGGAAGGAGTTCTGAATTATATTCTATGTTTTGGGTCAAATCAAATATTTAATTACTTTAATTTAATTTTACATTTCGGTTATTGAATATTATATCTTGTTTGAGGCTTTATTGTTGTAAATTGCTTTTGTCAAATTGAAAGAGACAGACAGTGTTTTTGTTTTTGAGAATCTACTTTATTTACACATTGTGTAAAAAGTGTGAAACCCCATCAAATCAAACCACTTGGTAACGCTATAACATGAAAATGGCTTTAACCAGCTGACCGTTAGTCCGATTAACTTGAAAATTGGTTTGTCCTGTCTTTGTCCAAGGTGCCACAATAGTATATGAGGACACTGAAGTATCCCAAAAAAAAAACATTGCCACCATCGGCCAATAAAGTTTGAGCACCTATTAGACCAGATTAACGGAGGCTGATCAGAGCGAAACTCGATGGGCATGCTCTACTCATGGTCTAGAGTTCTGAAAGAATTTTGAAAGAAATTGACTTATCCTCTACTGCCACCTGCTGGTTAAAATAGTAATTTTGTCATACTACTCACTAATGCTGTTCTATAATTCATATTTAGACTTTGCAAATGTTATAATAGTGACTTTATAATCATTTTTTGTCATTTATCACTTCATTTCACCTGAGCTCTCCGTTTTAATTAATTTAGTCCTTAGACCTTAAATGCAAAATGCCGTAAAATGCTTAAATGCTTGAACTCCGATAAATGCTGCTCGCAGCTTTAATTTTTGAAAACATTGAAAAATGAAGGTATGAGATTATTATTTGCATGAAGAACCACTACGTTTTTTTTTAATTGTAACATTATTTTAATTAAATTAAAACAATCAAGCACATTTTCCTCCCTAATTTTCATTACTATAACACCCTGTTGAGACACGCTGATGCTGGCTTTTTTTTTTATTAAACTCTTTATAAATGTATGTACAGTTTGGGTTTCAGTAAGATTTTTTTAATAAAATAAATTAATACTTTTAATCAGCAAGAACAAAAGTGACAGTAAAGATATTTATAATGTTACAAAATTATTTATATTTCAAATTTTGTTCTTTTGAAGTTTCTATACATCATTGAATCCAGATTCTATTCAGAATATGAGTCTGATACTGCTCCATTGGGCTGTGATTATGGGGCGTCTTTCAACCGAACCAGGAAAGAAAATGCCTCTGCACTCAATTGGATAGTCCTACAACCAATCAGAGCAACGGAGTAAGTGACGTATGTTGAGCGACGCAAAGTTGTAAACAGAACTCAACTACACGCACGCTGGAAGAAGTAGAAGAAGAAGATGAGTGTAAACGATCTTTGCCGGTGTTGTGAAAAGAATTTAAGGATACATGGAGTACTTACCAACACGATCCTCATTTTTGAGAGAAATAGTAAAGGTGAATGCATATACGAACAAGTTCTCCGTTTAGGATTAGAACTCATTAGAACCCAAACGCTCTTTGGTGACATGGATGATTACGTTACTGTTGATCATCTGTCCATCATCGTATAAAGCCTGCCCTGACAATTTGATTGGTCCAAACAGCTCTGGTTCGAGCATAGTTGCTCCACAACGGATAAAGTCCAGACCGAACTTCCCGACTTCAAATGTTGTGGGCGGGGCTAAGTTCGGCTGGCATCCAGGCTAACAATTAAAGCAATTGTTCACCAAAAATGTTAAAAAATGTCATCACTTACTCACCCTCACGTTGTTCCAAACCTGTATGAGTTTCTTTCTTCTGCTGAGCAGAAAAGAAGATATTTTGAAGAATGTTGGTAATCAAACAGTTGACGGTACTATGGAAGTCAGTAGCTACTGTCAACTGTCTGGTTACCAACGTTCTTCAAAATATCACTTTTTTTTTGTCCAACAGAAGAAAGAAACTCATAGAGGTTTGAAACAACATGAGGGTAAGTAAATGACGACAAAGTATTAATTTTGGGTTAACTATCCCTTTAAGTGCTATCAAATCACTAAGGCCAAAGTCCTTAGAGTAGATGTACAGCATAATTTAATCCAAATGTATATGTTTAAACGAAAAAAACATTCTGCTAATGTTATTGTTTTTAAGAATGATCCAGTACAACGATGCTTATTTGGCCTGTTTTCTCACCCCTTCAGGCATAATTTGTCCATTAAGCAGCGACAAAGCCACTATTATTCAGCACCTTGAGTGACTCCATCCGTAAACAACTGATGTCAAAAGGCCAGACAGTGAAAGTACAGTAACGTGATTTTGGCTTGGGAGTGAGAGTGCGTGAACATGGGGAACATGCCGATCTCTCACTGAAAGACCTGTCCCCTTTCATCACTGTCTGTTAAATCTATTGTGGCAGATCAGGGAAGAGTGCAGCTATTCCAACAGGGCACAATTGACCTTGTGTGGCCTTCCCCAGCAGCTGTCACATTGCCACACTGAAATGGAGGCAATTAGCCGCACTGTCTCTAGAGCTGTGTGTCTGTTACCGTCACAGTCAAATGTGCTGCACACATCCATATAAACACACAGGTACATATAGACAGATCTAATGGATGTAGGAAGTTCACACTAGCAGAGTAACCACATGTGTAGTTCATCACATTAACTGTGGACATGATCCACTAACATTTAACAGCCAGAAAATGTCCAAAAACTAAGGGGTCCTATTATGCTTTTTTACATTTTCAACTTTCTTTAGTGTGTAATGTTGCTGTTTGAGCATTAAAAAGGTCTGCAAAGTTACAAAGCATTATAAAGTCCACTCCAAAGGGAGTTATTCTTTATATATCAGTAAGCACTGTTTCTGAACTCCCTGAAAAGCCTTGAATTTTGATTGTAGTCTTGTTCTCTTCTGGGGAACGCACTCGTCACAATGCCCAAGGCATACGCAAAGGGGGTGAGCGAGGCCTGGTTGAGTTGCATTAGTAGTGTGTTGTCGCCATGTCCAAGAGACGCTGTTTATTCCACTCCGGATCTAATGCTGGTTTGGTAAGGGGCGGGACATTTGTGAAACACGCTCAAAGTGGTTTACCAATCAACACACACTGATCCAGCCGACCAATCAGACCACATTGCGCTTTTCAGAAGGAGGGGCTTCATTGAGACAGGAACTAAACAGAATGTTACTGCCAGACTGGGAAAAGAGGTGCTGCAATAATGTAAAATGTGTGAAAAATTAGGAGTTTTTTGAATAGTCAAGCATGAAAAGTTGAAAACATATTCTAGTAGACCCCCAAAAACAAAATCAAGACTTTGTAAATAGTTCATTTCAATAGTTCAAGGTTACAACGGGGCTAAAGGCTCCATGGGGTAAAAGGCGCCTTTGTTTTTATTTTCCTCTAAAGCACTAGATGGCACAAAAACTTGCCTCAGCACTTTCCAAAACATCCGCTTTTCAGGATGCATGTGGAAATTTGACTGATCCTTGACGTGATCAAGGGCAGCAGTGCAAAGTTGATTCTGTGCTAATTTTATCTCATATTTGATGGTTTTTAAAATTATGTAGATTTAAGTAGCAAATGCGAATCGCTAAAATTATTATTTGGTTGTAATTTAGTAAATTGAATATTAATCATTTCATATAATAAAATACAATTTAATGTTACTACTGTAAATCTATAATAAATTATTATGGGATCCCATTCAATGCTTTCAGAATCTTTACTTTTTAAAATAATTTTGTTTATGTATTTTTTAAATATAATTTTGTATTAACATATTTTATTGACAGTATATTTATTAAACAAAAATTAATCCTTTTATTTATCAAAATAAACAGAAAATAGTGCAAACGTTGCTTAAGTGATTATTTTGAACAAGTATTAACTTGGACATGATTAAAAACATATTATTGTAGTTTAAGTATATGTATAAATAATGTGTGCCTTTTGCCCTATGTTGGTTGCCACCTTTCCACCAAAAGATTTTTAAATAAAATAAACCACTTTTATGATTTATTTTCCCACAAAATCTGTTGCTCCATAAATGTTCAATACAAACATATATATTTTTTCTGCAATCATGCACTACGGGAATAGTAAAAAGCAATTTTTTTCTTAAAGGGATAGTTCACCCAAAAATGAAAAATACCCCATGATTTACTCACCCTCAAGCCATCCTAGGTGTATATGACAGTCGGAGTTATATAAAAAAAAATGTCCTGGCTCTTCCAAGCATTATAATGGCAGTGAATGGCAGCCCAAAATTTGAAGCTCAAAAAAGTGTATCCATCTATTATAAAAGTAATCCACACGACTCCAAGGGGTTAATAAGGGCCTTCTGAAGCGAATTGATGGGTTTGTGAAAGAAAAATATCTATATTTATTTTAATAGTATAAAGTAAAATATCTAGCTTCCGGCGGACCGCCTTCTGTATTCAACAAACTGGTGTAACTATGACATTGGACATAGCGTAAGCATTTTGAACTGTGAGAGGCGTTACACTTTCTTCATAACTTGAATACAGAAGAAGGTCTGCCGGAAGCAAGATATTTTACTTTATAGTTTTAAATATTTTTCTTACACAATCCTATCGATTTGCTTCAGAAGGTTTTTATTAACCCCCTGGATTACTTATATAATGGATGGAGGCACTTTTTTTGAGCTTCAAATTTTGGGCTGCCATTCATTGCCATTATAAAGCTTGAAAGAGCCAGGACATTTAATAAAACTCAGATTGTATTCGTCTGAAAGAAAAATGTCATATACACCTAGGATGGCTTGAGGGTGAGTAAATCATGGGCTAATTTTCATTTTTGGGTGAACTATCCCTTTTAGCCTCGTACCTTATCTATTGTTTTATCATTTGAAACTTACTTTTGTGAAGTATTTTGTTTAAAATGTGTGCTTGTGCTGTGTTTTATCTAGTGAAATAGCATTCATCCATTAAGCTGGCTTAAGTGACCAAACACTTTTTAGACACTTTCAGATTATGTAAATGTATATGCAAATATAGTTTATCATCTACAGGAAAAGAGGAGATTTAAGGACAAGTCCATGTTATAATTCTTGGCCAGAAATGAAGGAAATTCCTATCATACTTTAAAACATGGGTGGGGCATGTGTCATTGGGTATTGTGGTTTGCTATTCACAAATGACTGTGCAATACTTACTGACTGGTTTCAAAATACAAACACCCACACCTTAACACAGTTCATCTTGAAAGCTGTAGTTTGTGGTCGTCCGTAGCTGAATTCAGCTTTGAATGGTGGTTAATCAGTTTAAACATGTTGAAACATTCTTGTATGAGTCTGTACAATGACACAATTCAATGACACAATATAAAAACCTCACATCAAAGAGGAGTCCAGGGGCTGAATCAATCCATTATTTAACAGGTTGCCATTCACACAATTTCCTCTTCATTCAAAAACCATATATATTACATTTTTAATTTATTCCAGTGATGGCAAATCAGTTATTTTTTGTTTTTTTTTATTTTCATTGATGCTCAAAACAATACACAAGTTATAACAAATAACAACCGAATACAAAAACAAAACAAAAAACAACTGGAGGGGAATAATATAAATTAAACATGTTGATAAATTATGAGAATTACATGACACTGGTCCAAAACGCAGCAGCTCGAGTTCTTACTAGAACCAGGAAGTATGACCATATTAGCCCGGTTCTGTCAACACTGCACTGGCTCCCTATTAAACATCGCATACATTTTAAAATCTTGCTAATTACTTACAAATCACTAAATGGTTTAGCTCCCCAGTACTTGAGCGAGCTCTTAACGCATTATACTCCATCACGTCTATTGCGGTCTCAAAACTCTGGCCAGTTGATAATACCTAGAATATCAAAATCAACTGCAGGCGGTCGATCCTTTTCCTATTTAGCACCCAAACTCTGGAACAGCCTTCCTAGCATTGTTCGGGAAGCAGACACACTCTGTCAGTTTAAATCTAGACTAAAAACACATCTCTTTACTATGGCATACACATAAAACATTTTTAATTTATATTTTATTCAAATTGTTAGGCTGCATTAACTAGGTCAGCCGGAACCGGGAACACTTCCCATAACACCTGATGTACTCGTTACATCATAAGAGGAATGGCATCTACGCTAATGTTAGTCTCTCTGTTTATCCCGAGGTTTACTGCAGTCAGCCGGATCCGGCCCGTATCCAGATCAGATGGTGGACCAGCGCCCAGACATTACCAACTCATCCCTGAAGTGTCTCCAGAGACCGTGTCAATTAGTCTCTCCTCTGAAATTGCTCATCGACATGGCATCCTCAATGGATCCATCTCCGGCGTGATGACTCCGATATTTCGAATATTCCTATTTAATAATTGTTTAATCGACACGCCATCCACAATAAACCCGGCGTGATGCCTCCGATCTTTCGAATAATCCGATCTAATATGACTTCTGACCTATAAGGCTGCCAAAATAATAAACATACACTGTTTGTTAATTGGCCAGAGGAGAACTGGCACCCCGACTGAGACTGGTTTCTCCCAAGGTTTATTTTTCTCCATTAGGCCACCTGATGGAGTTTTGGTTCCTTGCCACTGTCGCCTTTGGCCTGCTCAGTTGGGGACACTAAATTTTCAAATAAATATCCAAATATATTTAATTGCTAAACTAAATTATATCAACTACATTACTTAAATATATATGATAATTGAAATGAGCTGATGACATCACCGTTTTCTCCAGAGCGGCTGTACAGCCGAATCAAATTCTGTTCATTATTTTCCTGTTTAACACAGTGAAGCTGCTTTGAAACAATCTGCATTGTAAAAAGCGCTATATAAATAAAGTTGACTTGACTTGACTTGACACTGAAAAAAGGAAAAGAATTGCAAACAGATAATGTTTTTCTGGCTTTTTTGTTCTCAGATAATTTAATTGGAAAGAGGTATTTTCCAAGTTCTTTAACAAAAAATAAGAAAGAGAGGCTTAGCATTTTCTTAGTAGATTTACGAATGTGGAATTTAGTGAGTAACGATCAGATTAATTACAAAAAATTTACCTTTTTTAGATTGATCATAATTAACAAAGCCCAGTACCACATCCTTCCAATACAATACACATTCTTTATAAATTTCATTCCTAATAAATCCTAATACATCTTGCCAAAACATTTTAGTAAAGGGACAATGCCAAAAAAGTTGAACCACAGTTTCCTCAGAGTTGTCACAGAAAGAGCAACTGGAGGGAATATCCTTTTTGAACTTTTTTTAGGTAGTGACTTGCAGGGTAACACTTATGAATAATTTTAAAAGAAATCTCTTTTACTTTATTGGTTAAAAAAATAGATGTGAAGCATCCACACTTTTTTTCCAACAGATATTACCAACTGCATTATTCCAGTAAGCGGTCACAGGTGGTAATGCAACAACGTCGTGCTGTAATAGTGAACAGACTGATCTATTATTATTTCTATAGGGTGAAGCAAAACACAATTTGCCAACCTGAGTACTGACCAAACTCAGACAGGTTGGAAGTAGAGATTGAGTACTTCTCAATAAAGAAAGAGCACCTGATGGGATTGAATCCATAACCATTGAAAATTCTTTGGGAGAAACAGGAAACAGAAAATGATCTACAAATTCCTTATATGAAAACGACAACCCTTGAAAATTGATTAATTGACTAAGATATTTTTATCAAACCAGTTCTGAAAAAATATAATTTATTCTTGTATAAAATATTACAGTTATTCCAAATCAAATATTTATGAGGTGAAAAATTGTGCTTAAAGTCAAAAGAGCCTGCTTATGAAAAGCAGATAATGTTACAAAGCTGAATTCTCAGCACCATTACTCCTGTCTTCAGTGTCACATGATCCTTCAGAAATCATTCTAAATTCTAAATTTGGTGCTCAAGAAACATTTCTTCTTATTAATGTTGAACAGTTGTGCTGCTTAATATTTTTGTGTAAAAAGATCAAAAGGACAGCATTTATTTAAAATGGATTCTTTTTTGTAATCATGTAAAAGTCTACTGTCACATTTGATGAATTAAAAAAATTGAATTGTGGTGTATACACATACAAACGCATTTTCTATCCTGCTCTTGGTTGTATTACAGGATTCAAACTACTATTTTGAGGCATAAATCGTTTATTTTCTAAATGTAAATTTCAATTTCCTATCTGAAATTTCAAACTGACCCTATTATCATATTATCAAAGGACAAATACAGTTGATATCTCCCTGTTCCTCTTTTTAATAAAGTGTATGGTTGTATACAGTGTATGGTTTACAGCTGGAAGGCAGAATTCTTTGGGACTTTCCATGTTCTGTCAAAGGCAGTTTCAAACAAATCTGAGGTGAATCTCAGAGCACAAATGTGCTATGAAATGCAATAATTCTGCTTTTTAAATCTATGAATACTAGTAAACCTTATACATACCTAAACTTCTATACTGAAGAGGTCAGCATGGTTATTATTCCCCAAATTATTTGTGAGGTTGTGAAAAATACAAAAACTTTTCTTTTAATCATAAAATTATTATATTGAACTTATTTTAGCTGTTTAAAGGTAACTTATCATAATATCGAATTACATTATTTTTTTCATGCTCACCCTGTTTACTAAAGTCACAGTTATGTTTCTCATGGTCAGATGTGTAGATTAGTAGTACCATAAAAAACACTAAAAAGTTCATTATAGAAAGAAAATAACTTTATTCTATTCTATTTGACCCGATTCTCAAAGAGACGAGGAGGCCTCAGACAGTTATAATAAAGTTGACCCTGTCCTTGTTTCCTATTGTACTCTAGCGGGTCAGTGGACCACATAATCTCTGGCTTTGATTTAGGCTTCAAGCTCAACGTAACGGGGCTAGACTGGAGTTTAGCAGTTGGAGACTTGCTTGCTCTTGTTCTTTCTCTCTCTCTTTCCTTTTGTGCAGACATAAGCCCATAGGATGGAGCAAGTGTAATCCTGTGTTCTTAAGACCAGCACACGGCCGTGCTGCTAATGAGTGACCGCACTCTCACCCCGAGCAGCAAAAACACACTAGGCTCAAGTATTCGAAGGCCATCGGAGGGGAACCTGTTTATAACATTCTGTTTGGTGACTATAATACTTTTTGTATGAGTTTTCTGACCATTGCTTTAGCAGTACTGCTTTGCAAGCATGCCAGTTAAGGTTGTTTAAATGTAAAAATCTGAAACACAGAAAAATGACAATTCTGTCATCATGTAATTCTAAACCTATTTTTGTTGGTATTTGTCCATAAAATGAAAGTCAGTAGGGTCCAATGTTGTTTTGAACCCCACTGACTTCTACTGTATGAACAAAAACATCCTATCCACTTTATATTCCTACGCCCCATGACGCTTTGCGCGAATTATGGGTGTATCTTCCGTTAAGCTGTAAACAATCAGAGAAAGGTTCGCTCTATGAACGCAATAATACTTAACTGGGTACAATGAGATGACATTATTCTACTCACCCTTCAACCATCGAACATTAAAAAGACATTTAAAAGTGTAAAAGCATCAACAAGGTACTTCAAACAGACCATGAATAACCCCAAAAAACACGATTCTTTCCACAGCAATAACGGACAGGTTAAATATCACTGTAGTAATAAATATATCTGTATTATGTAACATACGTTGCCTTAATCAAAAATGTTCATTAACTTCAGCATTGCGTGATACTATTTCAAAGTGATTTCCAACATTTTGACAGATAATAAATTGTACCTGTGAAAACAAACCTGAAAAGAGACGAGAGGATTTGAGAGGAGAAAAACGAGAGATTCTTCGTGCATTCCAGTTAATTATTAATGGTATATATCGTAAATTAAATCAGAAGAACATACCACAAATGTGCATTATATGTTGTCCTTCTATTACAGCGGAATGCAAAGGGGAAAAAAGAAAATAATCAGGAGGAAACAAATGTAGCGACCGAAAAGAGGTCTTGCCATAGATATTCTTGTTATAACATGCCATGTTAAAATACCAAGCATTGTGTTATTCTCATAATGGCTGAAAATAAAACATTAAGGAAAATTGACAGCTAATTCGGATAAGCTTTGTTTGTAGGGCAACCTTATGATTTGAAATTATTTGTTTCAGTCTTTTTGAATGGAAGTTCCCCAAACCGGAAGTGCCACCCATAATTCAAAACACAGTAGGCTCATCAGGAATAAGGTGGATACAAAAGTCTTCATTTGTGTTTCACAGTATAAAGAAAGTCATACAGGTTTAGAAAAGTATGAGGGTGAGTAAATGATACCAAAATGTAATTTTTTTTGGTGAACTGCACTCTTAAAAATAAAGTTTCTTCATTGGCATCTATGGTCCAATGAAGAACTTTTAACCTGCATGGAACATTTCTATTCTACAAAATGTTCTTTATAGTGGACAAAGGTTCTTTAGATTTAAAAAAATGTTCTTCACACTAAGAAAAAAAAGAGCTGCATCCGAAATCGCATACTGTCGGAGTAGGACTACATTTGAATTTGAATTTACTATGAGGCCGTTAAAAAGTACATTTTGTATAGAATGAATGTGGGCTAGGGAAGTATGAATGAAATTCGGACGTACTATCGCCATGCTGTTACTGTCACGTGACCTACCAGCATCCGTTGCCTCATTTTACTGCCATTCATAAATCCTCTCCCATGGCCTCATGGGATAGTAAACTGTCCATCGAATGCACACTTCAGAATCTCGTCAGAATTAGTAGGTCATCTGGGAACTTTTCACCTACTGTTTTTTGCACACTATATAGTAGGGAAGTATTCGATTTCGGACACAGTAGGTTCTTTTAAGAACTGTTTACCAAAAGGTTCTTTGGGGAACCAAAAATGGTTCTTCTGTGCCATTGGCGCAAAAACTCTCTTTTTGAACCTTTATTTTTAAGATTGAATTCCTTTAAAGGCACAATATGTAAGATTTTTGGATTAAAATATCCAAAAACCACTAGAACAATGTTATATATTGTGTTGACTTGTACTTGTACTTACATTATCCCAAATGTTTCCAGAGAAACAAGCCATTTTAACCAGGACACTGAACATGTCTGTGCGTCGCCTATCAGTGACATCATACCCGCGTTCCCCTTGATTTCCGGTTTTATAGTTTTGTAGAAACCATGGAAACACTAAAGACACTTTAATATATTATTTGTTTTATTAGACAGGTGAGCAACTGTTTGGATACATTCATCTACAGAAAACGAATCATTGTTATATAGCTCAACACACAGTTAGTCTTATTGTTTAAATCTCGTCTTCTTGATTTACCGCGAGTAACATGTTTTACCATGCCTAATATCGATCTAGCTTCCTGCAGTGTGCAACAAGTGTCTCATAGTATCCGCCGAGCGAACGCACAGAATAGCATTATAACATAACCTTCAACACACTTAAATAATGTATCTAATATGATAAAACAGCGCTGCGTACACATGACCGGAAAAAATGTGGAATCGGTTGTCTGCAGCTTAATAAAAGCTCCACAAAATCAAGCGTCATCAAGTTACGCCTTTGATTTGAATGTGGCGAAAAATGACATATTGTGGCTTTAAGTGATCTTGAAAGTGTCAATCCTAATCTTTTCGCATCTCTTTCTCATTCTATCTCAAGAACTGGATGAACCTCAAATGTGTTTTAATTAGACCTGCAGATGGAGAAACTAAGAGTCAGACAGAGGCAGAGACAGCAAGACTGCTTTAATCAACAGCCCTTCAGGCAGTATGTGTCTGTTTCACCCGAGTAGAGGAAAAATCCCCTCTGATCTCACTTCCATCATTCCCTTGTTCTCTCTCAGCACCTCTTTTCTATCTCTCTCCCCCGTCACTCTTACCTTCACCACCAGGTCGTGAATCTCTTTCAATTTACCACATAATTTTACTGAATGAATGTTTCCCTGCCTTAAAAACAGCATGCAATAGGTCAGACATGTAAGGCTCATTCAAACGGAGTATTATTTGTGTCTTTGCTAATTAAGTTGCAGCATTATTGTATGATTAATATTTCTCTAGAATATTGGCAGAAATTCATGGAATTTGATCAGTCAAATCTTGTGTACTTCCTCAGGTAAGCTGCTTTAAACCAAGGTATACCCCATTTAGAAAGTTCCTGAATTTTAATTCCATCAGAACAGAAATGTGAATATCAGGAAGTGAAATTCGAAGAAATTCATATAAGTGCAAGTGTAACTTTTACCTAGAAAATGGAGATTTGTCAAGACAAACTTTGAAGGATGGCTTGACAATGCCAAGTTTAAAGTCTTTAAGATTTTCCAAGACGAGAACAAGATGAACAGATAGATCTGTTTGAAATATCATTATGGAATATTTTTATTATGTTTTTATATACCTTTTTATTTATTTATTTATTTGTGTGTGTGTGTCTCTCTATATTATGGGACAAATATTCCCACAAAAATGGCAATATCCAAAATCCTTGTGGGGACATTTTTTTGGTCCCCATGAGGAAAACGGCTTATAAATCATATTATATGTTTTTGGAAAATGTAAAAATGCAGAACGTTTTCTGTGATGGGTATGTTTATGGTTACGGGAATAGAATATACAGCTTGTACAGTATAAACATCATTATGTCTATGGAATGTCCCCATAAAACATAGAAGCCCAACGTCTGTGTGTGTTTGTGCGTGCCCACAAGTCTTAGATTTCAGTTAGATTTGACACATGGCAACTTGTGACCCTTGGCTGGTCCCTCGTTCAACTTCCCTGGTCTTTCCTTCCTTTCCGTTCTTTCTGTCATTCACTCCTGTTATTCATCTCCTGTCTCCTTCCTTCTTTTCCTTTAAACTTCAGTCTCGAACACACTCTTTCTCTCTCATATGTGCTTTTTTTCCCCAATGTAAATAATTCCTCAGTGTCTCTCCAGAGTTGACAGGTTGAGAGACGTGCGAATGAGGTGATGAACTCTTGCTTAACGCTTAGCGAGTCTGATCCAACAGAGGTCAAAGGAGGCTTCAATGCAGATTCAATTTAGATTACGACCACAGGCAGCTATTGTTTTAACTTGAAATAGAATCTGAGATGTCTAATGGAAAAACAGACGGAAGTTCAAGGCTATATATCTATTAGGACACAAAGTAATTAATCGTTTCACATATGTTTAATATAAGCAACATTGATAAAGTACTTGGATGCCAAGTATTTGGATATTACAGAGACTTCCTATTTTACATCAAATTTGAAAAAGTAATACATTGATTCGTTGGGGTATTTATAAGGGCTTTACAGGCATAATCATCTTGCAACCACCCACAACACCCTAGCCATTTTTAACTTAGACCCTATTTTTTTTTTATTTGCTCATCCAAGTGAGCTAAATTAATTAATGCAAATGCTATAATTGTGGATTTAATGATTTTTACATTTGCTGGTGTTTTGGAGGATTGCTAGGACGTTTCCATGCAGTTGCTAATGTGTTCTGAGTGGTTTCTATGACATTCTAGTCCCTGCTTCATTGTAAGTTTATTTCCAATTGTCTACCAAACTCAATCTTACGCCACTAGTCTAAGGAATGACATTTTAAAACTACATTTCTTTTCTATCAATATGAGTCCTTAGTACCTACTATATTCTTTCTGACCCCCTGCTACTACAGAGGTAAAAAGACCCGTCTGAGACCACCAGGGTCACTCTATCTACGGTGACACCCGCTACACAACACTATGCATGAGTGCAACAGTGCGGAACAGAATGTCTGAGATTTGAGTGGACATTCTTTCTCCTTTTCTTTCTTTATATATCTCTCTCTCTCTCTCTTTAAATGCCCCTCTCCCCACCTCTATTTTTTCCGTTCTTTCTTTCTCTCTATGGCACGTTTTCACTCGGTCTCTCAGTGTGGCATCTGACCTATCACACACTTCAGTGCCCCCCTCGGCCTGTACTCAATGCAGGGTTGACACGCTATTCAACATGTTCACATTCTAGACATATTAATGCACACTCATGCACTGACGCTAACAAACTAACACGCACATAGTGACATAGGGGCCTGCTGTCTGTGTCTGTGTGCGGTACTGGGATTAAGTCGCGTTTGAGGACAGATGTTCCCACATCTGACCTATGTATGCTCTGCTAAATTGCCTCATTTCATTTGAACACACAGACTCTCTCATGCCAAAAGTCTCTAATGCCGAGTGTCTGTTTGTGTACATGTATGTTGCATCCTGGGGCAATTTTGTATCTTTCAGCACCAGGTAATTAGTCTGAACCACACGCTCCCCTGTTGTGTAATGCTAGAGACAAGAGGTATGTGTGTTTGTTATCTCCGAAATGTGTATGTTTAAATAGGGAGTCAACATCAATTTATTTGTCAAATGTGCAACAATACAGTACAGCTTTACAGTTACATTTAGATATAATTTATATAAGCAGTAAAGACTATAACAGTAAGACTATAAAGTTGTTTATGCATTTTTTGGAAGAGGAATGGCTATAATTTATGTATTCTTTAACACAATATACTATATAGTAATATGTGCACATTTTTGGTGTGTCCAAATCTTTGAAAATGACACAGTAAGTACCTGTCAGAAATTGCTAATAAATTTCACAAATAATTACAAAGAAATGTCAAGTAACACACTGAATTAAATGTGACATTTTAAAGTAGAAAGAGAAGAAAAATTCGATTTGAAAAATAATTGATATACTAAAAATAAATTAAATAATATATTTTATATCTATTATTCAAATATAACACTTTATATTTATAGAAAAGAAATAAGATTTAAAGTGATAAATATATTGGAATAGAACTTTCTATTTCACATATATTTCCTTTTTGTTCCAATCCAAATATAGCACTTGTTCAACTGATTCAGCTTGTTCAACAAAATATAACACCTGTTCAACTGCTTGTTAATGCAAATATCTAATTAGCCAATCACAACTCAATGCATGTAGACATGGGCTGCATCTGAAAACTAGGCAGCTAACTTGTTGCCTCGCCAGGCAATGACTTTTTAGACAGTGTTTGCGCATGAAGGTACATCATGAAGCTGATTTTGGACAGACTTTTGAGGCAACATATAGGTTTAATGATCTACAACAAAATAGAGAGGGCTTAGTGATAACTAAGCTAATATTTAATTAATACAATAATAATTTCTCACTAGAAATTACATCAAAGTGGGAAACATTGGTGAAAAATGTATATTTACACAAACTGACCACCAACCGCAACTTTATTTTTTCGCTCAACTGACAGAATGGAACGCACAGGATTGTGCAATATCAAAGGCAGCATAAGGATATACCTATGCTGCCTTAAAAAAAACTCAATGAATGAAGGTATGCTTAGTAGACAGGATGTGGCACAATTACTTTATTCGGATGGGCCTTGATGCCTTTTTCGGAAAGAGTCACGGTCAAGACAATCTGCTGAAGTTCAAACTGAGCATCAAAGTGGAAAAGAAAGGTGATTTTGAATGTGGCATGGTTGTTGATGCCAGATGGGCTGGTCTGAGTATTTCAGACAATGCTAATCTACTGGGATTTTCACGCACAACCATATGGGTTTACAGAAAATGCTCTGAAAAAGAGAAAATATCCAGTGAGCGGCAGTTCTGTGGGCAAACATGCCATGTTGATGCCAGAAGTCAGAGAATGACTGGTTCGAGCTGATAGAAAGGCAACAGTAACTTAAATAACCACTCATTACAACCAAGGTTTGCAGAAGAGCGTCTCTGAACGCACACGTCGAACCTTGAAGCAGATGGGCTACAGCAGCAGAAGAACACACTGTGTGCCACTCCTGTCAGCTAAGAACAGGAAACTGAGGCTATACATTTCACACCAAAATTGGGCAATAGAAGATTGGAAAAAATGTTGCCTGGTCTGTTGAGTCTCGATTTCTGCTGCAACATTCAGATGGTAGGGTCAGAATTTGCTGTAAACAACATGGAAGCATAGATCCATCCTGCCTTGTATCAATGGTTCAGGCTGGTGGTGGTGGAGTAATGGTGTGGGCGATATTTTCACACACTTTTGGCCTCTTAGTACCAATTAAACATTGTTGCCTATTTTAGCACTGTTGCTGACCATGTCCATCCCTTTATGACCAAAGTGAATCATTGTCTGATGGCTACTTCCAACATGCCATGTCACAGAGCTCAAATCATCTCAAACTGGTTTCTTGAACATGACAATGAGTTCACGATACTCAAATGGCCTCCACAGTCACCAGATCTCAATCCAATAGAGTGCCTTTGTGATGGGGTGAAACGGGAGATTTGCATCATGGATGTGCAGCTGACAAATCTGCAACTGCTTGATGCTATCATGTCAATATGGACCAAAATCCATATTGAATTTGCAGTTCTGAAGGCAAAAGGAGGTCCAACCCAGTACTAGCAAGGTGTACCTAATAAAGTGCCTGTTGCCAGTTACCAGTTGCCCCCCTCCACCATCTCATAACCATAGGGTGGGACAGATGTCTGTCATCTCAGTCTAACTAAGCACACTCTGAATAGGCTCAGTCTAACCCCCGTCATGACTAGCTGAGACCAGACTGACCTCTGACCTCTCACTAATTACATACAGCTAAGGCAGTGATGATGGCGCAAATCCAGTATTTTCCAAACAAGGCAGTAATGGGGAACTATTGGAAGCAGATCAGGGCTCGAAATTAACTTTTTCACTTAGTAGCACTGGTGCTCCCAACTTCAAAAAGTTAAGAGCACCAGCAAAAATGTAGGAGCCCCACAATTAAAATGTTTATATATTATTATTATATAATGTTTAAGTGTGTGTGTGTGTCATGTGCAAGTAAACCAGTCATTCAATTGTCAGAATAAAAAAATTGCTTGTCTGGAAAAATTTGTGGATTTTTGTGTATAATATAATTGATAAAAGGATAATTGATTCTGAAACAATATTCTCACCAGTGTTCTATCAGCTATGGCATATTTAAATCTGCATATTTGTATAATTTACCCCGAGGACTTTTTTTGTTTTTAACCTTTTTTATAAAGGGCATTTTCCCCCTAATCTTATGAAATTAAAACATTTTAAATTCTTACATTTGATCAATAATTTCAATTAGAATAAGACACTATAGGGCTTTTGCCAATCAAATTAAATAATTTACACTGAACGATTAAAATAGCATTGAATAATGTTATGAGATTGTTTTAAATATATTTTCAAAATACAAATAAGAAATGTTGAAAAGAACAATACTTTTAAACATGAAACTAAACCGCCAGTAGGTGGCGCAAAGTGAACATCTAAATGAGTGAGTCATTCATTCAAACGATTCGTTTAAACGACTGATTCATTCAAGAATGACGAGGTTCTTTACGAATGGGTCATTGAATCTTTGCCTCAACTGATTCGTTCAAAACACTGAATCATTCCGTAATGGAAGATTATTGAGACGCGCTGTGATCTTTGTTTGGAACTATTTTCGCTGTTGAAACAGAACAAAAACAGTCAATATTGCATCTAAAATGTAAGTGACTTGATTTTAACTGTTTATTGAACTGTATGAAATCAATGTAATATTTTCAATCGTGATGGTATCCAGGAAAACAACACTCTTGGTGGGATGTTGCTCAACTGTATCATATGTTAAAAATATAAAAACTCATTATTGGAATTTTTAACAGCAGTATGAGTTTCTTTGTGTGTTCATTTGTTTTGATTTCTCCAACAGCGCAAGTTAGCGTCAGTAACGTTACATTATAGCACATACATTATTATCCACCATCTAAGTTAAATGTAATAAAATCAGAATCATTCTCGCGTTTTGGTGATTCCCTAGTTATTTTTTGTTGACGTTTTAATCTGGCTACTTATCTGGTCTGGCGGACAAGTAAAATTCTCTGTCACTTGCCAATTCAAAAAGTCTTTCTCTCTTCAGCTCTTTACAGGGAGTGCAGAATTATTAGGCAAGTTGTATTTGAGGATTAATTTTATTATTGAACAACAACCATGTTCTCAATGAACACAAAAAACTCATTAATATCAAAGCTGAATATTTTTGTATCAATATTTTAAGTAGTTTTTAGTTTTAGCCATTTTAGGGGGATATCTGTGTGTGCAGGTGACTATTACTGTGCATAATTATTAGGCAACTTAACAAAAAACAAATTTATACCCATTTCAATTATTTATTTTTACCAGTGAAACCAATATAACATCTCAACATTCACAAATATACATTTCTGACATTCAAAAACCAAACAAAAACAAATCAGTGACCAATATAGCCACCTTTCTTTGCAAGGACACTCAAAAGCCTGCCATCCATGGATTCTGTCAGTGTTTTGATCTGTTCACCATCAACATTGCGTGCAGCAGCAACCACAGCCTCCCAGACACTGTTCAGAGAGGTGTACTGTTTTCCCTCCTTGTAAATCGCACATTTGATGATGGACCACAGGTTCTCAATGGGGTTCAGATCAGGTGAACAAGGAGGCCATATCATTAGATTTTCTTCTTTTATACCCTTTCTTGCCAGCCACGCTGTGGAGTACTTGGACGCGTGTGATGGAGCATTGTCCTGCATGAAAATCATGTTTTTCTTGAAGGATGCACACTTCTTCCTGTACCACTGCCTGAAGAAGGTGTCTTCCAGAAACTGGCAGTAGGACTGGGAGTTGAGCTTGACTCCATCCTCAACCCGAAAAGGCCCCACAAGCTCATCTTTGATGATACCAGCCCAAACCAGTACTCCACCTCCACCTTGCTGGCGTCTGAGTCGGACTGGAGCTCTCTGCCCTTTACCAATCCAGCCACGGGCCCATCCATCTGGCCCATCAAGACTCACTCTCATTTCATCAGTCCATAAAACCTTAGAACAATCAGTCTTGAGATATTTCTTGGCCCAGTCTTGACGTTTCAGCTTGTGTGTCTTGTTCAGTGGTGGTCGACTTTCTGCCTTTCTTACCTTGGCCATGTCTCTGAGTATTGCACACCTTGTGCTTTTGGGCACTCCAGTGATGTTGCAGCTCTGAAATATGGCCAAACTGGTGGCAAGTGGCATCTTGGCAGCTGCACGCTTGACTTTTCTCAGTTCACGGGCAGTTATTTTGCGCCTTGGTTTTTCCACACGCTTCTTGCGACCCTGTTGACTATTTTGAATGAAACGCTTGATTGTTCGATGATCACGCTTCAGAAGCTTGGCTATTTTAAGACTGCTGCATCCCTCTGCAATATATCTCACTATTTTTGACTTTTCTGAGCCTGTCAAGTCCTTCTTTTGACCCATTTTGCCAAAGGAAAGGAAGTTGCCTAATAATTATGCACACCTGATATAGGGTGTTGATGTCATTAGACCACACCCCTTCTCATTACAGAGATGCACATCACCTAATATGCTTAATTGGTAGTAGGCTTTCCAGCCTATACAGCTTGGAGTAAGACAACATGCATAACGAGGATGATGTGGTCAAAATACTCATTTGCCTAATAATTCTGCACTCCCTGTACATTTTGCGCGCTAGTTAGCTCCCTGTGGCAACGGAGCGCAATGAACAGTAGTTATTGACGGCTAATATTAACCAACCTAATCTCTGGTTTCAAGTTAAAGATTAAGTTTAACTGGTTATGTGATAGAACGGTGAACCGACCCCTGTATCAGCTGAAAGCAGGCTCATACTGTGCAGTAATTAGCGAACGTTTTGTAGAGAAATGAAAACAGGTCGCACCTCAACAATTATTTGCACTCGCAAATGCACAAATGCTCCCAAATATATTTTGAAGTCGCACAGACTAAATTTCGGGCGCATATGCGACCAAAATAGTCGCAATTTCGAGCCTTGCAGATACAATATGCATTTAATGTTCACAGGACATCTCTACCCCGTGAGAGGTCATTCAGACAGACGTGGAAAACATGCTGAAGCGACAAATGAACACTGAATACTCTCCGTAATATAGGGTAACGTTAAACATACCTATTAAGCTCAAGTACCCATTAAGCACACTACTATCTTTAAGCTGTTACTATATACCTCCTGTAAAATCAGACCATTGCACACTGAGCTATGGGTAGGCCTATTCACACTGTCTGGTGGCCATTTTGAAAGCTGTCTGAAAACTTTCACCAGAAGAGATGTTTCACCATTTTCTTTTAGATGTTTATATAACTTCTTATTGCAAAATTAAGAGATTAATGTTTAGACTTTTGCATATTATAACCTGAAACCTGGATGTGGGAAATAATTACAGTTAGATCCAAAAGATAGTTTTAGCAACATAGCAACACAGAACACTGTTAGCTTACTAGCTGTATAATACTGTGTGCTACACTAATATATTACTTCACAGGCATTACTGGCTTGTACTTTTAAATCCATTATATTATAAATTTACAGTTTATTGATGTTCTGTGGTTTTACACTGCTGTAATTTTTAAAGATTTCATATTATTGTAAGGTGAGCTTAAAGGGTGCACTACTATGAAAATCACAGCTCGAGTGTGACATCAATCAGAAAAAGTATAATTTCATAGATATTTTCAATAATAGCGGCCCATATTAAAATATGTATGAACTTAATACATGACCTAGATTATCTATTTAGAAAAATTGTCCTTTTAAATTTAATTTAATAAGATTTATATAAAAAAAAAAAAGTTTGCTGTTCCAATAAAGCTCAGTGTGCTCCCTTTAAGCTCACCCACATTGAACGTCATGTAAATACTTCATAAACAGGCTTTAAATATTAACTGATGGTTGTCACTTCAAGTTAATCTTTATAAAATTATTCTTTAAAAATGTTGTTTAAAATAAACAAGAATAAAAAAAAAAAAAAGCATGTTGTGAGCGTAATGGGAACAGGGGTGTGCTTAAAGGCACAGCCAGACTTTTTGCATTTAATGATGTATATCTTAATTAAAATGCCTTTGTCATTTAAAATAAAATAAAATATTAGAGTGTGAATAATTAATCTTTTATTTTAACATAACTTCTTGTCCTGAAACCAATACCCTGTGCACTAAAATGTCTCAATGTAGACTTTGGTGAGCTTAATAGGTACGTTGAACAAATATAAATGCAATATGAAAATTATATGTTTATATATTATATATTTGTCGTTCACATGTAGATATGCAAATTTTAAGTGCATTTTAGGAAAGAAGACACAAAAATGAAAACAATACGTGCTAGATCACTTATCTAGAAATCTAGAAACGAATTCCTATTTCTGTCTTTATACTTTCTAAAGCAGAATTTATCAATGTAGAAGCACAGCTTTTTGAAATAATATTTTAATCATAATGAACTATATTAGCACAAAGGTGTGTATGTCACTCTTTTTTGTATTAAAACAAAAAGGTGCCCATCTTCAGTTTCTATCTACTCATTGCACTGCCTCTGCCTATATGCAGTAATCATAATTTCTCTTGAAAAATGTTATCCTCTTCTCTCATATTACAATCAGGCAAGCCCCACATCTGACTATCTGCTAAGATTCTAAAATATGCAGCCAGTGTTATGGCAACAGCAGTTGAGAAACCATCAGATTCAAGTCTTTTCAGGTTTAAGTGCTAAGAATGTTATTCCTTGTGGTCAAATTATGTATAATGTATTTAACAAAATCAGTTTTGCAAAAAAATGTAATCAATTAAATATGAAGTGTCTTTATAAAATGTTATGGCGACCTTGGTTAATCAGAACAATAAGAGACTATTAACTACAACTCTTCCTTTGTATTATACAAATATGTGTCATATCTGTTTCTGTGTTCTTTTCCGTGTCCTGTTTCCTGTGGAGTTTTTGTAGTTCTTTGTAGTTTTTCATGCTGATTAGTCTCCTCAGGTGTTTCCCATTCACCACACCCCTTGTTATCTCGTTAAGCTAGTTTTCCCTGTGTGTATATATAGCCCTTGGTTTCTCTGGTTCTCTGTCGTTCGTTGTTTGTTGTCATGCAGGTGTGCTGTTCCCTGTTCCCTGTGTTTTGGTTATTTGGTTATTTTTGTTCTGATTCTTTTTGATTGTTTGTTTATTAAAGTCTCCCTGCATTTGGATCCTGCATCTTTGCCTGCCGTCCGTGATTTCTCAGTTCCGTGACAATATGTCATTAAAGGTCCACAAAATTATAAAGCTGATCCGGGATCAGATATAAAACATATAGACACTGGTTCATGGGTTCACAGAGCTTGATCGTCTATTGAACCATTGAAATTTTGAACGTTTTCGAAACAGTTATGACGTAACGAAGCGCCATTCATTGAAATCACGCGACTTTGGCAGTTTGATACTCGCTCTGAATCACTGGTTCAAAACAATCATTTGAAAAGGCTTCAAATCTTGATGACACAGGCTGCGTCCGAAAACTGAAAAATCCTGCCTTCGGAGGATACATTTCAAGGTAGGAAGGCATCAAGGCACGTCAGAATCCAATGTTAGCTTAATTTCCTGTCTCCTGAGAGTTGCTTGTCAGTTTGTGTGTAAATGTCATTTCTATCGAGAAATTACTACAGTAGCAATTAAATATTTGTTTAGGTTTCACCAAAGCTTGCTTTATTTTGCTGTAGATCATTAAACTGTTACGCTGCCTCAGAAGTCTGTCCGAAATCAGTTTCGTGAGGTACCTTTGTGTGCTTACGCTGCCTTACAAGTCATTACCTGATAAGGCAGCGAGGCAACAAGTCAGCTGCCTAGGTTTTTCGGATGCAGATGCAGTGTTTCGAAAGCTCCCATTATTACATATGGGTCAAAGGTCAATGCCAACGCCAACATGGCAGCCATAGTATGTCCAGGAAAGGTATTTAAACTTCACACCTGCATACCTATTTTTGCAGTGAGCAGTATGTATACTGTGAACAGTGTCCTGGGCAAAAGAAATGGCCAAGTCAAGAATGGCAAACATATTTAGTGGTGTTTTAATGGTCTTAACCATCACAAATCACTGGTCAGAAAATTAGCACACATTGCACAAATACTGTTGATAAAGTAACTCAACCAAACTTGCAGACTGCTGTTTACAGGAAGAAGAGTCAGTATTGTTCCACTTAAAGTTAATGGTTTCACACAGTTCATGAGAATATGTCTCCCAGTTCATTTGAATTTAATGTGAGACCAAATATTCACTATAAGGTTCAAATCTGGACTCTGACCAGGCCAAAACATGAGCCTGATGGACTTTTTCTCAAGCCACTTCTCTGTTGTCTTTGCAATTTGGGCAGGAGCATTGTCTTGTTGAAAAAATAACACCTGATTGTAAAAGTTCAAAATAGTGAAGGAAGGAAGACAGGGTCGGCTTGACTGAGACTCGTGGTCAACTTTATTTACTCTTAATAGATCTAATAAAACATACATTTGTGCCACTAGCACTTACAACAGCTCAGTCCTTCTCAAAGATTCACTCAAGTGCTCTCCAGGGCTTTCTCAGTCACATACGGGGCCACGAGTCTGAGTCTTAGTCTCAGTCTCTCTCTCTCGTTCTCTTTCTCTTTCTCTCTTTCTCTTTCCTCTCTCTCTCGCTTCTCCTCTCCCAGGTGGCTTTATGCGGTTTCTCCACGCCCATTACTGAAACAAGACACAGGTGTTTGTCATTTGCACTTGACCCACTTATGCAGCGCTTGTCTCCCAACTCTCTCTCCTGTCACAGACCTCGCTAAACCACGACTCCCCCGCCACACTTATAATTCCTCTTTAGATAACTTTTCATTTGTGGGAAGCAAGCCATTCTGCAATATTCTCCTGTTCTCCAAAGCATTAAATGACTTCACAGTGAAGTAGCACACCAATGCCACCTCTTCCTCCATGCTTCACTGTGGTAGAGATGCATTTATTATAATATTTCTCAGCAGATTTTCGAAGACACCACTCTGGAGCATCACCATGCAACTTGTGTTTCATTGTGATTCATCACTCCACACACAACTTCCCATATCCTGATCATTAATTTGTGGTTAAGACAATTAAAAGCTTAGTGTTAAGCCATTTTGGTCTTGGCCCCTTTTTTTGTCCAAGGAGTGTACATGGAATGTTTCATCTGCTTCATTGTAGAACTTGTGCAATGTACAAAATGTGCAGTACACCATGTAGTTGCCAGGAGATATCAGACTCGAGAAAAAAGATGGACAGAGTGTCCGCGGGTCTTAAAGTCTTAAAAAGTCAAAATTTTACCTTCCACAATTTAAGGCCTTAAAAATGTCTTAAATTGGAGCAAAAAGTCTTAAATTCAATATCATGGCATTAAATTAGGGCCCTATGATTTCTGCGATGCAGAAAACGTGGACGGAATTGCAGAATCCATTCATAAAAATTGTATTTACTGTATAATGCGGAATGTCACAGAATTTGTCAAATTTTGGATGAATAAATCAAAGGTAGGTCAGAACACCTAAAGGGACCCCTTATGGAGTAAAAAATGGGAATATACTGCAAAATATAATGCGATATATTACATAATACATTTACATATATGGAATATTTGTACATAATATAAACAATATATGCATTGACCATGTATGGCTATATATTGATACATATAAAATACTAATAAATGAAGACAAAAATTGCATTACATGTATCAATACTAAATACTTTAGTACATGCAGGTGTTCTTTTGTTAACTACCTTGAGAATATGAAACATTTATAATGTAACTAATTATGAAATATAAGAAATATATAACATTATATATTTATCTATATATGTGTAACGGATATGTAATGGTGTATATATATGTGTAACGGTATTGTTAGAGCGTCCGACTCTCATGCCGGCAGACCAGAGTTCGAGTCCCACTTGGAGCGGGCGGTTCGAACAGAAGGGGTTACATTGGTGCCGTGACCCAGATGGGAGTGAGGTTTAGGGGGGTGAGTGTAACAGAGGCCAGCTAGTAGTTGCTGTGTGAGTAAACCTCACTCCTCTGATCTCAAGAGACGCTCTAGCGACTGATGCTAGAGGTTGCAGCCTTTAGCCTCCTTGTTAGAGTGCCTGACTCTCATTCCGGCGGACCCGAGTTCGAGTCCCGCTTGGAGCGTGCGGTTCGAACAGGAGGGGTTACATATGTGCTTATGCTGCACGAGTAAATATATCTGCAATATATTACATATGCAGTACCATTTCTGATCACAGATACATCTATATATTATGAGATGTATTACTAAATATAAAATTACATACATTGATGTATTAGTAAATATATTGTCACATATTTTTCAATATATGATAAGCGGCAATTCCTTATGTATTATTCAATATATTGTAATATATTAACACAATACATTTATTCTGTATATTTTCAAATATACTGTAAAATAATTTAATATATTGATCATTCACATATAGGGAAATATACAGGGATATATATAGGGATTGATCGATCATATATATATAAAAGGAAATATATTTTCTTTTCGTAAGGGACAGTTCACCCAAAAATGACAACTCTGTCATCATTTACTCACCCTAATGTCGTTCCAAACCCATAAGACTTTTGTTCATCATATAAAGTGAATCATATAAAATGTTCTTCCTCAGGATTTTTGTTTTCCAGTACAAATTCAAAACATCCTTAAATCAAGATACATTTACTTGACATGCAAAATGAAGAAATTAAGTCTTGTTTTCTGAGAAACTGAACAAAATTATTAAAAAAAAATCTGTCATTGGGTATGAAAATTACTTGCATTTGAAGTTGATTTTTATGAACCCAGTGACAGATATTTGTTCTTGTTTTAATCATAAAATCACTTTCACAAGATTTCCCAAGATTTCTTTTCTCAAACTTTAAGCTATTTTTTTTTTGTCAAATTAATTAAAAAGTTATGGAGATCGATTGGAAATTGTATTCGCAAACTTTGCAGTGTTGCTAACACAACTCATTGTGTGCTTAGACATTTACATTTAGAAAACATATTGACATGTTATGTTCCCTTCAATTTATTCCTTACATTTTCTTTAATTGGTCTTAAAAAGGTCTTACATTTACCTTCATTAAACCTGCAGAAACCCTGGATGGATGAACAACAACTCAAAGCTTTTATTGAAAAAAAAATAGATGGGTATAGACCACAAACAATGTGCAGTGCAAGTATAATGCTTCAGTCTTGGGATTGCAGGTAACGATAGAGGATGTTACTTCAATTAGTAAGTAAATACACACACCTTTTGGGTGCCGTTAGAGTGACTGAATAACAAACAATGTCTTTGTCTTACAAGGATAGCAGGAATGCTGGAACTGGAGAACAGACGAGGAATCAAGAATACAGGAACTTGGAGAAATCGAAATATCTCAGGTGAGTAGACAGGTAAGTAATCCGTAGTCTAATGGTGCGTCTCAATCATTTCCTTAGCTCCCGAGCTCGTGAACAAGTATATCGCGTACACACATTCGGCACTGGTAAAGACAGTTATGGACCCAGGCTCACTACATATTGGGACACTGATGACTCTATTTCCGGCAACGTGACGTTTTAAGCATAAGAAACAACATTTATGAGACAGTTCATTTGAAAATTTTTATTTAATTGTGAGTTCGGCAAGCAGTTTTTGAGATTCCAGGATTCCCCCCTTTCAAATAGATAGGACTTGGTCTTGTATGCCCGAAATAGCTGACCGGAGGCATTGCAAATATACCCGCCGAGTGAACAGACTTTGCTTGATAGGGACTTTGTAAATACTTTGCTTGTTAGATATACGTGCAACATTTCAGCCATAAATAAATGATAAATGTTAGCTAGATTGTGTTCATAACCTGTCTAACGATGTATGTTAATGCTGAAATATAATAAAATAATGGTTTCTATTTTAAAAAACATACAGTACTGTGCAAAAGTCTTAGGCTCCCCAGTATTTTTACACACAAAAAGTGGGTTTAAGCCAGTTATCTTTTGCTGTAGTGTGTCAGTAGGAAATATCAGTTTACATTTATATGCCATTAATTTTAATAATCCAGTGAGATTTTTGTATGCATAAAGAGTCTAACAATAGTCTCTATGCTCCACATGGAGATCTGATCTCATCTTCATTGAGTCTGTCTGTGATTACATGAAGAAACATAAAAAACTGAGATGGACTAAATCCAGAAGAACTGTGGCAACGTCTCCAAGACACTTGAAGAAACCTTCCTGCAAAACTACATGAATAGGTGTAGGAATAGAAGGGTGTTCACCCCACATATCGATTTGATTTAGTTAATAGAAGTTAATTCATAAATAAAAGCTATTTATGTTATTATTTTTGACAGCATTCTCACTTTAAAGCATTCTGACAAGTGCCTAAACTTTTCACAGTACTGTAGTTTTGCAGGTAGGTTTCCTCAAGTGTCTGGGAGACGTTGCTTTAGTTTTTCTGGATTTAGTCTGTCTCAGTTTTTTCTGTTTCTTCATGTAATCACAGACAGACTCGATGATGGTGAGATTAGACCGGCTGCTATCAGACTTCTTGTGCATAAAGAAAAATAAAAAAATCTCACTGGATTATTACAATTAAAATTTTCGTGTGAAAATACCAACGTGCCTAAGACTTTTGCACAGTACTGTATATCGCATGTCGTTATCGGTTGTTAGTGAGTTGGCTCACGTGATTTAAGTTTTGCGCTTCAGAACCTCCGTTAAGGGAACATATGAAGCATCGATGCACCCTGAGTTTTGCGGTGCATTATGAGACTTTTAATGAAGTGAACGTTTCAGTGCCCTGGAAGGATTCTTCGCCCTTAAAATGGCCGACTCCCTGATTGAGGTCTACGTCGTAGACCTGACAAATGATTGAGGCTGAGGCGTGTTCTTAAATACTGTGGTGATGAGCGTGCTGAGTAAGTGCTGGTGGTGACCAGGAGGAATGCTGGGTATTGTAGTCTTGAGTATGAGTCAGGGAGGACTGGTGCACTCATGACAGTGGTGTATGCCATCACAATGCAATTTATTTTATTTTTCATTTCCTTTGTGATGAATGAACCAGAATATCAGCCGTTAAACATCTCTTTCTTGACATTAGATTGGCCAAGTTTTGAAATAGCTACTTACACAAAATTGGTTTTAAAAAATGATGAATGGATGCTACTGGACGCTAAATAAAACTTGCAACATAATGAGGTGATGTGACAATGTAGCATTTTACAATTTAAAATATTTATTATTACACAATGCATATTGCATATCAACATATTTTCCCACTCTTTGTGTATTGTTGTTTGGAGCGGTTTTGCAAAAAACAAACAGACACCTGTTTAGCTGACCACTATATAAATGTATTTAAACACACACCATACATTGCATGCTCCATTGATAAATTAACTATACGTTCATGTTGTTTACTTGATGTGCACTTACGCGCCGATAGCCAAAAACACACAGACATTTGAAGCAGTTTTACTCACCACCTGCGCTTCCAACGCATGACCGTGAACCTTTATCGTTGGGATGCTCCATCTTTCAGCATTAGACGATCTACAAATCCGGAGTGGAACTGGGCCTTGTTTATAAAACAATCATCGCCAAAATGCAAGGAACAAACAAAAACACTTGCCCAACTTCGTTGCTGCTCCGGAAAAACAAAATCCATCCACTGTCCCCTTAACGCTGGGTTCCCTTTCAGTCGGTCACGTTTGACGTACGTCGGAACTGACCGACGAATTGGGATCTATTTTCAGAGACCAATCTACTTCGAGTGGTATAAACGAGCCAATGAAGACGCATTCCACGATCCGCCCCGCTTGTTGGAGAAAGAGCAAACAACAGCTGTTTTCACAGCTTGCTGGGCGTTTTTCCTTGAGTGCTCTCAGCGGGCTTGCACCTCTGAACCGCTGCAAGCTGCGGCCATTTCCCCTGTGTGCCTCGGCACTGATTGGAGCGGTCTTTTCCTTCTGAAAGAGCAACACGGTTTGACCCTGCGTCTTTTTCAAGATGTCATTCAAACCGTGTGTTTCTGGATGCCGTTGTTATCTATCCCCAGTTGACGGACACGATCGTTGTCTCACGTGTTTGAGCGTTCAGGCGGCTTTCGTGGATGACTCAGGTTCCCATTGCGGGAACATGACCATCGCAGTCTTAAGGTCCAGGCTTAACTACCTCAAACGGGGTGAAGTCCCATTGCCCATCCCCCGATCTAGTGGTCCTCCTGCTGCGAAGCAGAGGGCTGCTACTTTGGCTGATGCCTTTGGTGGGGACCTGAGGGTTACTGTGAGGGCAATCTCGCCGGGCCAACAGGCTCCTCGGGCCCCTCCCCCCTCCGCTGCGCCGGTTGAGCTTCCGGAAGAGCATGCCGGTCCTTCCCGCGGGGGGCCGGCTGTTACTTTTGGGGCTCCAGCTGAGGACATGATATCGATAGCTACATCGGGGGACGAGCTAATGGACTCTGGAGATGAGGATTCGGCTGCACTGCCCCCTTCGGGTGTGGTAGCATTGCCCGAGTCTGATCCAGAGCTCACGGCTATGCTTTCCCAGGCCGCCACGAGTGTCGGGCTCGAGTGGAACCCTCCACCGCGTCCCGAACCCTTGCGGCTGGACGATTGGTATCTCGGGATGGCCCGTGCTGGTTCTCAGTGCCCCGCCCCAGTACCTTTCTTTCCGGAAGTGCATCAGGAGCTCACAAAGTCGTGGACAGCGCCCTATAGCGCTAGAAACCGATCGACTGACTCCTCCGTCCTCACTACCCTCGATAGTGGCGCGGCTAAGGGTTACGTGGAGATCCCCCCAGTGGAGCGGTCGGTTGCGATGCAGCTGTGTCTAAAGACCGCTACTGACTGGCGGGGAAATCCGCGTCTCACCTCCCGGGCGTGTAAGTTCTCGTCCAGGCTAACCGGCAAGGCCTACACAGCCTGTGGAGAAGCCGCGTCAACTCTGCATGCCATGGCGCTCCTGCAGGTCTACCAGGCCAAAGCGCTCATGGAACTGCACAAGGGTAGTTCCGACCCAGGCGTTATACAGGAACTGCTTACTGCGACAGACCTCGCCCTCCGGGCAACGAAAGTCACCGCACGCTCCCTGGGTTGGGCGATGTCCACACTTGTGGTCCAGGAGCGCCACCTGTGGCTGAACCTGGCGGATATGCGTGACACCGACAAAGTGCGGTTCCTCAACGCCCCTGTCTGCCAGGCCGGCCTCTTCGGCGACCCGCTGCTACCTCCACCCAGTCGCCGGCCGCAGTGCCCCCCGTCTGCTCTGCTCTGACAGAGTTCGCTCTGTCGTCTCTGCCGGTGTTCTTCCCCCCCCCCCCTGGGACCAGGTTGGGTCCACCCCAGAGACTGCCATAGGTAGTACTACCCTGCTAGATTAGTCCTTATGAGTATTTCCACCTCTCCTTCCACTGAAGGACGTGACCCCGCAGCGTACCATCTCCCCAAGACGGGCATGTTTTCCCAGCGTTATCCAATATACTGAGTGGGTCTTGCAGGAACAGCAGTGACTGACCTCCCTGCCAGGAGCCCTGACTCCCACACCATAATAGGTGTGGTCCAGTGAGCTCAGGCAGGGCGCTGGAAGGGCCAGCATCTCTGGCGTGTTAGTAGGGATCCCAATTCTCTCCAGGTTACGTTGAACGTCTCGGTTACGTATGTAACCCTACTTCCCTGAAGGAGGGAACGGAGACGTACGTCCCGTCGCCAGGTGCTGTGCTTCAGCTGGAGGCTGAGTCACTTATCTCGGCTCCTCAGTTGTAAAGCGATATGCGGTACTACTGCGTCAACCGCATGCCAATCTTCATTGGCTCGTTTATAACACTCTAAGTAGATTGGTCTCTGAAAATAGATCCCAATTCGTCGGTCAGTTCCGACGTACGTCTCCGTTCCCTCCTTCAGGGAAAGAGGGTTACATACGTAACCGAGACGTTCTTTGGGAAGCTGAACAGGGTTGTCTTGCCCTGACAACCAAAAACACACTTCTTTGGTGACATTGTTGATTTCGTCCAGTCCTGTGACCTGTGCAGCGCAGCTGATGACTTCCCTAAAACAAGGGGCGTATACACTCATTAGGGGGGAGGTGCCTGTGTTGCATATTGTGTTCGTAAATTTAGGGGCGGAATAATTAAAATAGAGGTCTGATCCTTTTGGGTAGGGGCGTGTTTGTTTTGGTGATTTCAAATAACAACAGCGTTTCTCAGAAATTGCTTACTGCACCTTTAAAAATGAGTTTGGCAGTAAACAATGTATACTGTGCAGTATGCCGTTAGCAGTGCGCTAGTATTCCATTCTGGACATTCCTGATCCTGAGTCACGTTATTTGACAGCCCTGCATGTCTTGACTGCCTCTATGTGTGTATATATACTTTCATAGTCTTACACACACACAAGGAAAATAGTTTAAGCATATGTTTCATTTTCAAAACAACCTTTTATTTTGAATTTCATATTTCTCTTGAGTATAAACATCTTTCTCAACAGAAAGACATTAGCTATATTGAGTAAACATGAGTTGGATGGTGAAATGTCTGTTGTCTAAATGTCTAGATGTTCACTTTGTGTACTATGGAAGTGTGATCCAAGCAGCCTCAGCATGCTAGCTCATGTCTAGAGAAAGAGTCTTTCTTGCTAAGTGTTTCTTGTGCCGTCTTGTGAGGTGGTGGAAAAGTTTTGTTGAGTATTACCACAAATATTGTGTTATGACACCTTTGTGTCAGCATTACGTTAAAGACATAACAGTGTATTGACTGGAATCCTATTAGGTTTAAAGATTATTTCATGATGTAAAATACCTGTGATTCTGCGGTTCTTTTGGAAAAGATAGACAAAGAGATGCTTCTAGATAGATAATTGATTATTTACATAAATTAGCAATGTTTATTAATCAATAAAACAATCTTGTTTATTCATATATAGGGGTTAATTTTATATAAAGTATAAATAAAATAAGTATTATTTATATAAATAAACAATACATATGGTTTAACTAATATTTATTAATAAACAATTTTAACAACGTTTGTTTTTTAGTGTTAATATATAAATAAACACTAAATAAATTGATCAATTTTATTAATAAAGATTATTTATTTATATAAAATAAACAAAGTTTAAAAAAATGTAATTTAATGTTTGAATACATCTATTGATATAAAAATATTAACTTATTTGTTTATAATTGCCAACATATATATATATATAAAAAAATGTACGTGTCGGTGAATTAAATTGTGTGTGTGTGTATGTGTATATGTGTATATATACACTCACCTAAAGGATTATTAGGAACACCATACTAATACTGTGTTTGACCCCCTTTTGCCTTCAGAACTGCCTTAATTCTACGTGGCATTGATTCAACAAGGTGCTGAAAGCATTCTTTAGAAATGTTGGCCCATATTGATAGGATAGCATCTTGCAGTTGATGGAGATTTGTGGGATGCACATCCAGGGCACGAAGCTCCCGTTCCACCACATTCCAAAGATGCTCTATTGGGTTGAGATCTGGTGACTGTGGGGGCCATTTTAGTACAGTGAACTCATTGTCATGTTCAAGAAACAATGCTCAGGTAGGCCGTGGCATTTAAACGATGCCCAATTGGCACTAAGGGGCCTAAAGTGTGCCAAGAAAACATCCCCCACACCATTACACCACCACCACCAGTCTGCACAGTGGTAACAAGGCATGATGGATCCATGTTCTCATTCTGTTTACGCCAAATTCTGACTCTACCATCTTAATGTCTCAACAGAAATCGAGACTCATCAGACCAGGCAACATTTTTCCAGTCTTCAACTGTCCAATTTTGGTGAGCTCGTGCAAATTGTAGCCTCTTTTTCCTATTTGTAGTGGAGATGAGTGGTACCCGGTGGGGTCTTCTGCTGTTGTAGCCCATCCGGTTGTAGCCCATCCCAAGGTTGTGCGTGTTGTGGCTTCACAAATGCTTTGCTGCATACCTCGGTTGTAATGAGTGGTTATTTCAGTCAAAGTTGCTCTTCTATCAGCTTGAATCAGTCGGCCCATTCTCCTCTGACCTCTAGCATCAACAAAGCATTTTCGCCCACAGGACTGCCGCATACTGGATGTTTTTCCCTTTTCACACCATTCTTTGTAAACTCTAGAAATGGTTGTGCATGAAAATCCCAGTAACTGAGCAGATTGTGAAATACTCAGACCGGCCCGTCTGGCACCAACAACCATGCCACGCTTAAAATTGCTTAAATCACATTTCTTTCCCATTCTGACATTCAGTTTGGAGTTCAGGAGATTGTCTTGACCAGGACCACACCCCTAAATGCATTGAAGCAACTGCCATGTGATTGGTTGATTAGATAATTGCATTAATGAGAAATTGAACAGGTGTTCCTAATAATCCTTTAGGTGAGTGTATATATGTATATGTATATGTGTGTGACCCTGGACCATAAAAACAGTCATACAGGTAAATTGTTTAAAACAAATATTTACAAAATATCTTCATGGAACATGATCTTTACTTAATATCCTAATGATTTTTGGCATAAAAGAAAAATCGATCATTTTGACCCATACAATGTATTGTTGACTATTGCCACAAATATACCCGTTTATATATATATATATAGTTACAACCGGCTCACAATTGTAACAAGAACGAGGGGCAACATGGACCGGCAAGTAGTGAAAGAAATAGTTTATTTAACGAAATAACATAATCAACAAATGTATTCAAACAATCAGTAATCAGTATTAGTGAAAGTCAGTAGTGAGATCATGCATGTAAATGGACTGTAAGCTCGAGATCTGAATGGTTGCAAACAAATGAATATAATAAATGAAACAACAACTGAATGTCAGCCGCTCAGTCAAGTGCAGTCACATCGTAGCCTCTCTCTCGCAATCATAGCGATGCAGTTCTTATAGCCTAGAGAACGAGCCTCAGATGGAAAACCACACCCCCCACTAAACAGCACACCTGCAAACAAAACCACACACAAGAAAAACACACAGAACATCTTTATTTGTTTTTAGACTACATTTTTTCATTATTATCATTAAAACATCAATACTGCTCACATATTCAATTCTATATGGCCAAAAACAAGCAGTGAGATGACAGCCATCCCCCTCAGCTTACCCCTGTCCCTCCTCTCCCACACTCCAGCATTCCGGATCCTAGAAGCACTTTTAAGGAGAAGGAAGAAAATGGCACAAGAACAATACCACACAGGAGAATCTCACTAACTCCTCACTCACCCATATCAATCAGCAGTGAGCACGAGACAAAGTGTCTGCAAACACATTGTCCACGCCTTGAATATGCTGAATTTGCAAATTATAGGGTTGCAAAAACAAAACCCATCTCATCAACCGCTGACTCGGCCTTTGCAACAAATGTAGAAAGGTCAGTGGGTTGTGATATGAATAAATACAATTTGAGCTCCTCCCCCTACATAGACATCAAAATATTGGAGGGCCCCTATTAAAGCAAGTGCTTCCTTTCCCAGAGTAATTTGCTTGATAAGAATTAAATTACGCAAAAAATAACTAACTGCCATCAACGCCATCCACCCCAGCTTGCAGGAGAACACCACCTGCCCCATACTGGCTCGCATCAACCTGAATCTTAAAAGGTTTATCAAACTGTGGCGCCGCTAAGAAGGGCGCAGAGGATAACAAAAGCTTCACATGGTCAAAAGCTTGTTGACAAACTGGAGACCAAACAAACTTTGCAGAACCTTTCAGCAGATTAGTTAATGGGCAAACAACAGATGGAAAATTTGGGCAAAACCCACGATAATATACAGCCATCCCCAAAAAACACATTAATTCTTTTTTTGTATAAGGAACAGGGAATTGTTCAACAGCACGCACTTTTTCTTGCAACGGAAATACGCTACTCTGTCCCACCTCCCTTCCCAGGTAGACCACAGTTGCTTTTACAAATTCACATTTGGCTAGATGCTGTTCTCAGGTATCGCTATAAACAATTACGTCATCTAAATACACTGCACATCCCTTAAGTCCCGACTCAACACGGTTCATCAGTCTTTAAAACGTTGCTGGAGCGTTTCTCAGTCCGAAACTCATAACGGAGTAAGCATATAGCCCGGAAGATGTAATGAAGGCAGTCATTTCTTGTGCTCGAGATGTTAATGGCACCTGCCAATATCCTTTTAGCAGGTCAAACTTACTGACGAACTTTGTGTTTCTTACTTGATCTATGCAGTCTTCAACCTGGGGAAGGGGAAAAGCATAAGGCCTTTCGGTAATCCGTGCAGAGTCTGTAAGAATTGTCAAATTTTTAACAAGTAAACACGGAGAAGCCCAGCTAGAACAAGAGGGTTTCGCTAAACCATTATCCAGTAAATACTGGACCTCAGCTTCTAAAGTCTGTTACTTCACAATTGGCCCACGGTAAAAGCGTTGACGATTTGGTAATGCATCACCAACATCCACATCATGTTCAATTAAATGGATACGCGATGGGGTATCTCCGAACAAAGCTGGAAATTCATATATTGTCTTTGTTAACTCTCTCTGCTGAACACTAGATAGATGGGCCATTAAATTATCCAAATTGAACAAAGTTGCACAATTTGTCAACCTAGGTTGCAACATACAATCTGCAGGGACTTCAACTTCCTCCCCCATCTCACCCATAGGTGCAATACTGTCCCCCTGAGACACTGTTAATACAGCAAATAATTTTAGATTCTGCATGATCACGCGAGAAATACGGCTTTAATAGATTAATATGACAAAATTGCACCGATTTCTTTCGATCAGGAGTAGAAATCAGATAATTCAACTCCGACACCCGGCGAGTGACAGTATATGGTCCCGAGAAATCTAACCTTTTATTGAAGTAAAAGAACTGAAAGTGGGGGGTAAATCACATTATGAAATAATTGCTTTTCTCCAAAACACATTGGCCATAATTATCGGCAACCTTTTATTAAATACGTTTTGCAACCCCCTTTTGCCAAGATAACAGCTCTGAGTCTTTTCCTGTAATGCCTGATGAGTTTGGAGAACACCTGACAAGAGATCAGAGACCCTTCCTCCATACAGTTTTATTTTTTTATCTGTTGGTATTTGCTAGAATCCATTATACCATGTATCTGAACGAGATGTCCAGGACCTCCTGCAAAAAAATAGGCCCACAACATTAAAGATCCAGCGGTATTTTTAACTGTGGACATGGGGTACTTTTTATCCCTGTTTGCACCAAACCCATCTGGTGGATATGCTGCCAAAAAGCTCTTTTTATAGTTTCATCTGACCACAGAATCAGGTCCCTTTTGAATTTCCAGTCGTGTCTGAATATTCTGGATATCCCTCCCAAACAACATGTGGTGATGTAGGGGTTGTTAGATTTTTTTTTTTTTTAGGCTTTCTGACCCCAAGACTCAACTAATCTCTGCGATTCTCCATCTGTGATCCTTGGAGAGTCTTTGGCCACTCAAACTTTCCTCCTCGTCGTGCATTGACAATATAGACACACGTCCTCTTTCAGGCAGATTCGTAACATCTTTAGTTGATTGGAACTTCTTAATTATTGCCCTGATGGCTATTTTCCTACAGCCACTTTCTATTTTGTGAAGCTCAACAATCTTTTGCTGCACATCAGAACTATATTCTTTGGTTTTACTCATTGTGATGAATGATTAAGGGAATTTGGCCTTTGTGTTTCCTCATATTTATACTCCTGTGGAACAAGACGTCATAGCCAGAAAATGTCATGTTCCTAGTCACCCTGGTGTGTTAAAAAAAATTAATATTAATGGGAATATACTTCAGAGATATTTTACTCATACAAAATTCTAGGGGTGCCAATAATTGTGGCCAACGTGTTTTGGAGAAAAACATTTATTTCATAATGTGATTTTTCCCTCGACTTAACATTCTTTTACTTAAATGAAAGGTTAGATTTATTTTTACAGCCATCTTTGATCATATTTACCAGGGGTGGCAATAATTCTGACCACAACTGTATATGTATGTACACTCACCTAAAGGATTATTAGGAACACCTGTTCAATTTCTCATTAATGCAATTATCTAATCAACCAATCACATGGCAGTTGCTTCAATGCATTTAGGGGTGTGGTCCTGGTCAAGACAATCTCCTGAACTCCAAACTGAATGTCAGAATGGGAAAGAAAGGTGATTTAAGCAATTTTGAGCGTGGCATGGTTGTTGGTGCCAGACGGGCCGGTCTGAGTATTTCACAATCTGCTCAGTTACTGGGATTTTCACGCACAACCATTTCTAGAGTTTACAAAGAATGGTGTGAAAAGGGAAAAACATCCAGTATGCGGCAGTCCTGTGGGTGAAAATGCCTTGTTGATGCTAGAGGTCAGAGGAGAATGGGCCGACGGATTCAAGCTGATAGAAGAGCAACTTTGACTGAAATAACCACTCTTTACAACCGAGGTATGCAGCAAAGCATTTGTAAAGCCACAACACGCACAACCTTGAGGCGGATGGGCTACAACAGCAGAAGACCCCACCGGGTACCACTCATCTCCACTACAAATAGGAAAAAGAGGCTACAATTTGCACGAGCTCACCAAAATTGGACAGTTGAAGACTGGAAAAATGTTGCCTGGTCTGATGAGTCTCGATTTCTGTTGAGACATTCAGATGGTAGAGTCAGAATTTGGCGTAAACAGAATGAGAACATGGATCCATCATGCCTTGTTACCACTGTGCAGGCTGGTGGTGGTGGTGTAATGGTGTGGGGGATGTTTTCTTGGCACACTTTAGGCCCCTTAGTGCCAATTGGGCATCGTTTAAATGTCACGGCAATGCCATTGTTTCTGACCATGTCCATCCCTTTATGACCACCATGTACCCATCCTCTGATGGCTACTTCCAGCAGGATAATGCACCATGTCACAAAGCTCGAATCATTTCAAATGGGTTTCTTGAACATGACAGTGTTCCTAAAATGGCCCCCACAGTCACCAGATCTCAACCCAATAGAGCATCTTTGGGATGTGGTGGAACGGGAGCTTCGTGCCCTGGATGTGCATCCCACAAATCTCCATCAACTGCAAGATGCTATCCTATCAATATGGGCCAACATTTCTAAAGAATGCTTTCAGCACCTTGTTGAATCAATGCCACGTAGAATTAAGGCAGTTCTGAAGGCGAAAGGGGGTCAAACACAGTATTAGTATGGTGTTCCTAATAATCCTTTAGGTGAGTGTATAGTTTAAATAATATAAACAATAATATTTATTGTAGTGTTTACATATAAATATACACTAAATAAATGAATATGCAAAATGTTATTTATTAAATATTACTTATATAAATAAAAAAATAGACATCATTTAGTAAATGTATTTATTGCTATATAAAAATATAAAATTGTTTAGAATTGCTGACTTTTTTTTAAATGTCTCCATGAATTAAATTGCTTAATGTCAGCCTTTATTGATTGATTAGTTATCTCCATTCTATCTCAATTCTCTTCTTTCCATCCTGGACCAATTAGGCTAATTTTGCAAATGTTTAATTGCATTAAGTCAGGGATTGTATCTGGGATGTCTGTATCAGCAGATTTTATCTATGCAGAAGTCAGGACATCGGCTATTCCTGTGGAGCTCCCTACAGGCCGTGGTGCACACTAGACATTCCCACAGATCTGAATGAGAATGAATCCCTCAATTCCACCTTCCACAATGACCAACCAATTAATCCTTAGTAAATATTTACCACAACTGAGAGGAGAGAGTTTCTTAACTACCAGCTGTGAGTAAGAAACCCCTCATAAAATCTGAGATGGTATGTGTGAGAATGTCAAATGATTATCAGCTCACTCAACTCCTGCCATGTTAGGACAAGATAAGCCTGCTTAACTCTGGTGAAGGATGCTGTAGATAGAAGAACCACTGAATAAAACAAAACACTTTGCCATTTCCTGCAGGTAATTTGGCTGGCAGTTATCATCATCAATAACTGGTTAAGATAAAGATGAAAGCAAAGCAAAAAACCAGTCTAGAAAATTTCCCTAAAACTGTTTAGCAGTTATCAGACCACATGATCTGCAATAGATAATTGGTTTGTGGAAATAATCCTGTCAGAATTCATCCTCAACCCTTTTGAAATCCAGATCCGTACAGAACAAACAACCTTCCCCATGACAGCAGTTCCGCAATCACGTTTTTTTATTCAAACTTACACAAACAGTCCGTGACAAGTGCACTGTTTAAATAGTAAGCCCTAACCAGAATACACAATTATCTTCTGTTGTTCCTGAGGTCATAAACTCTGAGCTTCGAGCTCATCGGAGACTAATTACCTTCATACGAGTTTGTAGGAGAAGCCATAGAGATCCTTAGAACTGTAGTGTGGTGGGAGAAGGAAACAGGCCTTGGGGCAGGCATGAGTAGTGTCATGTAATTGCTTGTAATTAGTGTAATTAAAGGCAGTAGTGTCGGAGTGAGAGCAGAGGTTAGAGTCAGGTACACACAGGTAAGGAGGGGGGTGAGGATGTTTTTGAAATCCAGTCGAGCTGTGGAAACATTGGTACCGTGCCAAATGACAACACTGTCTGGAGCTTAATACGTGCGTGTTGGGAGACAGTTTGCTTTTGGAGATTTGTGTATGTGTATGCGGCATATCTAATATAATCATCAAAGGTGTTATTAATCTACGGCTTGATTCTGTCTCACTTTATCTTTGTTGTCACAGTTTACTTTAGCATCGTATCATGCTCAGTCGTGCGTTAATGCAACATACGTTAGATATTTACACAATTTTTCCATGCCAGGTTTTTTTTTAATCTTACAAACATCTGAGCAGAAAAGAGCTATGCAAACTGTGTTGTGTCTCTTTGTCATTCATTGTGTGCTGGGCAGTAACAGGGTGAGCATGTTATGTGTTGCCCTGGTGGGTCTTACCAAAGCTCTGCTGATGTAAGGAACCTCACTTTTGATGACTTGAGGATACTCTTGTTAAGAGAGAGATGCCTAGCATGGAACCGGGGTCAAGGGGCAAGGGTTATTGGGGTGAAGAGAGAGAAATGAATGATACGGTAAGATTGATGAGGTTATTCTGCTGATGCAACACATTTAATGATTGTTTTCCAATGTATGTGTATGGTAGAGATTGATAGAAAAGGGAAAGAAAGAGGAACGTTTAGCATCCTTATAAGGCCTTTTCACAAAGCACAAATTTTCACTGTCATAAAATATGCCCTGTTGAACTTTTTATTAGAATATTAGACTAATTCTATGGATCACTTATCTTCTTTCTAAAAAACTATAATGGGCAGAAAAAAATATTTTTTCCCAACAACTGTTTATAACAGCTTTTTATACTGTATAGATTGCGGAGTTCTAGTCTGTTTTGTCATGTTATCTTGCCTGTGTTTGTTTTGTATTGCTTTAGCACATGTTCTAGTTCTGTTTCCTGGGTTTGCATTAGAGATACACAGCGATACACTTAAAACGGAGAAGAAGACTTGGGCTGAATCCGAAAACGCCCCCTAAACCCTCAATCACTTTTCCCTACGTTAGTCCACTAATACAGTTCACAGTTCAAGGAGTGAATGAAAACGAGCACGTGAATTTGTTCAGCCGTTGAGTGTACAACGGCTGTAAACTTGTTATTACGGTGCAATGTGGGATAGAATGAGTGCACTTGATAACGTCCACTATGGTTTCGGACACCACTACAAATGGCTGTCCCCTCAAATAATGCCCTGTTTGAGGGTATAGGGGGCGATTTCGAATTCAGCCTCGGAGTATGCGCATGCAGTGTCTGACTAGGATCGAGACGTGGGGTGATGACATCATCGTTTCACAAAATATACGGATTGGCTGTACACACGAAAACTCAAGAGTGTCGTTTTCAGATTTATCCACTCTGAGACCCGGTTTAAAAAAATAGCAGTTTGAGGCTCCCAAAACGCTGGATCCGTCTGGACGAAACGCCGATACGATAAAAAAAATTTGGAACACAAGATAAGATATTTTTGATGAAATCCGAGAGCTCTCTGATCCCTCCATAGACTGCAACGTAATTGCCACTTTCAAGGCCAAGAAAGGTAGTAAAGACATAGTTAAAATAGTCCATGTGACTACAGTGGTTCAACCTTAATTTTATGAAGTGACAAGAATACTTTTTGTGCGCAAAAACTAAAAATAACGACTTTATTCAACAATTTCTTCACTTCCATGTCAGTCTCTGATGCTGTTCACGTTGTAAACACAGTGCATCGCTACCGGGTTCTACGTCAGAATGCAGGCTCAGTATTGGCTGGCTCCTGCATCAGCCAGACACGCATGCATCGTGGTGCTCACATGAATAGCGTCAGAGACTGACAGGGACGAGAAAAAATAGTTGAATTATTTTTGGGGGGTTTTGCGCACAAAAAGTATTCTCGTTGCTTCATAAAATTAAGGTTGAATCACTGTAGTCACATGGACTATTTTAATGATGTCTCTCCAAAAGTCTTTACTCTCTTGCTCAGGTTCTCTCTATATCTATCTCTTATTCTCTCTCTCTCTCTCTCTCTCTCTCTCTCTCTCTCCCCCGCCCCGCCTTCTCACTCCATCAGTACAACAAACAGAAGCGGTGTCACTTAAATTCTGTCAAACGCTTCTCTTTACACAAGCACAATTTCTAATCCAGTTCTAACACACAAACACATACTCTCACACTCATCACAGATTAAGTCAGGAGGGTTAAATTCCCTTCAGTTTGTTTAGCCTAATGAGCATGTAGCAGTTTAACTGTGTGTATAATGAACCCCCTGCTGCTACAGGACCAACAGGAGTTTCATCTCACTGATAAGACACATTTGACACCAGAATGAGGTATAGGTACTTTTACATGCACCCCCAATAAACCCTTTCAAATTCCCAAATCTCACATTTACAATCTTAAATTTAAGATCTTGCTGATAAATACATGTATCAACCATTAAATAAGTATGTTTAAACTACAGCTGTAATGGGTTTTTGCATATAGCCTTTGTTTTCTTTTTGTCCATCTATGGATGACACAATGTGAATTTGAATATTTGAAGGATTACTGTGCATCACCTCAGTCACTCAGAGCAAGCGCACAATGCAGAGGTCTGATTTGCAGTCTGATTCATTTGTTTTTATAGCTACAATCACATTATTTAGGTATGTTAGTCCGACTTTGTTCAAATCGTACAATTTCTGACTATGTCCTTTTAAAAAGACTAATTATTGCTTTAGTCTGACTGATATAAAACTTAAAAAATACAGGTAAATGTACTTGACATATGCCTGACAATAAGAACATTTTATTGAACATTTAGACAAAATCTAAAAGAAAAAAAATCTAAAAATATGCAGTTGCTGATATTAATATGACCAAAAAGTTCACAAATGAATATACATTACTTTAGATATTTAGAAATATTGAAATATTGCTAACAATATAAAAGTTATTCTTACATTTACATTATAAAAATCTGTAAAGATTTTACAGCAAAAAGTCATGTATCACAACCTGAAGGGGGTGTTTTTAGAATTATATTAAAAAGCCTTTTACTTGATAAAAAGTATGGATCGGAAGCATAGTAGATTATGTACAACAGTTTTTTTTCAGTAAAGTTTTAATCATGTTGATCATTTAGAGACCGTAGAAATTTCTGTGTCAAATATGATACAGTAAACTTAATAGGGATAATATGGCCTTCAAATCATTGCTTCAAAAATTGTCTTCAAAAACATAGGTACCAATAAGCCCATATGACTCAGTAAATTACACCCAATGCTCCAGTTTGTGTCTGTTGCGCTCATATAAAACTAGCATGGTGAGCGTAATCACACTGTGCAACTTCTGTAAACAAGCACACTTATTGCCATGACCTTAGCCTCAGAAACGCCTGATGAAGACTATATAGTCTGAGCCGGAGGCTTAAGCATTGAGACAGCTGGGCATTAAATGCTGGCACACCCCGGCACACCTGTCTAACTGATAGAAGGCCTCTCATGGACAGTTCATGAGAACTGTGGTTTTTAGGACAGACGAGATACACATCAGGTCTTGTTTGCCATGAAACAGTACAGGTGATAGGTATAGTTTCTCACCTGAGTGGCCTGCCATTGAACAGGGCACTATAGAATTTAGAGATACGTCTACAGGACTCGACACCTTTGGCAATGCTAGTGATACTCTCACAGGTGCGTGGACACACACATAGAAACAGAACGTGTTCATTTACACATAATTAAGGCCCCGATATTCTCATGGTGAAGTTCTTTTTCGTTCTTCGCTTAGGGGTAAAAAGAAGTTTGAAATACACAGTTCAGGCACAACATTATGACCACTGACAGGTGAAGTGAATGACACTAATTATCTCTTCGTCACGGCACCTGTTAGTGGGTGGGATATATTAGGCAGCAAGTGAACATTTTGTCCTCAAAGTTGATGTGTCAGAAACAGGAAAAATGGGCATGCGTAAGGATTTGAGCGAGTTTAACAAGGCCGAATTGTGATGGCTAGACGACTGGGTTAGAGCATCTCCAAAACTGCAGCTCTTGTGGGGTGTTCCTGGTCTGCAGTGGTCAGTATCTATCAAAAGTGGTCCAAGGAAGTTGCAGTGGTGAACCGGCGACAGGGTCATGGGCGGCCTGTGTGGTCCAATCAAACAGACGAGCTACTGTAGCTCAAATTGATCAATAAGTTAATGCTGGTTTGTATAGAAAGGTGTCAGAATACACAGTGCATCGCATTTTGTTGCGTATGGGGCTGCATAGCCACAGACCCATGCTGACCCCTATCCACTGCCAAAAGCGTCAACAGTGAGCATGTGAGCATCAGAACTGGACCATGGAGCAATGGAAGAAGGTGGCCTGGTCTGATGAATCACGTTTTCTTTTCACGTGGATGGCTGGGTGCGTGTGCGTTACTTGCTAATTGGTAACAAAATGCTTTGATAGCCATAGCATAGCAATTGCTGGATGAGTACGACAGTATAGAACATTCTCAAACTAAGCTCATGCTCCACTGATGGTAACCTCCAAAAAACGGCACATAACAGAAACTCTTCTAAATTAGCATAGTAAAACATTAAACACTACTAAATATCCCATTCACCATAAATATAAATAAAAAAAAAAACATTATATAACAAATTGTAGCATTTACTCTACCATTTACATGGCAAAGCATGCTGGGAAAAAGAAAATTTAAATTTAAGTTTGTCCAAATTAAAATAAAACTCAAATGTGTCAGTTTTGTGAACTCAAAAGAAAAAGAAAGTTCTAAATACTCATAAAGTTCATTTGCTTGAACTAATTTGTTTAATTTAAGTTTACCCTACTCAAACCAATTAATTATTTTGAGCATTTGGGGATTGCAGTATGATTTAAAGCAAGCAGCTTTAAATTATTAAAAAACTGTCTCTTTCAATTATTACTGTACAGCAGCCCTCCAATGTTATTTTTACTCACGTCTCACCTCAATGGACTGAACAGAAGCAAATTAACTGGAGAAGATTTTCACGTCAATGAAGGCAGAGCCCCAGAGCCACATAATCAACACAGACCAATGGTAGTTAAAAGGTGTTTACCAACCAAAGCAAACTTTTCCAGAATGTTTCAAACTCTCAAAATGAACTCCAAACGAACTTCGTTTTGGCCTAATTTTGTTCAAAAGGATGTAACACCAGTTTGTTTTTCAATTTAGCTTGAAGTATTACAGGGCCTTTAATCACTGATGACCATGGATGGGTGGAGAAGAGAGTGCTTTCAATCGGCAAAAAGAAAAGGATTTATTGGTTATTGTTTGCTTGCAAGATTGACGGGTGTATATCGCACCATATTGAGACTATAAAACCTAGAACACACATACACACACAAGGTCTCCAGAGCACCCTTTAACCCTTCACCAAGGTGTCAATCATTTAGAATCAGGCCGGTCTGGTACTGGGCCCTCCAGTCGACCCCCAGCTGAAAAACTCCGCCCTCCATCTGCCCCCCAACAGAGTGTGATTGACAGCTTGACTATGAGGATTGATGGTGTATTGAGGGACCCCCTCCTTCCCGTAGTCTTACTTTGCCCTGCCAATGCACCAGACGCTCGGTACATCAATGCTAAAGTAATTAGCCAGCAGTAGTCATATTTCTCAGTCTGGGAGTTCCCTGCGTCTGAATAACTGCCATAAATCATACTGAGTGACACTGACACAGAGAATAAAAGCCGGCCTGCCACACTCTCAGACTGTCACTGTATGCCATTTTAACATTGAAAAGGAGTTGTGTAGTGCTCTCTCAACTCTCACCTGCCTTCACTCCCTCTATCCTCACATTTAGTCTATTATTCTTTCTTTTTTGAAGGGATAGTTCACCCAAAAATAATTTACTCCCCCTAATGTAATTCCAAAACCCATATGCTTTTATTTCTTGATTTGTGAAAGTGAAAGTTTTTTTTTTTTAAGAAGGAGGCAATTTGGTCTTTGCAGTATAATAAAAGTGAAGGTTGTCAAGATCTAAAATGACAAGCATAAAAGTATCATTATTGTACAGTAGTCCATATGACTCGTCTTCTGTAGTCACACAATAGCTTTGTGTGACAAACATAACAAAATGTGTTGTTCCCTGAAACTCTTCTTGATGCTTTCATTAAGGTTTGGTCACATTTTTTGTTGTTTCTCAAATTTTCACAGATGAAATCCAATCATTTCAGTAGGAATCCACACAATCTGGAATTTAGCGTGAGGGTGAAAGATTTCCTAATGCAGATTTTTAAAGTTTGAAGGGTTTCATTTTAATTGTAGAGACCAGTATATTATTCAAATTATATTATTAAAATGTATAAAATAAAGGTACATACAGGTTTGGAATATCATGACGGTGAATAAATGATGACAGAATTTTCATTTTGGGGTGAACTAATCCTTTCAGTGCAAAGGTTGAAGAGAGAAAGTGGAGGAATGTGTTGAATGGGTGAATTTGTGCATGTGTGTGACCCCCTGCTGGGGATTTCTCTTTTAAATGTATTTCTTGTAGTAATTGTTTTGAAGGTTTTTAAATAGCTTTTGAGCTTCTGTCTGAATAGGGTGACTGAGTCAGCAGGGTTTTTCGGGAGCCTGACCTGTCTGCAGCACTAAGGGTTTGGTAGCTAAGGAGAGTACCGGGAATCTCATGCATTAACAGACAGGGAGTGGAGTCTTCCTTTCAGAATAGCATTCACTCAGCACAGAGAAACTTAGGTCGGCCATTAGAATAGATATGCAAGGCTCGAATTCATGGCTCGCATATGCGCCCGAAACTGAATCTGTGCGATCTCAAAAAATATTTGGGAGCATCTGTGCGAGTGCAAATAATTGTTGAGGTGCGACCGGTTTTCATTTCTCTACACAACATGCGCTTATTATTGCACAGTATGTGCCCGCTCTGAGCGAATACACCGGTCCACCGTTCTATAAATAACCAATTAAACTTCATCTTTACTATTAACTTTAAAGCAGACTTCAGGCAACTGTGCTCCGCTAACTAGCGCGCAAAATGTAAAGAGCTAAGAAGAGAAATATTTCTTTGAAGGGGCAAATGAAAGAGCCAGATTAAAACGTCAAAAATAACTAAGCAATCACCAAAACATGAGAAAGATTCTGATTTTATTTCATTTAGTGTAAGTGGCAATTGATGATGGATAATAATGTATGTAGTACAATGTCGAGGAGAAATCAAAACAAATCAGCGCAGCAGCACACACAAAGGTTAAAAACGGTCATGTTGACATTTTTCGTGTGAATTTGTCCGTTCAAGCGCAAGACTTGAAAGAGAACTCAATATTTTCACGCTATCTGCGACGCACCATGTGCACGCTTTAGATGAGTGCACACACACACAATCTCCTCTTAGCGTGCGCAAGTTCTCTTTCGTGTCTTGCTCTTGAATGTTTAAATTGGCAAGGCTTAAATGAGTTTAGCTTAAACACAACATGTGCTGTTCAGGTCTCACCTGCGCTATCAACACCTGGGTGATGACGGCGTATATGACCGAGTGAGTCACATATGGCACTCAAATACAAGAGTGACTGTTTTGTCAACGCTTTTTGATCATCGTCGTTGTTGTAATGTATTGGGAAGCCAGAATGTGTATCCATCTACAGAAACATACATTAACCTAACCTGTATTACACGTTGTTATTTTCAACAAACCATATTATGGATGCATCATCAGATTTGAGATGAACCGCGGTGCAAGTGCGTGCCGAACCGTGGGTTGATTTTTTTACCGAGAACCGTTCCATCCCTAGTTGCAACTGAAGAAAATGCATGCAAATAGAAAAAAACACCAGCAAATTAAGAAAACATCTTTACAACCATTTAGACAACACGTGCTGCAAAAACACAACCAAATACAGAAAAACACTGTAAATACTCACAACGCAACCAAATACACCCAACAAGCAGTTTTGCGTTTAAAATGTCTAATTGACGTCTAGGCTAAAACAAGGCAAAATTTGGGCTGTCAGTGAAAAGTTAATAGATGTATAACCATAGCCCAAGAATAGACTAGTCAACTAGAACATAAAGATCTCAGAAATGAAACCAAACACCTTGTAATCACTGTTGTCTTTGCTTATCGTACATCTCGCAAGTTATTTTGGAAAAAAATGGCATGTATGGCATAACCAAATTCAAGGTTATTTTGGCTAGAAGTGGGTCATAGCCAGACTGTATCGGGTCTATAGTTAACCGAGGCGGTAAAATGACGACTATTGCTTGCTGGGCAGAAACGTGCTGCAACTAAATACAGAAACCGCTGCAAATAGCACAAAGCTCAATGCACTGCAACTGAAGAAAAAATACCAGCAAATTAAGAAAACATCATCAGTTTGACAACACATGCTGAAAATACTCACAATGCAACCAAATACAGAAACAAACTGCAAATACTCACAATGCAACCAAATACAGAAAGATGCTGCAAATACTCACAACAAGTGACAAACCTGGCTGGGATATGCTTATTGTTCAATGTCTACTTGTCAGTGGTGTTGTCGATGACCAGAAAAGTGAGTTTTTTGTTTAACATCCTGATCGTATGTGCATTGTCAGTATTTGCAGTGTGTTTCTGTATTTGGTTGCGTTGTGAGTATTTGTAGCACATGTTGTCAAACAGATGAAGATGTTTCCTTAATTTGCTGGTGTTTTTTCTATTTGCACACGTTTTCTTCAGTTGTAGTGCATTTAGCTCTTTCGGCCACCGTACAAAAGTATTAAGCAACACAACTGTTTTCAACATAAATAATAATAATGAATGTCTCTTGAGCACCAAATCAGCATATTAGAGAGATTTCTAAAGGATCGTGTGACTGAAGACTGGAGCAATGATGCTGAAACTTCAGCTTTGCCATCACAGGAATAAAGTGGGTTAAACCACTGAACTGATATGCAGAAGGTTACTGGTTCGAGCCCAGCAGTCGCCACCACCAGTGTGTCCTTGAGCAAGGCACTTTACTCCATGTTGCTCCAGGGGGATTGTAAGTGCCAAATGCTTAAATGTAAAATTACTACAATTATTTTAAATTGTAATAATGTTTCACAATATTAGTTTTTACTGTATTTTTGATCAAATAAATGCAGCCTTGTTGAGCATATAAGAGACTTAAAACATGTAAAATCTTACTGACCCCAGTAATTTTGAGCAATAATTTTTAAATAAAAAAAGTTTTGTTTTATATATAATGTATTTGTTTATTTTTGCATACAAACACATTGCTACAGGGTTCTTTAGAACTTGATGATGCTTCATCATATTGGTTTCTGGCTTCTTTAAAGCACCAGTACATATATGTTCTTCTAAAGAACTTCTCATAAGTAGCATAAGACCTAGAATTAAAAACTTTTTTGAGGAACTTCTACTGTGACATCAGCATGTAAAACATTGTTTGGTTCTAATTGGAACCCAAAGTTGATCAGTCCATGACTCAGTGAATCTAAGTGACTCCTGTGTGTTCATTCTCTGTCACAAAATTGAATATAATGGATCGGTCAAAGGATATTATAGAACATCCGAATGTGGCTGATGGATTAGCTCTATGTGGAACGGCCCTTCATCCTCAGAAACGGGATGCTGATCTACCTTCGATTGACTGTAATTCTGTAGAAGCTCATTCATTCAGTCATCCGTCTCTGTAACAGGGGGCCACATGTGTGTAATGTGAGTTTGAATGTGAAAGGACAGCAGATAAATCCAGTTAGCTGTGATTAGATTACACTAGGCTAGAATGAATGGGATCAGTTGGAGAGGTGACAGAGAAAGGGGGGTAAAACCACACAGACCCCTTTAACTCAATCCATTAGAGTACAACGACATATTCATTAAGTCAGGCCAGCCCAGGACTGTGGTTTAAAATGAGCTGCGGTCCTCCCTCCCACTGCTTTTCCCTTAAAAACTTCCTTCCTTTTCTCTTTCATATTGATGGTCATGGAGAGGGCTTAAAGGTGACCGAGGTGGGGGTTTTGTGTGTGTGTGTGTGTACCTTTCTTCCTGATTTTTCTTTCTCTGACCAATCTAATCTTTAATCAGTCTGCTTTAAAACAACTTGAGGTTTTCCCCATGAATTAAAAAAGCATATGATGATGAAACAAATGGTTGTGCACAGCTAATCTATAGACATTAAACGACTAAACTTGCCTGGTGATGACAAATCTGGGCAAATCTGTTGTATAGTCTAATGTCATGTTAAAAACAACATCTCAGGTGTGTTTATTTCAGTAGAGACTTATTCTATCAAAACACTAAAAGAAATCCATATAATTGGTTCTGTTAAAGCTCAAAAGATCTTCGAGAATTTCCACACATGCAATTAAGACAATTACCAAGTTGAATAAATACCAGAGGCATTTATACTTAACTTATTCTACAATTTTACTTAAGTTGTGTCTTTCAAATGATTAGGAGGTTTAGACTGAATTGAGTTCTTTATTGCAGTCCAGCCCGTCCAGCCCTGTCATTCACCACAGGAAACTCCTGTCAGTGGGGAGGCGGGATGTTGAGTGATTGGCGCTTTGGTCATCCAGACAACATCCTCTGGTCGGAGGAAGAACATTAAAATGTCTGGGTCAAAATAACCTGCCTCTCTAATGTCCTCTACCAGCTTTAGTTGAGACAAAAACATAACCATTCCATGATTTTCTCATCTCTTAATATATTAAACCCCCATAGACGTAGTTACTTGATATATTGTAATAATTTGGCATATTTTTCTCATATAAGTTGTTGTCTATTATTTCTACATCCTTAATGTGATAAAACAAAAATACTTATTTGACATTTCTGTGCCGTAAAGTTTATATGATTTCAGTAGCCGCTTAGTGCCAACGTGCTGCATGTTTGTGCTTAACGTGCTTAACTTTCAATAAATCTATCTGTACAGAGAGAGAGAGAGAGGGGGGGGGGTGCATAGGTAAAGTTGACTCGCGTGAAGGGGGGTTGGACAGACATCAAATTCACACCCGTCAGAAACACATTCCAGACAGTGTGTGTCTGAGCAGAGGCTTGTGTGATATATTCTTGGGTACCTCCTACTGTAGCTAAGGTTGAACGTTCAGACAGCTGGAACACTAGACATTCCGACAATGTATTTCCTCTTATATATGATAAATGTGTGTGTATGTGTGTGTTTCCCATTCTCAAGTCAAGCTATGATATGTGATCTGCTTAGCAGTATAAATCAAGTAATTTTCTTTCTGACAGATACACGCATACTAAAATAGTGGTGCTCAACTGGAGGGTCACAGGTCTGCTTTATATGCAAATAATAAAATGCAACTAATATATATTATAAGTCCATAATGATCATTGAAAAAAAGAATTGGGCTTTCGAATTGTTAAAAGGGAGAAGAAAAAAAACCCGTTTGTTGTTGACATCAAAGTCTCTCCATCGAATTTGGGCACAAATTCATTCAACTAGGCGAATTAGGTATATGCTAACATGGACACTGAATACAACCCTGAAGCAAAACCAGTTATCTAACACACACATACACAGCCTGAAACTGTTGTTGTTTACTCTGATAGTCCTTTTAACCCCTTATGCCTGAAGACAGTCAGAGCAGGTGAGTAGAGGGAGAACAGATAGCTTTAATGGATTCAGGCCTTTTGACTGAAACACCTTTTGAAAGTAAGCTTTAAAAAACCATTTGAGGGCCTTTTAAAGTCTTTGTCCTCCTCTTTCCTCTCTTCTATACCTCTGTCTGTCTATCCTTTTTGTACTGAGGTGCATTTGACCTCTTAATCACTGCCTGAGGTAAGCTCCACATGGCTAATGGATCTTTCCCTCTCACTACACACACATATATATGGTTGGTGTCTATAAGAGTGTAAACAGGGTGCCTCTTCAAATTGCCATTGTAGAGTGTGAGAAGAGAGGGAGATCCTATCCTGAAGCACAGAGCCCATGTCATTATGACCTCGGCATAGAGATGCGTCTTCCTGATTTTAAAACCTCTATAAACTCCTTTAGAATGATATATATATATATATATATATATATATATATATATATATATACACACATACACGTATACAACATGCTTTTCTTTTGAAATTTCTATTTATCACAATCCTGAAAAAAAGATCATGTTTTTCTCCAAAATATTAAGCACCACAACTGTTTTCAACACTGATGATAAGAAATATTTTTTGAGCAGCAAGTCAGCATATTACAATGATTTCTGAAGGATCATGTGACACTAAAACTTTGCCATCATAAATCACATTTTAAAATATATTAAAATAGAAAACAGTTGTTTTGAATTGTAGTAATATTTCACAACATTACTATTTTACTGTGTTTTTGAGCACAGTAACAGTAGTGAACATTAGTATATACTACTTTTGAACAGTAGTGTATATAATCTCTGGGGGAAAAAAACATTGCCGTATGATGCAATTTTAAGTGATCTATCGATTTTTTGATGCAAATATTGTGATCCAAATATTTTTTGCCTGTTTCTCTCATGGAACTTTGCATTCTCTTGTTTACATAATAATTCAATTGAATCAAATCCATATTTCATCTTCATTTATTGTATTAATTTGGTAACTAGCCAGATAAGCGAGGATTAACACTCACTGCAAAAATAACCATTTCAGAGTATACAAGACATGATCATCAAGTCTAGGTTTATTTTACTGGAATCACTGAACTTTCAACAATTCAATATTCTCGAAAACAAGATGAATCGCGGTATTGTGTTTTTGCCGTGTCACTATAGCGGCGGGAGGAAGTGTAGGCCTCAGGGGTCAGCGTGTGAGGTCACGGGACAACACCCAGAACAGAACCTGATACCCGCTCAGCGTCACACCCCTCTGACAGATAAGGAAGTCAGTCGGGTGATCAGAAGTTGTTACACATCTAAAAACCTCCATCATGGCCTCAGGGGCTCAATGCACTTCCCTCATTTCACACTCGCACACGTACGCATACAGTGAGATTCAAAGGTCTGAGTCAGAGTATTTAAAACCTGGGATTCAAAGTCTAATTTAAACCAGAAAAATATCAAAGTTGTAGGATTATGAAAAATTAAGAACATTATGAAATTAAATAAATGCATTTCAGATTCTGCACTATTTCTATGTCTGTCAGGTTATCTTTGAATCATCTCAAATCATGCTGGAGAAAATGATCAGCAGGTTTTACACAAATTTGTGAGTTAATGTAGCTTGCGTGCTGCTTTCTATAAAGCAAAAGAGGGATGAACCAAATACTAAATACTAACCAAATACAAACACAAAGACATTTGGAAATATGTACATTTTTCAGTTCAGCTTCTCACTTAAATGATGATGATTATTGATATTTAATTATTTAGTACTGAATTATAACAATATAGGCTTTTTTTTAAGACCTTTGAACCCCACAATATATCTAACCAAGTCTTCTTGTTATACCTCCTCTTTCTCTCTCTCTCTCTCGCTCTCACTCAACCACACACACAGTGATGACAGACAGCGTCTGAGAGGAGGGAAAAACCCTTAAGAATCAAAGCAGGACATCCAGGAGACGAGTATGCATCTGTATGAGTGTGTGAGACACAAGGGTGGTTGGGGACTACCTTGATGAAAGATAGCTGCAAGTCTTTTCCACCTCTCTTTCTTTTTCAGTGCTCTTTATTCTTCATTATTAGTCCTTTTTATAGTCCTTTATAATTCTCTCTCTGCATTTCTCTTTAGTAATCATACTCCTTTATTAGCGTCTGATGGATCCTGTTTGCACTGAGGGGTGTCTCTGTGTCCAACAGGAAGGGTTTTTTGTACCGTTGACAGACAAGGCTGTACCTCTGATCATCGGCCGAGACACTTTCTCTCCCCCTGACCCTTCCACTGAGTCCAGAAGCTGCGGCCTGGAGCTGATGATTGAGCAGCATTAGAGAGCGAGGGATAAGGTGACCACTTAAAACGCAGTTTTGTGTGTCTCCTTCTGTGTATCTCTTTGGTGAGAATTTGTGTGTGCGCTTCTAGATTCCACAGAAACACTATATGGTTTCCCCCTAAGATTCCACATCAATGGAGAAGAACGTTTGAACAGTTTAGCTTGAACTCTATATGTGCTTTGCGTGTGTGTTTCTGACCTCACTTTACTTTTTGAATCAAAATTTCAGAAAAATATCCCTAGAAACTAGTTAAACTGAGGGATGTCCTTCGAAGAGAAAATGACTGGTATAGGCAATAAACCCTCTGGTACTGTTCGCGTGTTGGTCAAACATGACTGATTTTTTTTTTACTTCAATGAAATGATTGTACTATATTTTAGTTTGATTATATTTTTTATTTAACAATTTGTATTTTTAGAGGATTTTATGGTACTAAATTATATATGCAGTAGTTATAATCCATTTATTCACTTTTTGAGTATAGACCTAAAAATGAAATTTCCAACTTAAACTGTTAAGGCCAGTCTCTTTTTAAAGAAGACACTTGGCAGATTATTGCTGAAGTGATTTTTTTTTTAAAGTAAACTTTTATATAAAAGTTATAACATTTTACATTTATTGTTATGAAAAATGCACAAAAATAAAATTTTCATTTTTTTATATGAAATATATATTTTCTAAAATACGTTTTACTCTAAAACTGTGAGAATCTAGCTTTGTTCCAAATTTGAGGTTGATATCTCAAAAAATTACTGTGCAGAACCAAACGTTTCCAATGGATGAAATTCATCTCCCATTCATTTCCAATGCAGTCATTTTTGTGCCTATTTTTCTCAGGACCATTTAACCTTTTCAAATCATGTCCATGATTTTTTTTGTGTTCACACAGCAAGTGCCAAAACCTTTACCAAGTTTCCTACCATTCCGATGAAGTAAAAAAGTCTGTCATGTCACCAGAGAGAAGTTTGTCATTTCACCGGAAGATCGAGATGAGATTTAGATTAAGAATTACAAGTTTTCATGGATGAATCATTCACAATAAGATCTAACATGCATTTAAATAGATGAGGTGGATTTTCATTTATGTCAACTTTAAGGTTTCACTGGGGATAGTCTGTAAAGTTACAGTTTCCTGAAAACCTCTCCATCATGATCGTGGGATGTTGCCAGGATGCCAGCATTGTTACGCCGTTGCCAGAGTATTCTGAGTGGAAAGAGCCCCTAAATCTGACAGATATTCTGGGGTATTTTCTTTTCTAGTTCTACCATCTGTACTTAGAAACTAGAAATTGTCACTATTACACAAAAGTAACAGTCACATAATTTGACATTGTATCCATGCATGATAGAAGTCAATGGGATGCCTCAATATAAGATTTTAGCAAGGTAAATGTGTGGATGTGTAAACATCTGCAGATGAAGAGCAAGTCTGAACAAAAAAAGGGGACATTTTCAACACATCACCTAAACAGCACCAGTAAAATGATCCTCCAAATGTGTGTCATTACACAAATTTGATCAAAGGCGATTTTGATATCAAAGATCAGCATTGTCATTAACGGCACTGAAACACGTGTCTGTTTTAGCTACGGGGAGACATCAACAAAACAATATTATTGCCTTAGTCAACATCAACAGTTTCATGTTTCATGTTAATTATGATGAATTTAACATAGACGCATGGTAAAATTCCGTTCTAATTTATCTGGTGTTGTGATGTGGTTTTAATGATGTCATCCTTTGGGATCTGACAGGTGATGGGTAAGTGGCTCAGAAAAGTTATGGAAATATTTATGTATGTAGCAATTTAGTAAGGTTGATACGCATGACAAATATATCAAATGATTAAATTGAACATAAAAATAAGATAAAATGTATTAGAACTGTGTACAGTAGAAGTACAATTGTGATCATAATTACTATAAAATTACTATAAAAAATGGCTAAGTGTACCTTTAGCCGTTGCTGGATGATTAATCTTGCATTTGACACATCTGGAGTAAGAATGTTTCCACAACTTTCCTTGTTTCTGCACTTATCAGAAATGGATTATCTGGATAATTTAATGTTACACTTTATTTTAAGGTGACGTTACATTGTACTTACTCAAATAAGTATTAATGAACTACATGTACTTACTATAGAGTTACAGTTAGGGTTTGGTTTAGGGTTAGTTACTTGTAATTATGTATAATTTACTGTTATTACTATAGTAAGTGTAGTAACGTGTAACTACGTCACCTTAAAATAAAGTGTTACCTAATTTAAAAACAGTAAATAGGAGTGATGCTTGCATCTTGCATGAACGTTTAAATCTATGCATTTAGGGGAAATTAATATTGAAACTTGACTGATATTTTATAATATAGTCCTTCCATTTGTTTGTGTGTATGGCACATATATGTGAGAGGAGACCTGGCCATGACTGTGTGATGTGGCAAGCCTCTGCATGTCTTTAACTTGACTTTGAGCTTTAGTTGGTATTCTGAGTCTCTGTTGTTAAAATTAATAATGGGATTTGTCCAACCACCCGAGACAGGGAATGTCTTCTCCTTCTCCTGGCCTTTCTCACTCTGACCTTTAGTTTTACAGTTTAATTATCAGAAATTATTCAAGAAAGAAAAATGAACACTAGCCATCTTCCGCATCTTCTCACCCATTTTAATAATGCAGCTTTTTTGAAAAACTGAGAGGGTCTGTGAAATCACTGTGAAATCACAAACTGTTACAATATTATTCTAAATTAGTTATAAATTAGTAATGACTAATGGTTTACAGGAAATGTAGGCTAATAATAGGCCTTTTGGTAAATGTTCTTGACAGTTTCGACTAGTATACTAAATGGGTGGGTACTGTATTAATGGGACAATAACAATAACATATCAGCTTTGCTTTTAGTTATGAATGTCTTCCCTTTTTTTTCTTTCTTGTTTATTTCTACCGGATATACCAAAGCATGAGCAAATAAATATAGTGGCATAATTCTAAAACTCTAATAATAATCTAAATTATTTGTAAGAATTACTGTACACCGACCATAAAATAATACACCGCATCTTGATAATTACCTCACACGCGCTTAATCATTGCGGTCAGTACATTGAAAAATGTCATTATTTAACCCATTTTTATAGATTTAGACATCACAAATATGTTACAAAAAGAATAGTTTTTGTTTAAAATGTTGTTAAGATAGTTTACTGTTTTCGGGGCGCCAAAATCTAAAAAAAAGTTGTGCAAGACGAATTCAAAACGATGCGTTCAGAAAATTACTGGAAGTAGCCTAAATGATCCTACCACAAACGGGTCAAATTTTATTTATTTTCCTACTCTTAATTTATTTATTTCATTTTCTTAATCATGCCTTTATCTGTTTTACGTTATATTAATTATATTATTTTTGTAAATATTTTATAATTTAGAGAATAACAAATAATAATAAAATAATAATTATATATATATATATATATATATATATATATTTTTTTTTTTTTTTTTTTTTTTTTTTATTACTCTCAAACATTTTTGATGTACTAGACAATATAAACTACGATGCTTGCCTAAAATACCATGCATGAAAATGTGATGACAAGTGGATCGAATGGAATCTCAATGAGGAAATAGGTAACCAATCAGTAAAACCCCTACAATCTCTCTCTCTCTCTCTCGCTCTCTCTTTCTTTCTGATTCCCTCTGTGGAACCTCTCAATCGTTTCCCATGCTTTCACTGTGATCTATCCACGACCTCTTCAACTATAGGAGAAAAAAAACTGCTCACACGTCACTGGTGAAGGTGGATCATAACATGTGCCAATACCTATAAAGCTCGAGCGCGCGAGATGCACTGAAGACACATAGCTCGCCCAAGAGAGACAAGTTTCACTGGATATCTTCGGTATGATTTTACACTAGTGTGGAGGTGAGTACACACTGTCTGTCTCTGTTTCATCTGTAAGGTCACCCTTAACTTTGTGATTAATGTGATACGTTTTTAAATTATTGATTGCATGTTTTAGCCACAGATCTGACAGAGACATTTTTTGTTACACCCTTAAAAATAAGGTTTCTTCAGTGATTATTAGGTTAACATAGTTAAGTAATAGCCATCTTATTTTCACTGTATATGATTCCTCTGAGATAAAAAAAAACTCTTAATTTTCACTATATTCTTAAGAATAAAAGTTGAATAAAAGAACTGAAGAATAAAAGTTGTTTGAGGTTGAATGTACACTATGTATATACTATTATATTACGCTATTTTTAAGAGTGTATGAGTTTTACTTACTCGGAAGTGTTTGAGATTCTTTATCAGGGACAAATTTGTGCTCGTTTCCAAACTTCTGATAATTTCAAGTTCAGTTCGGGTCTGATTTGCAATTAATGAGAGCAGGGCTGTCCCAGGGGTTGCACCCCAAGAAAAGGTGGATAAACGCGGATGAAAGACATGCCAGCGCATGCAACTTGTAAAACTGTTTGGAATAGTTGTCAGTTTTTTGTCATTATCTGGGAAGCTTGAGCGACTGAAAGCAGGGTAGATATCCTCTCTTCATGAAGCCCATGTTAAATGTAGCCTAGTGTAACCTCCTATTCATATTCCACAGATATCCAAGGAGCGCGTAAAGGGACCTTCTTGCGCGTCGCACAACTTTTGGAGGCGCTCCATCAAGTAGAAATCATCAACAGCACGCACAGGCGCACGTGCGTTCTTTTCTTTTTTTTCTTGTTGGCTTTGATCATCGTTGGAGATGTTCGGGCACGATCTCTGCCTCGTGTCCGCGTTGCTGGCGGCTGCCGGCGCCGTCTTACCGGTGCTACTGTTGCTTGTGGTCTCGCGGCTGCTGTGGGAGTTCAGGTGGAGCATCACCCGGGATCGGACGTGTAAACTCCCACTTCCGCAGGGCTCCATGGGCTGGCCGCTGGTCGGAGAAACTTTCCACTGGCTTTTCCAGGTAAGATTTAAACATATAAATACAATTTTACTTCGATTCTGTTCGCAGTGTTTTATGATTTAGCGAATACAAGTATGCATTTCATACTCTGTTGTCTGTTCTCCAATTAGAAAGTCACACTATGAATTCTATATAGGCATATAGGCTATTATTATTATTTTTATATTATTAAAATGTTTATGAAGTAAAAAACAAAACAAAACACGAATTACATAATTAACAAGCAATAGGCTACGCATCGTTTTAAGGTAGGCTAAAGCTGTTAAAATCAGTGTGCTAATTGTTTTTCCTTTTCCCTACAATATTTCCTTTCAGCGGAGTCGTCATTGTAAAATAATTTATTTCATTTTTTCTTTTGAGTTTTTTTTCTTCTGAGAACCGAAGTGTCAACAATGCGAGCACGTGTTGTTGCTATGGTTACCTCCTCAAGCAAAGCCGATTTCTTAAACATTTAGCACTCTGACTTACATTTAAACTTGTATGGTTACTGAAACGATGTTTAAAAATGCTTTTGAAACATCTAAACAGAACACATCGATTATGTTAGTATGTCAAAATTATTAAACGGCAAAAAGGCCTAACGAAAGGGTCGGCTTCCACGGCAAACCACTTCATTTGTTCAGATTTTATTTAACATTAGGCCTTCTTAGTTTCTTAATTGGAGTGTTTTATTTTGCATTTTATGTTATGTTTATGTCAAAGGAATATGAGGCACATATGAGCTCCTCTGTTGGTCTAATATACAAATACACATGGGGAATTATTCCTGGACATGTGTGAACTTGATGAGGGTGTAATTTAGTGTTGCCAAGTCCGCGGTTTTCCCGCGGAATAGGGCTTTTAAGTTGTTGCCGCGGGTTAATTTTTTTTTTTTTAATCCATCCCCGTACGTACGATTTCGGCGCTACAGCAAACCAAAACACCCCCAGTCATACACATTCAGTGGAAAATACGACGACCTACGAAGAAAATTGCATCAGGCTACTTTTGACTGGCCATTGGGCTACTTTTGTTGCACAAACCTGGCATCCCTGGTGTAATTCTTAATCGTGGTAAAAACAAACATTTTCACCTTTGCAACTGATCAATCAATTTTAGAAGATGTAAAATGGTTTTAGAAGAAAACAAATGGTGCACTGAGTTTCCATGTGGTCATGGAAAACCTTGAAATATCAGGCATTTTAAGAATTGGTATACGTTGGCCTGGAATAGTCATGAAAATTAGTAAAATAGCATGGAAATTTCTATAAGCCTATGAGTATAAATTGCTGTCAAACGATTAATCACACCCAAAATAAAAGTTTGTGTTTGTAATTATTATGTATATAAATACACACACATGCATGTATATATTTAAGATTTTATTATATATTTATATACAAAATATTTATATTTATATATAATATACATTATATAATTATATACAGTATATACATGCAAATATTTCTTAAATATATACATGTATGTGTGTGTAATATATTATGGAAACACAAACTTTTATTTTGGATGCGATTCATTGACAAACCTAGTATAAATTTTAATATAAATGTTTGTAGTTAGACTCAACTCTATAAAATCCTTATAGTCACAAACAATTGGAAAAGTTTAAGAAATGAACTGGTCAAAAGTAGTGGTGACCTGGGGTGTTGCAACCCTCTAAAAGTGTTTTTCATTATGTTTTAACAGGGATCCAGCTTTCACATCTCTAGACGAGAGAAACATGGAAATGTTTTTAAAACTCACCTTTTGGGCAAACCCCTCATCCGAGTGACCGGTGCAGAAAACATCCGTAAGATTCTGCTGGGTGAACACACGCTGGTGTGCACACAGTGGCCCCAGAGCACACGCATCATCCTGGGGCCCAACACTCTAGTAAACTCAGTTGGTGACCTGCACAAGAGGAAAAGAAAAGTAAGCTGAATGTCTAAAATGCATGCACCTTCTCAAGCCTCAATAAAAAAGGCATATAAATGAAAAGTGTTATGTACTTAAGTGTAACCCATTTGTTGTTTTATTTCTCCAATAAATATCCCTGTAAAGATTAATTCTTTACTTCTTGAATCTGTTTTCTTTGAGCTCAAATAACATTTAATTTCTAGCCATTCCTGTTTCAATGAATAGTTTGATCAATATACATTGTTTTTATTGAGTCCTGCAGGGATGCCATATTTTTGTAGACCAAAACCCGGAGACGAGTTAGCATTTTAGCTCTTCTGGTTCCATCGTCCCGAAATCAATAGGTTTTTAAAATTGGATTTTGGTTAAAAGCCTGAAATAAGGTCTGTGGTAAACACAAGCTCACAATATTTTCATGTTTTATTTAAAGACATAAAACACACCCGTAATACCCCACTCGTGATTTTTAAAGGCGGTGGCTAACAAATTGCTAAATGGGACTGTCAGGGACATTTAACATCATCACACCGATCAGGTAAACTCATTTACATACTAGTCCGCTTTCACAGCCTCATTGTGTTTATAATCACGCTCTTGCAATCTATTCCTATCACACTTTCAGGGAAAATGTCAGAAGCTTGTGGTGTAGTTCGTTTATAGCGAGTTAGCTTTTTATTTCTGGTGATTATATTTAGGCTTCAAAATTCATAAAATTTGTGTTCATTTGTGAAAGTGATCTTGACGTGCAAGTATCATAAACTTTTGTTGATCACAGAGCTTTTTTTTGTGATAATTCAAAAGCCTATGGAAAAATCCTATTGGGTTTTTGTTGGGAACCAGTGTAATGCTAACTTTGGCCTCCAAAAATACGTCATCACTGCAGCACTCTATTTGCTTCCTAGATCCTTGCAAAAGTGTTTAGCCGTGGGGCGCTGGAGGCCTATCTGATACGCCTTCAAGATGTCGTCAAGTCTGAAATTGCCAAGTGGTGCACCGAGACCGGGTCTGTGGATGTTTACGCCGCAGCCAAGTCACTCACCTTCCGCATCGCGGTGCAAGTCCTGCTCGGTCTGCGCCTGGATGAGCAGCAAATCGCTTCTCTCTCTAAAACCTTTGAACAGCTCATGAACAACCTCTTTTCACTTCCTATTGACACCCCCATAAGCGGCCTGCGCAAGGTGAGAATGCCCTTCCTTCCTCAGGCCAAAACTGAAAACCTGAAATATGTAGGACACTAAATGAATGTCTAAATCTTGGCTACTTTCAAAATCTTTTATGAATGTGGGTTGCAGGGAATCAGGGCCCGTGAGATTCTGCACTCTGCCATGGAGAAGATTATAGAGGAGAAACTGAAAAAGCAGCAAGCCAGCGATTACTGTGATGCTTTTGACTATATGCTGAGTAGTGCAAAGGAAGATGACTACGAACTTACAATGCAAGAACTCAAGGTAAAAACTAGAAGGCCCAATCTTGTGTGCTATCTTTGTACTATACCCACCCTTATGAAAAAGAAGGGCGCTTAACTGTGTGGAGTGTGCACCTGTAGTGTGCTTAAAATATTAATAGTATATTAAAAAAAAAAAAACTGTACTTGTAGATAATATAATATTAATGAAATAAAAGGCCACTTAAGTGTACTCTTTTAAAAAGTGTCAAATGAAAAGTTTTACTTTATAGTACATTTTATGTTTTAATAATCTTTTGTTTTGCTTATTTTATTGTCTTGACTAACACTAAAGCACATGTAAAGTACTTGATTATAATTTTAACTGTAGTGTGTTATTTGATATTACATTTAAAGTTAAAACATTTTAAATGTACTAAATGCATCTTCATCTTTACAAATGTGTAATTACAAATATAGTTATTTCAATTGAAATGACATTATAGTACGTTCTGCAGTATACTTTAATCATATTTCAAAGACAAAATAATTAATTATGAAATTACATATCAAGATATACTTAAGTCCTGCTTAAGTGGGTCAAAAAAACACTTTTTAAGTTCAGGTAATTGCATTTAATATTAATTTAAATATAATACATTTTCATTTAATTGCAATTAAGTGTCCAAAAAATGTAAATTCAATTTGCACTTTAAAATGTATTATTTTAAGAAGTACTCTTTTCTAAAAATATACTTTTTTTTTATTTATACAAATTTTTTTGCAAAATGTATAAATTAAAATGCATTTCAGGAAACTGCGGTAGAGTTAATCTTCGCTGCCCACTCCACTACCGCCAGCGCATCAACCTCCCTCATCCTGCAGCTTCTGCGTCATCCAGACGTGAGCGGGTGTGCCAGAGCAGAGTTAGAGAGCGAGGGCTTGATCAGCGACTCACATGGATCCTGTCGCTCGCGTTGCCATGGGAACATCATCAGTGAAAAAAGCAATGCTGCTGAGAAGAGTACCAGCGAGTGGAGATCGACGACGAATAAAAGTATGTGTTTTGAAGCAGGGGACAAGGAAGAGGGATGTCGGTCACGGACCCATGTCCCTTACTTAAGTTTGGAGAAACTGAGTCAACTTTCTTACCTGGATTGTGTGGTCAAAGAGGTGCTTCGGTTCCTTCCACCAGTGTCTGGGGGATACAGGACAGTTCTGCAAACATTTGAACTGAACGTGAGTGCGTTTTTTTTTTTTTTTTACATTTGAACAAAATAAGTACTACTCAGGGGAGTTTCCTCCAAGGAGGCAAGGGAGACAGTGCCTCCTTAAATATTGGATAAGAAAATAATCCATATTACAAAAATAAAAGTGTGACATTAAAAAGTGTATAAATCACTCATTTTTCTAAAGTGACACTGTCCAACAGCGACACCAGCAGGTAAACTCACAGCGGGAGGCTTGCCTCCCCTGAGCCCATTGACTTTTAACAGACCCCCTAAAGCGTGCAGTGGGTTTGGTAAGGGGTAATTAAGAACAAATGTTGTGCTAGGATTGGATATGACTGGTTATGATCGCAAAATATCCAGTACTGTCTCATTAGATTCCATTTGGATTCTTATTTAATTCCATTGGGACTGGTTCCAAATGATGAAAGAAATACCATTAGGATCCCATGATAGTCACTTCAAAAACATGTGCATCAAACACTAAAATGGTGTATGAAAAGTTGAATAATAAACTGATTTTATTTTTTATTTATTTACTTATTTATTTAGGTCCCAGAAGGGTCTAGAAGGCAATGTGCTCTGTCTAACGTAATCATTTCTATATTGTGCATCTGCAGGGTTATCAGATCCCAAAGGGCTGGAGCGTCATGTACAGCATTCGTGACACGCATGAGACTGCAGAAGCGTATCAGAACCCGGAGCTCTTTGACCCGGACCGATTCTGTGCAGATAAAGACAATATCAAAACCGACCGCTTCAGTTATGTGCCTTTCGGAGGCGGTGTGAGGAGATGCATCGGGCGGGAGCTTGCTTTGATTGTGCTGAAAACTCTTACGGTGGAGTTGCTCGCCACGGCAGATTGCACTCTGGCGACGGAAACGTATCCAAGGATGCAGACGGTGCCAATCGTGCATCCGGTCAATGGACTGCACGTGTTTTTTAACTACAGAACCCACGGGATCGAGAGAAACCGGAGGGAGTCCACGCATATATAGGCAAAACACATCAATTAGACACTGTACCATAAACGCACAAACGTCAAACTGCCTTTGGGAATCATTTGCAGTCATATGCAGTTTCCTTCCTGATGTTTATGTAAAGCAAAACATCTGGAAATCTGATTAAATGATGGACCTGACACAGTCATTAGATAATGCAAAGTCTTGAACTCTTGTTTGTTAGTGAACTTACAGAAAAGGGTAAATATCCACTAGAATTCATGAAAAAGTTATTTAAGCTTGTGTAAAATACATACAAAAAGCCATTTTAATGTGCATGAGGGCATCAAGTCCAACAGATCTTGTTAGGAGGGGGAAAATAACAATAGAAATGCATTTCTTTCATCTCAGCGTTGTATGTGATATATAAACATTTTTTTTAATGAAATGAAGTAGGAACAAATAAGCTCTAATTATATATGTATTTTCAAGTGAATAGGGATAGCTCACTAAATAAGAAATAATATTAAGCCACTTTCTAATTTCTAGGCCACTATTAAAATGACTAGTTATCTATACAGTACATGCTGTCGCTGTTGCGACTCTGTATTCTAGTACTTACAGAAGTTACATATTGCTTTAAACTACATTAAATAGGTGACTAATGGATAGTTATTTGTGTTTATCATGAATGTAAGCTGTGAAAAATGATCTTTGCGCTGTGAACTGGGGGATCAGTTTAAATACAGGGAAGGAGAAAACAAGCAGCACTTTTTCTCCAAATTAGGAGTATATGTATTCTTGTCGTGTCAATACTTGTGTGTAATTTGTAGTTCTTGTGCTAATGTTTGTCTTGTTCAGTAGTGCTCGTTAATTTTATATCTTTTATGATATCTATTTTGAAATGTGCATTTGGAGCTCTGCTGATGTTTCTGTTCAATAAAGAGATTTGATGTGTTTATTTGGACTTTTTTCAGTGTGAGCATTGTGTTTGGGTTTAGTAAGATTTTTTTTTTAATACACGAATACACAAATTAATAAACATTTAAAATAAGATAATATAAGTTCAAAAAGTTTGGAGATTTGTTTTTAAAGAAATGTATGTATTCAGAAAGGATACATTTAATTGAACAAAAGTGACAGTAAAGATATTTATGTTACAAAATATTTATATTTCAAATAAATCAATGAATACTGAAAAAAATGGTTTCCACAAAAATATTATGCAGCACAACTGTTTTCAACATTGATAATAATAGGAAATGTTTCTTAAAGCAGCAAATCATCATAATTAGAATAATTTCTGAAGGATCATGTGACTGAAGACTGGAGTAATGATGCTGAAAATTCAGCCTTGCAATTACAGGAATAAATTACATAAATTGAATTGTGATAATATTTAACAATATTACTGTTAACTAACAAGGTTTCTGCAATTTCTGCAGTGAAGGTCTCATCATCTGACTGATGTAGTTACGTTTAATACTACAATACGTCAAGGACAAGATTGTAGTGTTTACATAAAGCAGATCTGCATTTGAGTCAACCAGCAGGAGACATGCAGCCTCTCTTATTAATACAAACCATTTGATAACAGCTTACACACGTGTATGGACATAAAACTGACGAAATAATCTGTCGTGGACTGACACACACCCCTAAGACTAGCAGCCAAAGGGCACACAGGCATACCAGATGGAGAATATACACACTGTTCACAATTCACAGTAGGCCTACTCATAAAAGAGTAGGCAAAAAGAAAAGTACCCGGATGACATACTACTTCTGGCGAGATTCTGAAGTGTGCATATGATGGACGCTTTACTATCCCATGAGGCCACGGGAGAACATTTGTGAATGGCGCAACTGACGCTGGTACGTCACGTGATAATGCATGATAATGCATGGACTTTTTTAGTGGTCGTGAAGTAATTACTTAGTCAAAATAAGAACCTACTTAAGAGAGTATGCAAATTCGGACGCAGCCATAGTCCAAACAAAGGTCCAAGGTTTGGCACAGTCAACCCCTTCTGGTAAATGCTGGAACTACACCATTCTGTTTAGCATTTTCTGTTGAAGTAAAATTACACTTGTGCTAACCCCATTAAAAAGCTACATTTTCTTAATAGCATTTTATATTAGGAAAAGTACAATTACTACATTATAAAATGTATAATAGCCTACATTATATACATTATACAATTACATTTTTTTATATAGTGTGAATCATATTAATAATAATAATTATTATTATTTGTTTCTGCTCTGCTGAAGAAGTCAACGTTAACAGACAACTTTCTTTCTTTTTTGTTTGATCTAACAATCAAATTCCTATTGAAATCCATGCGGTATCATCCTATTTCTCTCTTTATTGTTCCATTATGCCCTTGAGGCAGGATCATAGTTCAGCTGAACTTCTGAACCGGATTACTTCTTGTGTATGTGTGTATACATAATGTCACACCTTCAATCATCAGACTGCCAGCGGGATAAACAACATGATTTGTAAGTGCCAAAATGACTTAAACAGTGAGACTGGTAAGGTTACAATCAGCCATCCTAACTAACCGACTCGGAAAATGGACTGGTGAAGAGTTTAGATGTCAAAATCCATATTCCAAAGTATCTTTAAGCTACATAAATCCATTCAGGCATGAACCTCAGCAGCTACAGGTAACATCTGAAGTGTTTGGAAGGGGATCTGTCATGGTGGAAGCTGTATGTGATGTGTCATGACCTCTTTTGGCAACATCAGTATGTGTTGGAATGCAGAAACAGCAGCTGGTGTCTACACTGTAATTACCCTAAAGAACAAATGCTTCCTGACCCAAACACACACCTTACCTACATGTACTCACACCACCCCTCTGTAGTTGGAGTTTACAAGGGCAAAACAAGGGCAAAGGTGAGTGCACACATTAGATAGATAGATAGATCGATCTGCACTAGACAAAAGTGCAGAACTTTCTCATGAAAATATCCGCAGTGCACTGATTCTGAACTCACTCTTTCACTCTCAAAGCATCCCATTACAATGGAAATGTGTCTCATGACAAATTCAGCCCTCGTAAGAATGAGGATATCACCTAAATATGACTTATACAGCTCCTTTTGTTCTTTGGAACATAATCCTCCTCACCTTAGTTGCACATGTTATTGCCTACTGTTCTTCCTTAAGGGGAATATTCATTCATGAAGAAAATATGAGGGGAAATATCCAGCTGATGATGGGACTTGCTGTTGACCTAAGCTGACTGAATTTGAATACAGAAATTCTCCTCAAAGCCTTGGGTGAATCACAGCACACGGCAGTGCTGCATTTTTTAAAGTCATTCATCAGACACAGATACAGAAGTTGGGTGGGGTTTCAGGGTTCAATAACAGGGTGACTGACATGCTTTAATAAAAAAAGAATCAGCTCAATGATAATGCTGCACCCACTGTCAGCACATGTGCATAAGCTTTTGATTCTGCAAAAATGCTTAAGAATGAATGGGTTCAGCTCGAATGCGTATCTACAACTCTTCAGGGAGGATTTGGAGGAGTTTCATGGGTAAATGCACGTTTTAGTGCTAAAATCGAATGGGATTACAAACACAGTACAGTACAGTTCAAATCTGTCATCAGATGTGGCCATCAGTGACACTGTCACAACTGATTAGTAATAAAGAAACTTTTCGAATGTCATTCAGTTGTTCATACTATAGCTTGTTCCACTGAATGCAATACTTCAATCCCTTAATTTCCATTCAACATCTACCAATACCATTTCCATTCAAAGCAAGGTGCTTTTATAGGCAATTGAAGTCAGAATGAAACAGCATTTACAATACATTTTACTACCATAATGTGATGTATGGGAAATGGGATATTCAAAGGGAACTGATTTGGGTGGTGATTAAAATAAAGTCAAGTCAAGTTACCTTTATTTATATAGTGCTTTTTACAATGCTGATTGTTTCAAAGCAGCTTCACAGTGTTAAACAGGAAAATAATGCAACAGAATTTGATTCGGCTGTACAGCCGCTCTGGAGAAACCGTTGATGTTATCCAGCTCATTTCAATTATCATATAGTGACCATGCGGGCAGACCAGTAATTTAGTTGAAAATGTAGTTGAAAATGTTAGTGTCCCCAAATATATATATATATATATATATATATATATATATATATATATATATATATATATATATATATATATATATATACTGTTTTTTATTTTTGTAATGAAATACATATAGCCTGTTAACAATCAAAAATCGTATAAATTGCATAAATTATGCTAAATGTAAAATAGCGTAGTAAAAGCTATTTTTTGATACTTTTTATTAAAAATACAGTTTCAAAGAGTTTATTTTCATTCTTGTTTTTTCAAGGCATCATTTTCACAGGTTCTTTTGCTTCATACAGACAGAACCAGTACAGTATGGCCTGCAGCAACAATCTTGCGAGTTCAGTCTCAGGTCATATTGTTCTATGATTTTCCAGAAATCGGGCTTCCTCCTAAGGCTTCATACCTGTGTTGATGACTCACCTTTCGAACACTCGCTTCCCACAAGAACATACGAACAGTCAATGATACTGACCTGATATTGAACCTGAGGTACTTTTCTGTACCAGGTGTGTGACAGTTGTTGTGCTTTCTGAATGTGGTTATGTGCTGAAAGCAAGAAAGTGACATCACCCCAGGCTTAATGGCTTCCATTACATAAAAAAGATACCATATATGTTCAGACTGTCCATGATGATTTGTGGAAAATCAGTCTTTCTGGAAACAGCATTTGGGTTGCTCATAGATTAGAGTAAAATGGGATATACATACACAATTCTAAATATAGTACTTTAATGTGTATTAAAGTAAATTATATATATAGCAAATGAATCGCAATATTACATTTAAATCAACAATATGTAATTATTTTTATGTCTAAAGAGACATAATAACAAATTATTTTGTTTTGTTTTTATTATAAGTTAAACACAAGGTGTATATAAGGCACTCACAAGGCCACACCTTTGTACCTGCTGTTTATCTCAGGTGATATAATGCCCGTCAGGCCTTGGAGGAAGAATTAAAGAATGAAAACAGTTATTATAGTTAATGCCTGCTCTCTCTCGACCTGTTCCGTCAGCTACATGCAGTGCCACAGGCTTACAGCAAGGAAAGAGAGACGGAAACAAAAAAACAGGTTTGTGGTTGAGAGTTGTGTGCCGGCTTCTTTGAAACTCCCAGCTCCTGAATCCTGTGGTTTACCTGAGCACCGTTCACCTGCGTCAACGCTGACATCATCACCATGACTGGAACAGGTCAAAGGTGACCTCAGTTCAGGCCCAGGGGCGATGGCCTTCAACACACTGCCATCTACTGGTGACAGACGGACATGTACGTTCAAGCTCATTATATTAGAGGCATTTATTTAAAAGCTTTTCCCTTTAATTTGAAGATTAAAACAAATGCATTTTCAGAGACCTACAGAAATACACATACATTTACAGGTGTAACACTTCACTTCTCCCTTTGGAGAAAAATGGTCTCTTAGAAGTATAGTTCGCCCAAAAATCATCATTTTGATCCAACAGGCCATAGATTTATTCACTGATTATCCCCATTGAATTTAAAATCTTGTGGACCAGATTTAAAAAATAACCTCACTTGAACACTTTAATCCCTAAAATTGCATGTTCCACAGATATAATACCAGCATACAAGTTTGGAACAAAAACAATGGCAGTAAATAATTAAAATAATGACAATTAAAAAACATTTCCTGAACTATTTCTTTACAATAGCCTAAAATGATCTTTACCTCTAACATTTCTAACAAATGATTTTGTAGTGTTTGCAACCATATTGATTATTAATTGAATGCAAAGATATACAGGCTGGTGAATGTAGTCACATCTCACATTAAAAAAAACAAAAAAAACAATACAGCAAGATATTTGTTTTACAAATGGCAGTAAACATGAAATTAGCAGGACTGTCAGACATTATGAGAAACAAGTTTACGAATGAGTATCTGGTCCTTTTTATTTTAAAATAATCCTGATAGTTGCATTAGTTGAATTGATCCTTTGAGCAGATTGCTTCTAGAAGGCACCTTTAGTCTTTTGGTGAGTCTGTGTATGGGACAACATTCTGGCACTGGTCAACTGTGCTTAGGAATTGATTAAATGTTTCCACAGTCCTTGTCTCAGTCACTATCAGCTCCGTTGTGGTCAACTAAATGCTTTTCTTCCAAAAGGTGGACCTATAAAAAAAAACAAAAAAAACATGACAATCCATTATAAAGAAAATGTCTAATTGCGATTCTTATACAGTAATAATAAATTACAGTAAAAATCTGAACCACAGTATGTTGGTCATTAAAATTTAAAAGGAAATTGGTATGAAAAACCGACGGCATCGTTCACATCTCTGTGTATAAAACACTGAGGAAGCTAAAATTCAGACATGGTCATTTGCATTTTACCTTCAACACACGCTGTAAAGGGTAGACCAGTCACAGCTGTCTGACCAATCAGAGCGGAGTATTTCTGGTCCAAATACACTCCGTGTGTATGGCCCTGTATGACTTCTCCCGGATGAGCGTGTGTGCATATCAACCAGAGCGAGAGCAAGAGCACGCCTGTCAATGTGCTTACGTTCGGGTTACGGAAGCCGTCTGCAGCGCTGTCATTTAGTTTTTAGACCACAAAATCAACAATGTCACTAAAGAAGTGTGTTTTTGGTTGTGAGGAAAAGATAACCTTGTTCAGTTCAGCTTCCCAAATAACCCAGTGTTAAGGAAACGCACTTCAAAGTGGATGCAATACTACTCTATAGGTACTCAAGATTAACATGAGATTGGAAGAAACTGTGTCTGTTATGTACCCTTTAAAATAGCATAATAGGGGCATTTTAAGGAGTTTAATTTGTGGTTACTGATGTTGAGTTGATTTTACAGCTAATTTATAATTAAATAGACATGAAAAATAGATTTCAGCTAAAATTTTATTTATAATGCAATAAAAAAAATAAACACTGAACTGATGAAATATATATGCTTCGAATGTAATGTAAGTCGCTATGGATAAAAGCGTCTGCCAAATGCATTAAGGGAAATGTAAACGTAAGGAGACTGCTATATAAGAGACATGAAACTACACACAAATATTTGGCCGCAGAACGTTGCAATTAACTAACCAGAAGTAAGTACTCTAGAAAATTATGTAATTAAACACTTTAATAGTCTTATGAAATTCTATCCATGTTCACCTGCGGCTCTAAGATTTGCTGGTAGGTGGGGCTGGACAGTTCATCAAGAGTTTCAGCAGCAGGTTTATTGAGTGTCTCCGGCAGGAGGAGCCCCAGGCAGCCCGCGGATATCCCACTCAAACAGAACACCATAAAAGGCATGGAGGCGTGCAATGATTTCTGGGGTGGGATACATAATCAATTAATAATATAAAAAGAATGAATCTCAAATCAAAGATCACAAATACATTGTATATAAGGGTAACACTTTATAATAACTGCATGCTATGAATCATTAGTTAAGCATTAGTAAAGTTAATTCATCATTTACAAAGCATTAATAGACATTAATAAGCAGTTTATAAATACAGCTATAAATGCTTTATTCTTGATTTACAAGCATATCTATCATGTTATATAACTACCTGAATTAATCATGAATTCCAGTAGGAATACTGTAAATAAAACATTTATTAACACACTGAGGAACTATTACTATATGTCTAAATAATATGTATAAATGTATATTTAAATAGTTTATTAATCATTTACTCACTTTCTAAACAATCCTATGAATCACTGACAACTCCTAATTAACTGGTTTGTAAATAATGTAATACGTATAAATATAATATGTAATATGTATAAATGATAAATTGACCATTAACAAAGTATAAAAAAAACAATTATTAAACACATTATAGATATGCTTATAGAGCAAGAATAAAGCATTTATAGCTGTATTTATAAACTGCTTATTAATGCTTTATAAATGAGGAATTATATTTACTAATGCTTAACTAATGGTTCATAGCATGCAGTTATTATAAAGTTGTTATATGCATACAAAATATGTTAATGCAATATTATTAGAAACATTATTGAGGGAAAGATGATGATAATGATAATAATAATAATAATAATAATAATAATAATAATAATACTACAAAGTATTGTAGAATTAGAAATTTGGCATTTCTCAAGTCAGCCAGATCATAGCTACTTACCAAACTTGGCACAAACGGGGCCAGAATTCCCCCAACTCTACAGGACATGGAACACACACCCAACCCAGCATTCCTAACACACACAAACATGCTTACATTAGAATTAAACTAGCACATACAGTGGCGTACTTTTGGATTGTACTGAACAGAAGTCACGTTAATTGTATATTTTCCGTCATTGACTGAATTTTTTAGCAGTCCGTCCGTCATTTTGACAGATTACACTGAGGGTGATCTAGTAGTGTAACTTGTAACTGTAATTCCCACCCCTGTCAAGTTGGTGGCGAGTGCACTCCAGTCTGGCAGCAGAGGATGGGTTTAGCCTCCAGAACTAAATTAAAATTAAATTAAGTCGTTTGTCCGAGGCAAATATGCAGAATCTAATGAAAAACTGCCTCTGCATCCGTCTCCCTTGATGTGTTTGATTACACAGAGGCGAGCACCCAGTATAAATTCATGCGGACCAGGAGGAAGGTTTGAGTTCGGGCAGATGCAGAGTGTCGATTGAGTTTAGTTCAGTTAATTTCTTATGTTTTGTTCATATTATAATCTGAATTGATTTTTGTGATATAATATATTGCATTGTTCATTTTTAGTCCCCAGCACGCTCCCTGTGCAAGCAGGTTGTCACGTTGGTTATGTTGATGGAAGTTAGCCTATTTTCAGGCGCTGCGTAATATCATTGCGCCTCTGCACCCATGGTACGGCAGCAAAGTTCCTGGATTATTACGCAGGAATGAGAGTATAGTCCCTAGCCATATCGGTCTAGAAAATTGCAACTTTTCATTTTCCGTCGGTCTTAGTACACGATGTAACTATACACAATCACAACATGTTAATAGGAAAATGTTGGCGTTATTTTGTCACTTATTGAGCAGTAGGCTAGATGGAGCCGTTTACCTCCAGTCTTTGTGCTAAGCTAGGCTAGCGGTGGGTGCGTCAGACAGAGTTATGGCACGCACGGAGATGAGAATGGTATGTATGGACTTATCTAACTCTGGGGGATACGGTGAATAAGCTAAAGTCCCAAAAAGTCGGTGTGTTCCTTTAAGGTGATTAAGCATATGCTTTCTACAGTTTGTACTCTTATAATCAAAAAGCATGTCTAATTAATTTCAATAATACAAATAAATAACACAATAATACAAAATACAATTTTATACATTTATTAAACGCTTAATACAAATGTAATTTTTAGGGCCATATAAAATCCGTTTAAATTTTTCTCTTTTTTTCCAATTTAATGGTTAAAGTAAATTTTAATAAATCAAGAAGCATGTCTAATAAATTCAATTCATAAAACTTTAGCAACTTAATATTTTTAAATTTTTGCAATAACAGGGCTCTGTTAAATGTTTAATTTACAAATTTATCAAAAAAGGCGGTAATGAAATGAAGGCTAATCTTTCAAAATGTAAATCAAATGAAAATGTAACAATTCCTTTTATTTTTTAGCAAACAAAGTGCTGCACAAAAGAGGTTTACTGTTAACATTCAAATATGTAAAAATTGTGATTATTCCTTAAATAAGGATAAGTTAAGTTAATAATTGTATTATTATTATTACTGTGAGAAGTACATTCTACTAGCCTGACAAGCCAGACCCACATCAAGATGTTGGGTCTGGGAACACACCATTGGCAGGGCTCAATCCGAGGGGCGGGATAAACGGTTGTCTTTCAAATTCCCTCTGCACGCAATAGAATAGAGATACAACCAACCAGAGCAACGAAGAAGGTGAAGCGGAGCTAGTTGATAGATTAAACTTTTGCCGTATCCAGTCGGCAAAACTCTGAACACATCTTCCTATTTTAAGAATGTTGTTATTTTCTTATTTTATTTTTCTTGTTATTTCCTTGTTATTTTCTCCAAGTCTTCCAGAGTTGCGGCCAAAGCCGATTCGAAAGACCGCTGTTCGCCAGCTTCATTTTCGAATAGCACGCAGAACTGTCGCAACTCTGCCGTCATTATGTTAAGCCCGTCCACCAACTCTATACACGATGTGACTGGCCTGACTAGAGTTTGGTTTTTCAAGCTCGCAAGCCAACGAAGAGTTGCTAGAAGACCCTAGCTGCAAATTACATTTGCTGCCGCTAGGGTGCATCCAGATTTCTAGGCTAACATTCTACTGTACAATAGTGATATATTTCTGTAATAATTTCTTCAAATTAAACCAAACTTTTAATTTAACGGGTTGTCGTGAAGATCTTTGAGTTTCTGTGTGCATATGATATGACAATAGTTTTTATTACTGGATTCCGCGACTGCGTTTGTGTTTTCCGCATTGCGGAAATCATAGGGCCCATTCACAGAGCACACTTTGAGAAAACCTGATCTAGACAATATGCTCGTCCTGTAAGTTCATGATTAAAATAAAAATGTGAATGAAAACAAAAGCTATTATAAGTCTCGACCCTGTTGGTCAAAATGATGGACAATGAGAACTCAAACTCTGGTACTGACATAAATTACAGTGATTACATAAGAATCTACATTAGAGGGCGCTGTTTGCGCAAGCAGAGATTTTTATTCTGTAAGGACATACAATTTAACACATTTTAATACACATTTCTACTTATAAAAGGCAAGTGTAAAAGAGCTAAAACAAAAGATGTGTTACGTCAAACATGCAGCAAAAGTGTTGGCTGTACCTGATGACGGTTGGGTAGAGCTCTGACGTATACACATACGCAATATTAAATGCAGCACTGACCATCAGTTTTCCCACTAGAGCCAGCGATGTGGCACTTATTAAGGACCCTAAAAAGCAAACAACAGGCTTGACATGATGTATATTTAGGGAGAATACTGTTGAACCTTTTTTATGTTCATACAAATATTTAGACATGTTAAGAAATTAGCATTTTTGCAACAAAAAAAAAATATTGCTGAATATAAATATACATACTGGCCCTAAAAGGTATTTTAAAGCATTCTTTAAAAATAATTGCAGAGATAATAAAATGTAAACCAAGTGGCATCTGCAAACTTCAAATTCTCTTATTTTTCGTATTGTTACTTTATTTATTTTTTAATCTTTTCTATCAAGTAAAAAAAAAAAATCATACAGTATGATGACAGATATACTCTGTGGCAAAATGGGAATTTTGATTCTAGTAAAAATTTGGACAGATGATCACCTGATACAGGTACAACCATTGTGAGCAGACAGGATACGCCTGCAAAGGCGAGAAAATTGGCCATTGACTTCCTCCTGCCTGCCCTGAAAGAAAAAACAAATACGCTCAGATAATAATATGAGAGAGTCTGCAGTGTGTGGATGTGATTGTGCGAGTGTATTTACCACTGTTTGTTAATGAAGTATATGCAGAGAGGGTAAGCAGGAAGTTCCACCAGGCCATACATGGAAACACTAAGGTAACGATTACCTTTATCTTCACTGGCATTGAGGGTCAACCCGTAATACACAAGGCTACAAGCATACCTGCAAATCATGCATACACACACACAAAGATTGAGTACATAAAAATGCACAAATTTAGAAATTAAAATATATATCAGCTCTTGGCAAATACTCACCACACATACATGAGCACCACAGTCCTCCAGCGCAGTATGGGATGTGTGAACAGCTGGAAAACCCCAGGGCTGGCTGTGTCCGGAGAGCAGGTGCTGACAGTCCGGCGGAGCTTTACTGGAATTCGGCCTTTCCCGTTCCTCACAGCGAAATCCTGAAGGATGTCCTCTGCCTGCTTTGTGTGACCCCGAGAATAAAGCCAGCGAGGAGATTCTGGCAAAGTCCTGGCATAGTCAGGGAAACACAATCACAGAAATTAAGGTAGACATTCGCATTTTATATTATATATTTTATAAGACATCATGTTTAAGAGATGTTATGACATTTTAGATTAGATTCCCATATTTGAACCTTTTTTTGAGGAGTTTTTCCAAGTGTTTACTTATAATACAGGATTAAAACTTTTCCTTGTGGTTGAACTAGTTTTTTGCTCTTGTAGTGAAAGGACAGGAAATGACGTATACAAATGTGACATTTAAAAATAAAAAATTTAATTTATTTATTGGGTTGTTAATTTAGGCTTATTTCATGGCAACAACGTAGAATGAATCAGTTAAAAAAATAATAATACACAAACATAAAATGAACAAACATATTTAAAGAAGATCATTTACACAACCATTTCAAAAGTTTTGGAGAGAGAAATAAATACTTTTATTCAGTAATGATGCATTAAATTGATTAAAAGTAAAGACATACAAAGTAACCAAAAATTATATTTCAAATAAATGCTGTTCCTTTGAACTTTCTATGCATTAAAATATTGTTACACATTTCCACAGAAATATTAAGCACCATAACTGTTTTCAACATTTATAATAAGAAATATTTTTAAACACCAAATCCTCATATTAGAATGATTTCTGAAGGATCATGTGACACTGAAGACTGGAGTAATGATGCTGGTATTTCACAATATTACAGTGTTTACTCTATTTTTGATCAAATAAATTCTACCTGAATAAAAGAGACCTTTTTTTCAAAAACAAAAAAAAATCGTACAGACCACTTTTGAATGGTAGTGTATATAAATGTGTTTAGGTGCAGTTGAGATATCCTTTAAAATAACACAAATAACTTTTTTTTTTGTCTAGGGTACACCTTCACCAAGGTTTAGTGTCCTAAAAATTGACACCAAGAGCAGCTTTACACAGCACCCTTTCACTGTAAACAATTCACTTGTGGCAGTACCATCCTGGTGGCTTTTAATGAAGTCACAGTGCTGTAGTTTAACAGGAAGTAATGATCCAACAACATCGCTCACTTACACGCAGAGCAGGAAGAGCAAAAGTCCAGGACAGTTGGACACAGTTGCTAGGTTCCGCCACGGCCGAACATAATAACCCAAGGCGCCAAACAGAGCGATGCCCACTGCAAAGGTCATATTAGTCAAGGTCCCTGGAACACAGACAATCAAATTAGCTTCATATGCTACTGTGAAAGTAAACCAAAAGTGATTTAATTATTAATTAATGTGCACCTGTCATAGCCCAGTAGGACTTTCCCACATATTCCTGAGTGAGAACAAAGCAGACCAATGCCATTCCTCCATTCATCATCCCCACCAGCAGCCGAGACACAGCAAACCACTCATAGCTGGGTGCTAACGCTGTGCCGTACCCAAACAAGACCTCAAAAAACAGACCTGAGAGAGAGAACGGTTTAAATAGAGGTCACTATAATAACATGTTAAACTTTTGTTTTAGAAAAGATAAGGTTTTATGTTTGGTTTCTTTGCTCTCAGTTGGTTGTGTATCAGAACCAACTTCTTTGCAATGTGAAGCAGCTATAGATGGTTAAACAGATGAAAAAAAAAGAAAAGGCCAATCACAACTGAGAATGCAAATACTACAATGATGTAATCCCTGATAAACATTACATCAATTAAAAACATTTAATATTTTTTTCCTAAATTACTTAAGGCCGCAGTCCGTAAATTTAGCCTCTTTGTTTCCATCTCTGTTTGAAACCTGCAATTGTAGTTATTTGTGGAATTATCATCTTTACAGGGGCTGTACATCGGCACAGCTCCTCGGCGCGGATGAATCTAATGCTTTGAGGAGTATGTATGGCTGTCATTCATCACCGCACCAGTGTGGATACTGTACTTCAGATTTTACGTCTCGGAAGTATGACCAAAATAAAAATTTTAACCGGAAAATGTCATCTGAACACGTAAGTAACATGTCTGCCACTTTTGTTCTGACCAACTGAGAAAAAAAGCATTACAATAAATCACGATACCAACTGTGATTAAATCTAACGACCGCTTAGCTCATATCACATCAAACCGTGTAAATTATTATTGTTATACTTTGTTCTCAAACTGTTAATGTTATCAACATCAGCATTGTGAGTGTGTATCAGCGTTACCTGTAGATTTTAATTTCTGTACAGTAATCTTTTGCTTTAGACTACGGTGAATCTCCAGTTGTCACTGATGATTGTCGTTTGGATCTTTATGGATTACAATCCGCCATCAAAATGATACATTTAATTATTCCAGCTGCTGTAAGAAAAGGCTATAAATGATCCACCACCTGCAGCATCCTCATATGTGATACTATTACTAGCCAGACTCCTTTATGTATACAGACGTGACGTAATGATGCAAAGACGTGCTCAAATTTCCAGCGGAAATCCACCAGTACCACTCAAATTATAACACATTATTACAAGCATTATCTACAAAAAAAGTTTGTTTAGTTAACAGCTGTTTAGTACTTACGGTTAAAGGTTAGAAAACCCATAACCATAATGTTTGAGGCTTTAAAAGCACTGTAACAATGTGAAACTCTAGATTATAGTTTAGTAAAGAACAGAAACCAGTTCATATCCATCCTACCAGTTAGAAAAACCGGCTTCCTGCCGATCTTATCAGAGAGTGGTCCAAACAGGACATTTCCGATTAGCACACCTGCAAAGAACAGGGACCCAGCCAAGTTCACTTTGTAGGCTTGATGTTTAATTAGGTACCACTGCAAGAGAAGACCAAAAGAAATATCAAATAGCTTGAATATGCATGCATCCATCTGCTTTCCTGTCCGAACACAAAGATTATAATATACAGTATACACAGTTCTTCCTAATCTATATAAAGTATAGATTTGTATTCGAAAGAATGAGCAAGCTTAAGACAAGTTTGTTTGATGCACAGTCTCTTACCTCAGTCACAATTGAGCTGACATCCCCTGTGAACTTCACACTTTGCGTTATATCACTATCCACACCTTCAGTAACAGGTTCTACATGATATTCTGGCACAGCACCCACTAAAATTATGAGCATGGACTGACATGCCATGTAAATCTGTAAAAAAAAAAAAAATAATAATAATAATTTCAGGTTACTTAACTTTCATTGATCTAGGCCCAGTTCCCTTCCAGTAAATGAACAATATTCGCACTGATCTCAGATCAGTGCAAATATAAACTCTGATATGGTAAAGATGATCACTAGAATGTTCTTAAAAAAAAAAAAAAAACGATTTAATCTGATTTCCAATTAATGTTATAAAATTAAATTAAGGCAATAACTCATTTAGGTTATACTCATATATATATATATATATATATGTATGTATATATGTGTTTGAGTAAAATTAACATTTTTGTTTTATTCTATAAACTACTGACACAATTTCTTCCAAATGTCATTTAGTCATGCATTCTTCACAAAGACAGATCTGCCTGATTACAGATCTGCCTGATTCCAGCCTTACTGAAGAACCATCAGATCTGGGGTGTGAGACACTGGCTATATTTACATGAAACCAAATAATCCATTAACAATCGTATTGACAGCTCAATCAGACTGAAAAGCCTTCATTTAAACACCTTAAATCGACCCAATTGAGCTCGATTCAAAAGAAATTTCGATCTGATTCGAAGGGGTGGTTTATTCCTTTTCGAATCTGATCAAGAGAGCATGTAAACACTTGAAAGCAGGCCTACTCTGCATGTGCAATGACGTAGAAATGGCATAATGACATATGACACATGGAACGAGCCGTTGTAGTTGTTGAATCAAGTGTCATGAATGGCTGTCGTGTCATTCTAAAATTCTCCTACCACTCATCATCCGTGAAGTGGAGCAGGACATCCGATTTGAAGCCTGTGACATATATACGACACGCACATCAACCCGAACACTTTGGCGTTCATGTAATCACTACGTTCGGATTCACTAATCAGAATGAATTCATTCTGATTTTAAAAAAGTTGTACATGTAAACATAGCCACAAGCTGAAAACGGGACCCATCAGAGAAGATCTGAATCAGACAGATCCGTCTTTGTGAAGGACGCGGGACTTTGTGAAGGCTACTATTGACTGTACAAATAATGTACAAGGTTATCCTGTAAGAAAACATGCTTCCTTCTGCTCAGACAATGTTCTCCAACTCGAAACACTGGCTTTTCCCACAGGACAATGCTCCAACCCACACAGCCAGGCCAATCAAGGTGTGGATGCAGAACCACCAGATCAAGACCCTGTCATGTCCATCACAATCTCCAGACCTGAACCCTACTGAAAACCTCTGGAATGTGATCAAGTGGAAGATGGAAGGTCACACACCCATCAAACAAAGCCGAGCTGCTTGAATTGTTGCTCCAGGAGTGGCATAAAGTCACCCAACAGCAATGTGAAAGACTGGTAGAGAGCATGCCAAGACGCATGAAAGCGGTATATGGGAATCAGGGTTATTCCACCAAATATTGATTTCTGAACTCTTCCCAAGTTAAAACATAAGTATCATGTTGTTTAAAATGAATATAAACTTTTCTTTGCATTATTCGAGGTCTGAAAACATGGCATCTTCTTTGTTTTTCTCCAAATGCATACTCTAAAATGACAATATTTGTATTTGAAATTTGGAAGAAATGTCAGTAGAACAATAAATTAACAAAAATGTATGAGGGGTTTGAATGGATTTACTGTTCATATGTATGTTTTTCACATTTTGTTATGTTGCTGCCTTATGTTAAACTGTTTAAATTACTTTTTTTCACATCAATCTACACTCCATACACCATAATGACAAAGCAAAAAACAGATCTGCGACAACTTTGCAAATTTCTTAAAAAGGAAAACCTGAAATAAGTACATTGCATAAGTATTCAAACCCTCAACTCAGTACTTTTTTAAAGGGGTCATGAATTGAGAAATCAACTTTTCATTCATCCTTTGATATATAAAAGTTCATTGTGATATAAGAATATCCTGTAAGTTTCAGAGCTGAAAACTTCCTTGTTAGTCAAAGAAAAGCTTTTATTAACACTAGGCCCAGCAAACGCTCGATCTCAGAATGTGCCAGGCTGTGACGTCAGAGTGTGGTGAAACACCGCCTTAACCAAAGAAGAAGAACGCCTGGTTTTGTAGCCCCGCCCACCGATTTGTGCATGGCATGTTATAGATATATAACATAGGCCTACGTGGAGCTAAACCGGATCGAACTTCCAAGCAATAAACATGCTGCATAAGCTTCATTCGGATTCCAATATTATGAATGCATGGATGAACTTTATTTTTAATGAATATCCAGCTCACATGGGTAAGACATTGCGTGTTTGTTCCTTCATTTCACCACGGATTCGTTTGTAAACAAGAGACTGGATTTGCAGAAAGGATGAGATTACATGAATGAATGAAGCAACACACTTATGTGAGTAAAAATGTTTTTTTTTATATGTGATAGTATTGCATTGTTACAGATAGTTTGATATCTATTGATTATGACGTGTCTAACTGAACATAACTTACCATGCTGTCACAGGCTGGAGTATCCTTTATTTGAGGTGTTGTTGTTTCATTGTCCTGCGATTCGTGATCAGACTCGGATATGTATGGGCCAGGGTTCGCAAAGCCCAACGTCCCGGGGCTATGTGTTTTCCAGACGGGCTACCAAAACGTATCACCGGCCTGCCCAACGGGCTATCTTAAATAGTGAAATAACATTCCTTTCTTGATTGCGTTGTTCACTCTCTTGACTTGTTATTTGAAGGAAAAATACAATCGTGGAAGTTTTGATCTTGCTGATTTGTCTGACTCTGCAGTGAGGCTTGTGCGTTTGTGTATGTGTGTGTATGTGTGTGTTAGTGATGCACGGTTCGCGGTTATATCCACCGATCGGGCGGGCCAAGTAATAAAAAATAACATTCCAATTAATTGCGGGTGGATGAGAGATAAATCATTGTGTTTGTTTGATAAAGACATTTTGCGAACCCTGTGGGCGAATCATCCCGGTTGCCGTTTTCCCACACGCTTTCAAAACAAAGCCGAAGCTCATTGTAATATGCAAAGCTTATCCAATCATAGCAGTGGGCGTTTACTTCCAAGTCTTCAATGCAGCACGCCCACAAAAACCGAGCGTTCCACGAGAGAGGCTCAAAACCAGGGTATAAAATAGCCTATTACTTATTCATTATGATGTTTTTGAATGTAAAAACTACGCGAACATAATAAGTTGACCTCAGACAACAGTAAATATATATATATATATATATATATATATATATATATATATATATATATAAAGCCAGTTCATGACCCCTTTAAAGTCCCCCTGTAGTCAATAATTTTATCCTTTAAAACTAATTTATCACAAAATTTTCCTGTGAAATTTTTTTTTTTCATGCCTTAAAATAGCTTGAATGTAACTCTACACCATTGCTTCATTTAGTATACGCATAACCATTAATATGCAAATGAGCCCTGTCTCCACTTACTCATCCAGGCTCATCTACAAGTCAATGTATCAGAATGGTAATGCGTTTTATATATCGCTCTCTACAACGTTCGGACACATAACGGTAATTAATATGATTAGCCTTTGGCTTGACTACGTTATATAATATACAGATTGTTGCAGTTTTGTATTGCGATATATTGTGACACAATATATTGTTACACCTCTAGTTGCTAATGTCACATAAACCATGTTCCCGTTCGCCATCTCAAACTGAGTCAGCAGCTGCCTTCTAAAAATCTGTATTCTTAGAAACTTAGAATATCTGTGGAGAAAGACATTGATCATCATAACATCGTAATATACATCATATACATAATTAACCTGCTACATTGCAAAATGTAACAAATTATTCATATCAACAGAAAAATATAATTAAAAAAAATATATATACCCCCTGCTAGTTCGCGGTTAATGATATGCTAAAGCCTGCCCGCACATTGATGTAATTGGTTACAAGGTAGTTTGTGACGTATGAAACGCCGACATTTCAAACCGCATTTTTGGGACTGTCTTTGGTTTTAAGGAGAAAATACTCAGCAATGGTGTTGACTGATGAATTGGCACATGGTTTGTCTTCAGCTACAATATGTATTTTTTCGCCTCAAGGGGTCGCTAACCTCTTCAAAACAATAACAAATGTGTAGATAGATGACGCAGTGAATGAGCGTGGAATCATGGAACTTGTCATCATACCAATGGATCTAATGTTTATGAATGAGTAAATGTATTCATGTTTTTTAACATGACTGTGGTATGAAGCAGGGCACGATTACTAATAAGAGACAGATATCAGTGCCACACGTGAGTCCCAGGAGATATAAAGAAATGAGGACATTTCATTCTACCGAACTACCCGCAAGTGCTGAATTACTACTCATACAGGTCAGTTTATTTGACAAATTAAAATTGTGAGCACAGCTCACGTGCAATTTTCTCACGATTTACAATTAGTTGGAAACATTTGGGATATTTCAAGTACTCAACTGAACAAAATATATAAAACTGGCTATATAAAAGTGTTGTTTTTGGATATTTTACTGCAAAAATATTACATATTGCACCTTTAAAGCATATTAAAAACAACAACATTGAAAACTTGATTTTCACCAAAGGGCGTCTTAAAAGCACCTTTACAGTCTTTTGTGTATAATGTGACAACCGGCATGATGCTGCTACCACAAAAACTTTACTGTTGGGATGGTATTGTGTAGGTAATGAGCAGTGCCTGGTTTCCTCCATACATGATGCTTGGAAATGAGGTACATCAGACCAGAGGATATTGTTTCTCACAGCCTGAGAGTCCTTTAGGTGCTTTTTTGCAAATTCCAAGTGGGTTTTCATGCGTCTTCACTGAGGAGAGACTTGAATCTGGCCACTCTACCATAAAGCCCAGATCGGTGGAGTGTTGCAGTGATGTTTGTCCTTCTGTAAATTTCTCCCATCTCCATATATGATCATGTAGCTCATCTAGAGTGACCATCAGCTTACTGGTCTAACCAAGACTCTAACCAAGGCCATTCTCCTTCGATTGCTCAGTTTGACCAGCTCTAGGAAGAGTCCTGGTTCTTCCAAACTTATATTATTGAGGCTACATGCTTCTGTGAACCTTCAATAAAGCAGAATTGTTTTATGTAGTCTTCCCCAGATCTGTGTCTTGACACAATCCTGTCTCTGAGCTCTACAGGCAGTTCTTGTTCTGATATGCATTTTCAGCTGTTAGACATTTCACTGGGATGTGTGTGCCTTTCCATATCATATACAAGCTAAATTGGAATGATCCGGAGCTAAATTTAAAAAAAGTAATTTAAAGTAGTTTAACATAAGGCTGCAACAAAACTAAATGTGGAAAAAAATGAAGGGGTTTGAATACTTTCAGAAGCCACTATATGTGTGTGTGTGTATGTATTATATATATTAAGTATGTTCTATTAAGAAACATCCTGTCATATTCATTGTAATGAATGCTACATTTCTGAATGCCTATTTAACAGAACATTTGACAGTGTACCTATTTTCCCATACCTATTACTCAATATGAGTCTACACTTGACAGTGTAGACTCATATTGAGTAATAGGTATGGGAAACATACCTCATTAATCCAAAGTATTACTTGATTTATAAACATTTTAGGTTTTGTTGCCCAGTTTGTTCTAATACTCAAGAATTAGCAAGAGGCAACAAAGTAATGGCATTTCTGGATGATAAACTCTTTATCAGATTAAAATGAAAACCCAATGAAACAAGTGAAAATAAAAACCCCAAACTAATGACATAAGCAAACATATTAATGATTAACTTAAAACTAGGTCAAATTAAAGCAAATACATCCCACTGCCTGAAGATAAGATGTGGGTGTTTCTGCAACTACGGGCACTTTCGACTATCCCAATTTTTAAAAAATCAACCTCTATGAATTTAAATTTTAACCATCAGTCTGTAATACATAAAAAAATTTACACAAAATTGTTTTTCGGGTCATCTTCTTAAAAAGTGTCCTTACCGCAACGTTACAATAACGTTCATTTTAAACATTTTTTTAAATTAATTTCTATAAAAATGTAATATATTTAAATAGCTTTTTCTAATTTGATGCAGTTTTGTAAATACTGATATAAAAAAATAATATACAAAATAGGGAATTTCATGTTTTTTTTTCTATGCCATGTAAAAATTTTACAGTAACCTTAAATATCAATTGTTTCCATACACACAAAATATAACTTTTTTAACTTTAAAACAGATGTTGCAATTTCAATGTGTAAATCATCTCAACTTAAGTGTTAAAATATTTTTTTGCAAATGAAAATGTGAAAAAAAAAATAGAAATAGAGCAGTGCTGCGGTAATGACATCTTGTGTCGGTAAGGACACAATGTTTAAGTGCCACAAAATCAAAAACAGGCAACTGTAGAGAACAACAGTAAAAGAAACAGAAAACAACGGGTATAGCATGTATAAAAGATAATAGCAGTTTTGCAGTAAATAACTCTTTTAATTAACTCTTTTAACTGCTTCAAAAATATTGTCTCCTAAAGTTGATGTTGCACGAACATTAGTAATACTAATACTAAACTAACACAAACCCATAACACTAACAGCATCTCACCACAACATTACTTTTTTGTACCATACCTAATTATTTCTTGAAACAACGCTTTCTGTATTTTTCAACTGAGGCCACTGCCTTCTTTAGCTTGTATTTTGCATCTCTGAGTTCGCAGTACATCTTTGATTGACTCATTTTTACTTTTTTACACCCCCTCTTAAAAGCAGCTTCCACATTAGGTAAAGGTTCTAGTGAAGCAGCAAGTAAGTCCTCATCAGATGGGGATATTGGTGGTGTGTTTGTTGATACAAACTGATTTGAGGCATTCAGTACTTTTTGTTTTGCCCTCTGTTTTTTTATTTATCCTCCACTGCCTTCTTTTCAGGTTTGTCTCTCTTTTTGTTAGCTGGGAGACAATTTTTATCTGCCCACTTTCCTTTGTCTTTTTGTAGCGCTCTTTTTCCTTCTGGGTCTCTCTGGGTCTTTTTTCATTTCCTCTCTGCATTTACTTGATCGTATTGTTGATGAATTTGGTCTCATCTAGGGTTAAACAATGGCCTGTTCATATATATATATATATATATATACTTCAGTACTAATAATATACTGAATATTTGTCATTTAATATATAGTAAAACTTGAATCTGTCTGTACCGCGACACAAGGTCTTTACCGTAACACCTAAATTTGCTGCGGTAAAGACATGTTGCGGTAATGACATTTTTGCTAATATTTTAGCTAACTGCCAGCTAGCAAGGCCCACTACATTAGTTTTGACTCTTAGCATCTTAATATACATGAATTCAACAGTAACATACATTTATTTTTAAAATGTAGTTCAAAATACACAATTATTGAGCTGAATGGTAAGGACGCACAATAAATACTAGAGCAGAAAAGATGATGTTTACCTTATTTTTTTGGTATGTTGTGAGTGAGGTAGTGTGGTGGCCCAGTCTGTCAGCAATGTGCTCAAGTGATAATTCCTGTTTCCATAGAAACTAGACTTGTTTGTGTTTGATAAAATTTCATAATAAAAGCTTTTTTCCATTGTTGCGGTAATGACTCAAAAGTGTGGGACAGGCACATTTAGTTAAATCATAAAAATGATCAGTAAATAATACAAAGAATTTTAAGATGCTGTAAATGAATCTGTATATTAAACAATTCCATTTGAAATAATGTCAAATTGTAATTAAGTTAGCTTATTTTATGCATCTCAACATTGAGACCACAGGTGTGGGACATTAACAAAAATGGTGTTTTGAGCTATAAATGCTTCATAATATTATATTAAATCACATTAATCAGTAATTATATTTTTTGCCAAGGTGTGTAATGGCACTGTGAATATATTTATAAAGCATCATATGTCAAATTTAAACATAAATCTAAAATTTCACTGCTGGGACTTAAAAGTGCCCGTAGTTGCAGAAACACCCAAGTATAACAAGGCTTTAAAGGTTTGATCCCTCAAATTATTTTTGCATACGTTTTGCATAATTACTGGCTTTTGTGACCAGAAATATATAGATGTAAAGATTTACCTACACAAACCTACGGATGTGAATGTATCATTCGTTACCTGTAGGAAAACCAGGATGGTGATCATCCGCTTCTGGTGTCTACCGAATTCTCCAACCACCTGGAAAGCCTCCTCTAAATCCATTCCAGGGTTAGATCATCCGACTGCATACCATCGAGTGTATATTTACATTTTCAATAATGGGTTTGATAGCAAGTTGCAACTGAGGTTGCAGATGCTCCGCTGGCTGTAATCTGGCTTCCCTTCGCAGACGTGGAATGAAACCACGTGGTACATAGAGTGGTTCTGATTGCACGAGACGCTAGAATACAAACACGTGCTACAGACAGCGGTTCTGATTGGACGAGTGGAAACTGAAATTGAAACAGGCCTTTTCCTAACAGTTTTTTTATTGCAATTTATTAGACAAACATTTTTATTTTCTAATCAATAGTTCTGCAGTCGTAACGTCAAACCCCGGAAGACTAATTCGCCAGCGGTTCCCTCGAGATTAGTCTATGGGTTTTTGAGTATAATAAGGCCTGTGGTGGTAAACATGAATTGACGATACCTGGACGTTTTGTTCTACAACGTACATTACACACAATCACACCTCAAACGTTCTTCTATAGCTAATGTCTAATAAGTAACTAGATAAGTTACAAACATAAACATAACAGCTTCTAAATTCGCGTTTTTGATATGGGTGTGTGTGTAATTTACGTTGTTGAACAAAACGTCCAAGTATCATAAACTTCCACAGACCTTTAACTCAAACTACTCCGACTATTTTAGAAGGTGTAAGGAAATGTGATGTGACAATTATAATAATGTACAAAATTGTTAATAAACTTTAAAAAAATTTAAAATTTAAGTAACCAATATAGAATAGATACAATCTTATCTTACTCAACATGGAAAGTTTCATTGAATATGGTTACAACAAATCTTAGTTTAATTTCTTTATTAACTGTACTAATCCAAACCTCCAGCAAACAGTTTTGTAAAAAAAAAAAAAAAAAAACACCTTCAGCCCCTTAAATTTAGGAAAAACTTACAAAGATGTTAGTGAACAAACTTAATGTAATAGAAAATATAAACTTTATACAAACATTTCAAAATAGAACCATACTTTAAAAATATGTTTTATTGGTTCAAATATGGAGTGGATCATGTTCTTTTAGCTTTTAATTAAACATACAAATGTTCAACAAAAACAAACCACAAACAAAAAACAAGCTCTAAACTCTAGTGAAACTAACAGGAAAAATAACAGTAAGAAATTACTCTGAAGTTATAACGTTTAATATTAAACAGTGATTGAGAAAACATACATATGATAGGTAAGCACAGACAAATCATGTTGAAAGACATACACAGAAGTTTAAAAGATGCGCTTTAAGACACCTAAGGAGAGAGTAAAAACTGCAACATAATTTAGTTTAATTCTGACACCTGAGTGGTAGTTTAGAACGTGGTGGTGTACAGATGCTCTCGTTCTCCACCTTTGAACGATTCAGGGATTTATTGCTGTTTTCCTTCTTGCTTTTCTTCTAGTTAGACAAAAAGAACAAAATATTGTCAATCTGCATCTACAACCAATGAGTTTAATTATTTTCCAACACCATAAAGGTGTGGTCACATTTACTATTGTTTGGCAAATTTTCCAGAAATCCAGTCATTTCAAAAGAAATCCACACAACTGCATGAAGGTTGTGTCACCCACAGATTTCAAGTTTTTCACAAATTCTCTGCATTGATCAACAGAAAGCTGCTTGGTCCATTGTCACTACACTATTGACAATGGACCTTTTTTGCACGTGAAAATTTGCTAACGTGACCACACATCAAGCCAATGTATAACATTTAACGGGTGCAAAATGTCTTACCTTGAAGAAGGGAACCCTTCCGTTCTCATAACACGTCAGATTCTCATCAGAGCATGATTGTTCAGTGTTGTTTCCATCACTAGAAACACTGATTTCATCCTCCAGAGAGTCCTAAAAACAGAATTGAGGTTACACCAGTCCAAACAATAGTATTTATAGCATCTTCAAATAAATCTTAATACACTTTAATAGCAAACACTTATTCAATCTTCATGTAATATAGAGACTATGGATGGACTAAACTTGTGATTGTGATACCTGGTCGAGAGGCTTCTCCTCTTCTGCCTCATTGACGGTATCACACTGGCTCAGTGCACACTGAAGTGCTTCCTGCTGAGCTCTGAACTCCTTTTCCAGCTCCTCTCGACTCCTCGGCTTGTTCAGCATACGTGGGTACGCATACTCCCTACGCTGAGGCGTCGTTCCTGCAAATATACACGTCACATTACTGCCCTGAAAACATGGACAGATGCTATATTTTGAATATTTTCCCTCACAGCTTCTCTCATACCTGTTGGTAAATCCTGCCGTAGCTCTGAGCTGATGAAGTTGTGTACAGTGTCCAGTGCCTGAGTGTTGATGGAGGAGAGGGTCTTTTTGTGCTCCTGCAAGGTAGCATCATCTTTACCGGTCTGCAATTCCACACGACCCAGAATTCCTTCCACTTCCTGCTGCATGTGAGTCAAATGGGCTTCACAGTCTTGAATGGCTTTCTCCCCCTTTTCCTCTACAGACTGCATGCACACACAAAATAAGGGCAAAATAAAGCTTTAGTGGGGGCAAATAGTAAGCCGTTTTCCCCCCATAAAATTTTTTTTCTCATTCAACAGGTTCAGCACATAGACTGTAAAAAAACAAACAAAAAAAACAGAAACAGTCGTTGCCAATTACGCCATTTGGAGCCAATAAATGGTTAAGCTTCACTTTTCAGAACGTGTGCGACACTTGGTTGAGCCAACATGTCACTCGTGAGATCACAGCAATAGCAAAATCACAAGCAAATCCATTCCTGATGGATAAAAAAACAACAACAACAAAAAAACATGTTTTTCTTGTTTGAAAAGCTGTTGCACTCTGATGTGTGTTACAATAGGGAAGAAAACACTATCACAACTTCCGTTTCTTGCTGACTAGGGTTGGGCGAGGTCTACCAAATTAGCATCAGACGGTCTACAGTGAACATCTCAACATCGTGATATCTGTCAGCCATCGGCGATGGCATTGTCTTTCGGCCCAACCCCATTGCTGACTTTAACACAAACTTCAAGAGCGGTATTTGAGGCTTAAAATATCCCACCATTCATCAAAATTCAGAAACATGTGCCCCCCAAAAAAAACACAAGATGTCAAGGAAAACTTCCCAGTGCAAGTTAAACTAGATAATTTTATATAAAATTTGGTGGTAAAATGTAATTGGTACAGAGATGAGTATATGTATTTTGTAAAACGTTAGCAACTACATAATTAGAAACATCATAATACCCAAATTGTTTGACAACTGAACAGAAGGTTATTTTGAAAATACTGAAATATATTGAAAGTACTGAAAATCAAAATGTGTAAATAAGCCCTGTAACAAAAGTTCACTTGCATTTTACAATATAAGTGTGTTCCATTAGGTAACCAACAGTCCTACTACACACACTTGAGGTCTTCATGTCCACTTGAACACTTCGGCCAAACACCAGAAATACATCATGCAAGTAGACAAAGTAGACAAATGTTCAATGTGGGCAATGGGACAGGACCAAACTAACCTTTAGCAAGTCTTGCACAGCCGTGTCGGTCTCCCTGATGAGCTTGAGCTGTTCCTGGGCTTTATTCTCGGTTGAGTTTCTGGCTTCGTGACACCACTTGAGTCCTGACTCAGCCAGCGAGTCAAGGGATGTCTGTAGCAGTCCGCAGTATCCAGCACACTCTTCCAGCGTTCTCTCTCCCTCTTCCGTCACTCCATTCATTTTGGTTATTACTCCGTCCACAGAAGAACCCAGTCGAGCACGGACAGACACAGTGTGCTCCTCAGCCACAGTACATTTACTACAATAAAAATGTATTAGGGTTTTGTTACAGGAAACTTGAAGGTATATGTTGTGATTGTGAATATTCTCTCACCTCTGTATTGAGCTCTCTAGTGTTTCTAGTGGAACAATCTGAGCAGATGCTGCCTGTGAAATTCCCTCAAAGTCAGTCTGAGTGTCCACCGCCAAGAGATTCATTTGGTTCTGAAAACACTGTACCAGCTCAGCCACACGCTGTACAAAAGGAACAATTTCAGCAGTTTTAGAACTAGTGGTCAAGAGATTTAGACAAAAGTTCTATCACAGAACTTAACAGGAGAACTTTATAAGGAGAGAAAAATGTTTAATTGGTTACATTCATACCCATAAAGCTTGTGAACATCTGAGCCAATCAATTTAACAGAAATGTGATCGCTTGGATTAAAGACAATCCTCCTCTTCAAGAAACTGTCCAGGTGTTATAGACCTACCGCCTGATGGCTGTTTCCAGCTTGGCTAATCTGTTGTTTGAGCTTGTCGTGTTCAGCGTGCAGAGTGCTGAAGCCCTGCACAGCGCACTCTCGCATACTGGCCAATGATTCCATGTAAGAGTCAAAAAATGACATCATCTCTGCTTTCAGACCCTGCATCTGTAAGACAATTTTAACAGGACTTATTACAAATCTCAAATAAGCAGGAAACTGGCATAACAGCAGGTCAACCCATTCTTCTCACACATACCTGTTCAGTCAAAGTGTGGAATCTGTGAAGGGTTTGCTTCAGACTGTCATTCATGGCCACGACAGACCTGATTCCTGGCACCGCCTGGGCAATCAGAACCTCCTCTAGATGCTGTTTGTGTTCATCCTAAAAAAAAAAGAGAAAGTGTTATGGCCACATGTTACTAGTTATGTCAAGCTCAAATATTTTATCAGATAGAAATTGTGTAAAAGATTCTTAAATCAATATCCAGTAAAAACAGAAATTACAATGTAAATGTATTGGTTTAGTAAATAAAAAAAAAAAATAAAAAAAAAAAGTAGGATCCCTGAAGAGCATGGAGCTCCTAAAACGTCCAAAATCCTGCAATTCAATTAATTTAACTATAGTAACTTTACCTAAATTTACAGAAAGTAGGAGTGCCCATAGATTAAAGTTTTTTTAAGCTAAATATCAAAAGTTTATAAATCCAAAACATTTGAACTGATGGGAGTTCTTACCAGTATTTCCAGCATGCTGTTCTGAGCCTCCTGAGAGAGTTTCTCTTGATGTAACACTCGTTCCTTGCACCGCTCTACACCTTCTCCAACAGCTTCTTTAATACTGCTGTAAGACTCACAGACAGCACCTAACGTCTCCTTAAACACTGTGCCGTTTGTATTCAGAAGCTCACCTACACAGACATTTAAACATACATTAACGATCTGTTTCCTGGAAGAGATTATAAATGCCCAAAAATAGGGATATTACACCGAGAGTCCATCCATGTGACATATCTTACCCACAGAAGTGCGGTAATAGTTTATCATCGCAGCATGTTTGTGGCTCTGCTCTTGCAGCGAGGTCTGCATGCTGTTGTAGCAGGTCTCCATACGTTGGGCGAAGCTCTGCTGGACCTCCCCGTTATGAAGCTCCACCTCCTTCTTCCTCTGCAGCTTAGCGTGGAGACCGCTAACGTCCTGCGTGCTGGCCTCAGCAGTGCTCAACAGCTGGATGAGAGAGACCGAGTTAGGATAGTGTGCATGCATGTACTTAATATCAGGGCATTAAATGTCAGACACTATCTGATTCCTTCCACCATCACAGACCTGGTCAGCAGTGCTGTAGAGCTGACCCTCATTACTCTGGAGCTGTAACGCAATGAACTCCTCCTGAGTGAGGAGGTGCTTGGTCTCTGTTAGGTCCTTGTGAGCCTCCTCCAGTTTTTGGTTCTTCTCCTGCAGGTCCTCAGTGCACTGGTCCAATTTTTGCTTACTGTCTGTGAACAAGTCCATAATCTGCCAAAACAAGCACAAATTTCCGCAGATACATCACTCACACTCAAAAGTGGAAGTTGGGCAGGTCTTGTATACGTCGAAAAGCAGAAGTTTAATGGATTTGAAAGATGCTCACCTTCTTGAGCTCCTCCTCCATAGCAGCGATCCGCTCGTTGTACTCAGAAATCTGCTCTTCCTGAGACACCAGTTTACCGTTTATATTCCTGCAAAATGGCAAATTAAACAATGAAATATATAACCTGCTCCTTAATTATCTGCTTCAACCAATAATAATAATATAAAAATAAAAAAAAAAACGGAACAAACATTTTTAGATTTTCTGAAGAAAAAAAAAGTGAACTGCATCATTCCCAGTTTAGGGTGAGTTACGTGCCAAAGTGGACTACTTTCTATAAACCACATTATAGGACCAATGATCATACAATACCATTTCAAAAGTTAAATAGAAATATTATTCACAGCACTGTAAATGTCCCTTTTGAACAGTGTAAAGGGTTCACCCAAAAATGAAAATTGTCATTAATCACTCACCCTCATGTCGTTCCAAACCCATAAGACCTTCGTTCACAATATTCAGAACACAAATTAAGATTATATTTATGAAATCCGAGAACTTTTTGACTCCCCATAGACACCAACGCAATTATCACTTTCAAGACCTAGAAAAGTTGTAAAGACATCGTTAAAATAGTCTGTGTGACTACAGTGGTTCAACCTTAATGTTACAAAGCAACGAGAATACGGTGTTCCAAAGATGAACGAAGGTCTTAAGACTTATGGGTTTAGAACGACATGAGGGTGAGTAATTAGTGACATTGGTGTCCCCACGCTCCATGTGCAAGCAGGTTGTCACGTTGGTTATGTTGACAGAAGTTAGCCTATTTTCAGGCGCTGCGTAATATAATTGTGCCTGCTGCACCCATGGTACGGCAGCAAAGTTCCTTGATTATTACACAGGAATGAGAGTATAGTCTACACTAAGCTATGCTAAAAGTTCTACCGCCAGATCCGGAGATCGACTGAATGGATACAAAAACGGTAAAACTCAACGGGTTAACTTTAGGGGAGTTGGAAAATGAGCCTATTTTCAAACAAGTGGAGTGTTCCTTTAATGCATCCTTGCTGAATAAAATTAATTACTTACCATAAAAAACTAACTGACTCCAAACTTTAGAACTGTAGTAGCATGCACACAGAACTCACTCATAGTTATCAACAGAGAGGTACACTCCATGTTTGTCACGGGTGGCAGCCAGATCTCTTTTCAGTCGCTCAATCTCCTCTGTGTATTCCTGCAACATTTATTTTAGAAACATGGATGTCAATGCTAATGCTACATGACTATATTCACAATTTCTTCATCTTCAAGTAAATCTTATGAAAAAGTTACACAAGTAACGAAACTTGCCTTTATCAGAGTCCTCTTGGTGAGTTTTTGGTTGACCTCTGGCTTATTCATGATACTCTTGGCCCTGTTAGCATAGTCCAAAGTGCTCAGAGTTTCCTAAAATAACATTATAAATCAGTATTCCTAAAAACAACTAAGAAACAAAGCCAAACAGCACAAGTCATACCTCCAGATTGATGGAGGCAGGAGACACAGTGGCAATAATGGAGGTTTTGGTTCGTCCTCCCAGCGAGTCCTGCAGTATGCGGGTGAGTTTGGACTCCCTGTAAGGCACATGAGGCCCTCTCTCCACCAGAGCCTTGATTACACGACCCAGAGTCAGCAGAGACTGGTTTATGTTGCCAGCTTCACGCGCACGTTTATCAACAGCACCAGATCGCCCAATGTTCTCACTACCTGCAAGATCCACCTGAACAGAGTGACAGATGAGTTGTCGGTTTAAAAATGGTGAACTTCCACTTTTGAGCCAGAGCTGTAGATTAAATCCCATGGACTGAAGAAAGTAGACTCACCAAGTTCAGTTTTCCAATCTTAACCAGCTCCTCTCCATCCAGTGTGATCTCCTTCATGTGAATAGTCACGGAGAACACAGAGTGGGATCGACTGGTCGAATAAAAGTCAAAGAGGGGCATTATAAACAATGAACAACTTAGCACTTGCATAGATTTTCTTTGACTCTTAAATTGGGAAGCAAGGATCCACTTATTACCTTGAATAAGCATTCATTAGAGTGGAGGCTGTCTTCCTCTTGGCCGCTCCTCTCTCCAGGATCTGATACACCTCATTCTTATTGTGCACAGTGATCTCCTCCAGACCTTTAATGGTTACACCTCTCTGACAGAAACACAGAATGGCAGATTTTAGTGAACATTTTCAAAGGATATATGGATATTATAGGGAGGTATAATGCATTACATCTTTTTGAGGAAACCAATTAGAAGCATACTTTATTTCTGGGATCATCAAACAGTTGTAGTCTCTCTGTGACATCAGGAGCAGGACTGAGCAGGTCAAACAGTTCTTCATTATAGATTTCCAGCAGTGATACCTTCACTGAGAATTCTGTGCCATTATTGGACAGTTTCTCAAAGATCTGATGAAGAGTTCTGGGAATAATTCCAGCCAGAGGGTCCTGTAAGAGAAAATGTGAAAAGAAGAGAGGAAGAGGGGGAAAAACATGATCAATCCTGGAGCATGGAAATATTGATACTGATATTGTGGGCCAACAGCAAAACATCAAACAGATATAATCCACATTTAAGTCTTAAAGGTACAGCAGCAGAAACAAGCAGTTTATTAAATGGTTAGTTCACCCAAAAATTTAAATTCGGTCATTAATTCCTCACCCTCATGTCGTTCCCAACCCATAAGGAAAAAAAAATAAGATATTTTTGATGGAATTCGAGAGCTCTCTGATCCCTCCACAGACAGCAATGTAATTAACACTTTCAAGGTCCAGAAAGGTAGTAAAAACATAGTTAAAATAGTCCACGTGACTACAGTGGTTCAACCTTAATTTTATGAAGCGACGAGAATACTTTTTGTGTGCAAAAAACAAATTTCTTCACATCTGTGTCAGTCTCCTACGCTGTTGACGTAGTAAATACAGTACAGCGTTTCAGACACGCTGTACACGTGAGCACCACAACGCATGCGCATGATGCTGACTAACGTTAACTGCAGAGGAGACCGTCACAGACATGAAGAAATTGTTGAATAAAGTCGTTATTTTTGTGCACAAAAGGGATTCTCGTTTCAACCAAAATTAAGGTTGAACCACTGGAGTGACGGACTATTTTAACGATGTTTTTACAACCTTTTCTAGACCTTGAAAGAGTTAATTAAATAGCTGTCTATGGAGGGGTCAGAGAGCTCTCGGATTTTAACAAAAATATCTTAATTTGTGTTCCGAAGATGAACGAAGGTCTTACGGATTGGGAACGACATGAGGGTGAGTAATCAATGACACTTTTCATTTTTGGGTGAACTAACCCTTTAAGAGGGAGTCAGAACAAGGCTTGAAAATTGCATAAATCTAAATTAAAATAGTTGCCGTTGCAAGAAACCTTTAAATGACATTAGTGGCCTTTAGGAACAAAATAAAGCACTAATGTATTATTCTAATCAGCCACTGGATTATACACTTTAAACGCTGCAGAACGGCCAAAATTTAACTCAAATGTTACCTCTTCCCAAGTAAACTCCTCATTGGGCGACCGGTCACCCTCCATTGTGAAGGTTTTCCCTGTTCCAGTTTGTCCATATCTTTTAGCAAACAGAAATAAAACAATATAAATACAAAAGATTGTGTGTTTGTTTTTTTGCGAAATTCATAATTGAGTTATTCATATAAAAACATCTGATGATCATCCCTTTACATACATTTATAAACATAACAGGTAAAGCCATCAGTGAAGTTGAATATGATATTTAAAGAGAGATACTCACGCAAATACAGTACAGTTATAGCCCATAATAACTTCATCTAATATGGGGCAAACCACACTTCTATAAACGTCAATTTGTTTGGCAGAAGGACCAAAAACCTAAACCAGACCAGACATTTAATGAGCATTACTGCACAAGAAAAGATTTGGACATCAGTAATACTCAGGATGTGGGTGGAAAACAAGCCAAAAACTCACCATGTCAAAAGTGTATGTTTTTCTTGCGGCTTTGTCCGTGGCGCCTCCAGTACGGACCATAACCTCTTTCCGATTCTGGTCACATTCAACAACGGTATGAGAGGCAGATTTACGCTCCACTGTGTTGAAGGGCCTGTGAATCGCACATCAGACATGAGAATGGTGTATACAGAGAGGTTCATTTTGATTTCATAAACACATATAATTTTATTTAGATATTAAAATACAAAAACATTAATAAAGAACAGAAAACCAAATTATTAACAAGTAAAACATAACACAAATGATCAAACCATTCTTTAGTCCAACAAACACTAATGAATACATTGTATAAATTGATCATTTAAAACATGACAACTGTACATTTGTAGAGAATACTGTTGGTCTCAGGGAAAAAAAGAGTAATAAAACCAATATCACGGTTCACCTAACAGTTATCACAAATAGCATATTTATATGAAATAAACAAAGAGGGTTTAGTACTAGAAGTGTATAAACCAACATACAAAACCACTGCCAGAGGAAAACACGTGAGTGTGGCACGCTTACAACAGCGTAAACATACAAACAAACACATATAAAACATGTAAGTTACAGTCACCTGCATCGTACAACCACTTGTATATTTCTTCCTTTCTCATCTTTTTTGGCTGCTGGTATCTGTGATGATGCCATGTTAAAGGAGCGTCTTCTGGGCTCCAGGTCTGAAATGCCCTTTAAATGTAACCTTTAAACAAAAGCGTATAAATGTGTATAAATCACATCGAAAGGTCGCTTGCATATATATTATATATATATACGCCACTTAAAATATAAATAAGTTCGACAAATATATACGTTATATACTACAAACATCAGATCCATTCTGTTGACATAGTCTAGCCTAAATGACGCCTATACAAAAAAAAATAATACAAAAACAAGCTAATGAGAACAAAATTAGAACATGCACGTACCGTTTAACAGATATACTTTAAAAGCAAATAAAGTAAGATGATAATGCAGTTTAAAATCCCTCCAATGACTCAGGTTATTTGAATACACTTTATTTGCTGTACGCGCTGACTACGAGTCTTCAACACTGCAGTTAGCTGACTTTGAAAATTGCGCATCTGCAGCTTTAAGCCAATCAGAGGAGAGGGTTTTCTTACCAACCTTCTGATTGGTTTAAAGGAAGCGAGCTGAAACGGATGCATCTCGGGAAAGTGCATCGTTTTGAATAGTACTACTGGATAATGAGCAGAGTACGTGTCGTAAATAAGACTAATCAGATAAATAATAAACATTAAATTAATTTTCATTTTCAATGATACAGTTTACGGTATTTTAAATTAGTATTATGTCTATTACAATCGCTTCTTTGTGTGATGTTTGTAGTTTAGTTTAGAGCTTTATTATTAATCCCCATGGGGAAGTTATAATTCAGACTATCATGGTGCTTTACATATATAGACAACACTTTATACATACATACAAATATTCAAAATACATAAAAGTCACAAAAAATAAATAAAATAAAAATCAACTGTGTTTATTACATACACCAATTTTTTTCAGGCAAAAAAAGTACATTTGTAACGGTTTGTGGACACCTGATTGTCCTTTAATCGCCGCCCAAGGGGCATCCACTCAAAATAAAAATGCAAATGGTGTGTGCTATCTCCCATTATTTTATGCGCCATCCTCAACGCAGGAACACCTATAATTTTTGAGCACGTTTACAATACCTTGCAGACGATTTCTGTTCTTCACAGACAATAAAGAAAACCAACATATGAGAAAAAGACAGAATACTTTCAACGAATGAATTATCTAGACCTAAGAATGGGTCTCTGTACCCTGTAGAGTTAGCTTCCTCAACACAAACAATCTTTGGTGTGATTTTTTTTAATAGTGATTTTTTTAATAATGGCATCAGTATTTTTGATCAAATCCCACTTCAGTGAAGCTCTGATAATAAACATTACAACAAAACAGGAACTGAATCCAGATTCAAATACAGCTCAAACGTTTCTCTTTCTGAAAAGACTAGTTCCTAAAATGACCAGTAGATGGTAGTGAGATACCATTATGACTGTGCTCTCAGACGTCCTTCCGGATGTATGGAAGGCCTACCAGTTTGGTACCATTTTAAATTGGACTTGAGGAAATTTAGGATTATTGTTCAATAGATTTAATTAAGTTCCTTTTATATTTCCTCTGTTTACTATTGAACCATAATTTTCTTTTGATTTGAAAGATTGTTTATATGTCTTGCATGTATCGACTTGTTCAGTTTGTTAATATTGCAATAAAAAAATACAATAAAATAAAAATATCAGAGGAAACATATATTTAGTTGAAATATATTTATTTAGCACTTTTCTAGCTGCCGTTTTACATGGTTCATCGTCGTTCTGTCATTTTGGTTTATGAAATGCATGAACATTTTATAAAAAAAATTGTATTATTATAAATTATTAATTATGTGACTTATTTTTAGTTATATGTCGTTAACTTCTGATTTTACACTGCATTTTCACATCCATTTGTACTATGCTGTTACTTTATTTTATATATTTTACAGAGCTATGGCAAAATATTTTATGACCCAGTTTTATTTTTTTTTGAGACTTTTTTTTACTGACTTTTGTGAATGGATTTTAATTTTAGGAAATATTCGTAAACTATTTTGATTATTATGTAAAAATTATTATTTATTACATAAACGTTTAAAAAAATATTTGAGTTGACAGAAACACTAAATGTCCCTTTTGTCAGAATATGACACTGAAACTCTTCTTCAGTTGTTTTGGTCATGCAATTATACCTTTCAGCTCTGGAGAGATAATTTGTTTATTTCAAACAATATCTTACAAGGTTTTTCAATGAATCCCAAATCTGTTATTTTTTTATTCTGTGAAGCTGATCCAAATGCTTGCTTTATCATAAACCAAATTGTCTTTCTATGTAGTTGTATAGCCTATTCCTAAAATCTTTTTTTTTTATTTTTTTTTTTATAGTATTCTTACAACCGATAAAACATTATTTACTTACAATTTCACTCTCACTTTACAAAAAAGCTCTCAGAACATGTACAATTTGCACGGCATACAAACGTTTTTACTGTATTCAATGTGTAACTTTTATTTATTTATGCAATGCCCTCTTTTTTCCTTTCCTTTTCTTAATTATTGTTATGCAATTATGTTGTGCCATAGTGTAAACTGAATTTTTAAATAAAGCATTATGACAAAATTAAATGAATATCATTTGTGGACCAAATGCGAAGGTGTAAAATTGACAATATTATTTAATTTGTATACTAATTAATGTTAGCAGAACAAAACATGTTTTCATTCAAACACAACACAAATATTGAGTTGCACAACACATGACGCTGTGGTGGAATTGTTTATAAATTGAATAGACTAGTGTAGTGTGAGTATGAGATGTGTGCTTCTTTTTCTCAGAGGGTCCTCAGAACGGCGGAGACTTTTATTTTAAAGAACTATCGTTGCTATGGAATAGTTGTGTTGCCATAGTAGCAGTGCTCACAGTTCCTGCTTTCCTCGTAGTCGCTGGCTTCACACGCGTGCAGAAGCCTGACAACAGCAGCAGCAGCAGGAGGGAATGGGGAGAGAGGGGCGCCGCACCGTTTAACAAGACATTCTTCAACACAACACGACCAATAAAACAATTCACCATCGGTGAGCACGCGCCTCAATATGCAAACACATCGCAGCCTGATCGCTTGTGTTTTTCCTCTCGTGATCCTGAAATAATCAATAAAAACAACCGAAGCTAACACGAGCTCGCGTGCTAACCACTATCACCATTAAAACCAGAACTGTCCGGCTTACATTTGTTGAAAACCGTTCGTGCATTGCATTCCTAGCAGTGTAAATGCAATACGTGGTTTATTATAAGACGTTTTAAGTGAGCTAAATCAATGAATGATGTGTTTTCTTCTTGCATGACGGTGCCTTTTTAGCTACACGCGTCTGTTAGCCCCTGAAAGACTCACATGATTCACATGGCAGACGTATATATTATTAGGACAGATTCGGTGATGTACTTCACAAGTAATCAAATATGAGCACAGTGCGAGAATCACGTTTATGATTGGCAAACTGACAGATTCACGATTTTGGGGGGGCTTGGGTGTGCTGCTGGCTTCAAGGCCAAGGTCGCAATGAGGCCTAACTGATATGCATGAATAATAATTTTTAGCATATGACTAAAAGTGTTGATGCATCTGTGATTATGATGTGCATTGTGAGGTAAATATGTTGCTGGAGGGCATTGGTTTTCATCTGCTTGGCTTCTGTGTAAGAAACGTGGGCTTGTTTTTTCCTTTTTATTTTAGAATAAAGTAAATGTGGTGTTGCATTAAGATTATTTATTAAAAAAGAAATCAGGTCTGTCAGGTTTTTTGTGTTACCATGGTAATACCATGTTATTCGGACATGCACTTTGGTAATACTTCAAGTATCTTATTAGTACCACGATAAATTAATATGTTTGTGTTATCTCTTACAAAAACGTGCTGTTGTGCAATTATTAACATGATGCTTTAAAATATATCATAGAACTGAAAGTCATTTGCTATATTTTTATATAGTATATACCCAATACTTCTGTGGCAGTACTGTGGTACAGTCATGGTATCGGGTGGTACTATTGTACTTTGATTTAAACCATGGTACTGAAATGGAATATGAATGTAATCTGTACGATAAACGTTCATTATAGGGTTCATTTTAAAAATCCTTTACTTTTAAACTGCTCAAAATATATTGTGAAGTTGGAGGTAAAATATATAACAACAATATGTATTGTGGGTAGTGACAAAATATATTGTGTATAGTTCACCCAAAATGAAAATTACTGTGTGAGAAAAACGTTTACAGAGTTTTAGTGTCAGTACTACATTATACTGTTATATATAATGTTGAATATAATGTATAATAATGCAATGGGGGAATATTTGTGGGTCCTGATAATGCCTAATGTCTTATGTTACCAGTAAAAAGTGGCCTACATTATTTTTAATATATCTAGTCAGTGACAGAATGCAAACATATTTGTCTAAATAATTCTGTACATCCCCAATGTAAAACCAAATTTTAATCTTTAATCAACAGTACATGTTTTGTTTACCTTTTAGAATGCTTTTTTTCACAATAATATCGTATCAAATCGTGACAACAGGGTATTGTTTCACCCCTAATTATTTTTATTGATTGTTTGCATTAGAAGCCAGTTATTGCTTTAAAAATGCCATATCATATACAAAAGCTTCTGCTGCTATATTTTTATTGGAAAATATAAATACAAATAACAAGATTTGCCATAAATTTGATATCTTATTAATAAAATAAGCATCTTATTAATAAAATAAGCAACTTATTAAAACATCTGGACAGATTCATCAGTTCCATGCTTCATATCAAAGGCTTAAAACTCAACTAAGTGTGATGCTACTTGATATGTGCTCATTTCAAGAATGGTTATATCTGGAAACTGATTTTAATAACTGATTTTAGTCTGAAGTTCAGGGTTACTATGAGCTCTAGATATGTAGTCATCACAGAAGAATAACACACTGTAAAGTTTTGTACCTCTTGACAAATTTTTATAAATTTGCTGCTGCATCTCTTTAGGAAACTTCACCCTTGTAAACACATGTGCTGCGAATGCCATATGCCGCTGAATCAACTAGTTGCATTCTTCAAAATAAAGTGACAGTAATGTAAGCACAATGAATTATTAATGAGAATTCATAAGTGCATAAGAGGAGGGTTATGGAAACTTGCCCTTTATTTTAAGGGTCAAATCAGGTGACCCGCTGGATCGGTTGGCCTGAGGGGCCCTTTCATGTGACAAGTGTGAGTTTGGAGGCCTCAAATCAGGTGTTGGGCACGTTTATGTTGGTGCTCCTAAATGTGGAATTACTTTGAAGCCAGTTTTTGTATTGTTTTTATATGAATATCTACTTATTGGGAGTGTAAATGATTGGAGTCGTAATGGAACTCATAAATGCAATGTATTATTGATTTTTTTTTTTCTTCTGCAGTCTTTGAACTAATTTGAAGACAGCTGGTTTCATTACTGTTTTTGTTCCACAGTGTACGTTCTCCTTTCTTGGCCACGTGTTTCTGCTGTAGTAAGCACTTTTTTGAGAGATTTTAGCTGTTTAAACTTGGATTGAATCTTACTTGTAAACAGTCAGTCCTCATAGAATCATAGCTGCTGTTATATTCAGAGTCATTCACATGGTAATGTAGGTCATGCTCAGCACGCTTTGTTCTGCGGTATGCAGCCAGTCTGGCCAGCCGCTTTGCCTACAGTGTGGCTAGAGGTTAACAGGAAGTCTAGACATCCATGCTGGTTTGTTCAAGTGGATGTAGTTCTGCTCAGTTAAAAAAGAGCACTTCATTTCATCTGCTTTTGTAGTAAATCCACCTAATCAAACAGCCAGTGATCCTAACTTGCTTATTGATAGATTTAAGAATACAGACTTTACAAAAATTAACCATTGCAATCATATTTTCTGTCACTGAAGATGTTGCTATAATACAAGAGTGCTAACTTGTTATTGACCACCACTGACATTTAAAAGAAGAAATAAATGGCACTAGGGCTTCAACTATCAAGTATTTTGATATTCGATTAATCTGACCAGTGTTTCTGCTGTTAATCTAATTATTATATGCAACACTCAATTTTATACAGTATTTAAAGAGATAGTTCACCCAAAAATGAAAATTACCCCATGATTTACTCACCCTCAAGTCATCCTAGGTGTATATAGGGATGCACCGATACCATTTTTTCAGAGCCGATCTGATCTGATACCAAAAATTCTGAGTATATCGGCCGATACTGATACCAATCCGATACCAGCACAGTTTTGTTTACAAGTTCAATGTAGAATTTCTATACCTCTGTGTGTTGAACTGATAATCACTCTTTTGTGTGTTAAACACAATCTACTAAATACAGACAACTTCATTATACAGAAAAACAACATATTAAAAAATATATAATCACAATCTATGACAAAAATACTACTATAAACTAGATGGTGGATAAACTAGATTAGTGGATAATTCAGCAGCAAAAGTGACTAGAAAAATCGTGAGTGCACATTTAGTGGGGAACAAATAAAAATGAATGTGTAACACTAAATCTGGTAAAATGTTACACATTGTTGTAAAATACATTCATGAAAAACAAGTAAATATATTTATAGAAATAGGGCCTATATACTAAGAAATTAAAATACATTTATTTGAAATGTATAGCACAGCTTTTTAATGAGGCAGCAACATAGTATAGATAGGGCAGAACAAGAAAGGCTATTAATAATCTTTCATAGCGCAAAAGTATTATAATACGAAGGAGCATATGCGCATCCCGTGTGCAGGATGATGCGCTTGAAGCAACACAGAGTCACAGCATGCAGCGCTGCGTCCGCATTGAAACGTTCAAAACACAAAGGGAAGATATATCGATGCATACTAGTGTATCTATCTATGCAATATTTTGAGCCTTTTCTTTTAACAGTTTAAAATTTCAGTTACCGTGCGTGTGAAGAACAATACGATCTCTAGTCCAGTGTTGTGATCTAACAGACACCCGGTAGAAAGTAACACGATTTAGCAGCAATAAAGTCCAGCAAGATAGTCATTTTATGTGAAACCATAGAGCGTTATATACAGATCAAGCATAATAACAGGAACATTGAATCATCTTTGAGAATTTCATCATGACACGAGTTTGAAAGCTGAATGGAGAATGACTGACAGACGCAGCCGAGGGAAGCAACTTGAATTGAATGACTTAAATATTCATCTATACCTCATATTAAACTATGGAATGGCTTTCATAACTATGGAACACCTAATATAGTGCACGGAGAGTTGATGATGCTTTATAATGTTTTTGTGTCTTTTGTGGGGCACTGGGTCTTAACAATAACACAGAATAGTATAAGCACAGTATTGCATTTGAATCGGTCCTGTCTGACCGATACCCGATCCGGCAAATAATGCCGTACCGAAGCCGATACCAATACTGAGTATCGGATTGGCGCATCCCTAGGTGTATATGACATTCTTCTTTCAGACGAATACAATCGGGAGTTATATAAAAAAATGTCCTGGCTAATCCAAGCATTATAATGGCAGTGAATTCCGACGGACCGCCTTCCGTATTCAACTTACGAAGAAAGTATAACACCTCTCGCAGTTCAAAACGCTTACGCTATGTCCGACGTCTTCTGTCCAGCAGTTAAGCTTAAGGCGGTCTGGCGGAAGCTAGATATTTTACTTTATAATGTGTTAAATATGGATATTTTTCTTACACAAACCATTACTTTGATATAATGGATGGAGGCACTTTTTTGGGCTTCAAATTTTGGACTGCCATTATAAAGCTTGGATTAGCCATTTTTTTATATAACTCACGATTGTATTCGTCTGAAAGAATGTCCACCTAGGATGGCTTGAGGGTGAGTAAATCATGGGGTAATTTTCATTTTTGGGTGAACTATCCCAGTACTACAGTTTTCATGTATCATCTCTTTGTAGTCCACCAAGGGGTCCTCGGCCTGAAAATCATGAATTTTATTTATTATATGCAAAAAAATGTGCCAGTAACGTTGTCCCGAGCCTTGATTTTTAACACTGGAAATCTGCTTGTGCATAGTCGAATCGGGCAGCCGTGACCTGGCCAGCTGTTTTGCAGTCAAGCATTTAACATCGAATGTTTTATTCACCGAAACAGATGTGTGTCAGCGTTTTCAAAATCTGAAAGTAAATAACCTATGTGGTTGCATTAGAGATTCATGAACCCGAACATGAAGTCTCAGAGCAGCTTTTTAACCAAGAGCAAATGTGTTCGCTCACTGAAAATGAAGCCTTGTGTTACTTGAGCTGAAATGACTTGTGGTGATTTGTTGCAGCTGTGTCGAACAGCGGTTGTCAGTAGGAAAGTGTGCGCTCGATCCTGAGTGGCAAAAATGTGTTGACAACCCAGTTGTCATCCAAATTCAGCTGTCCTCTCCTTGCCAGAGATATGTCCATTATCACAAGCTATATTTTCTCTCTCTTCTTTTTCAGAGTATCGAAAGAATATTATCTCAGGCCCCCTCCCCCATCTGCAGCATTAAGGTACTGTGATCATTTCTATCTGCTGAAATAGTCATGTATTTAAATGTCCACTGTTAATTGGTCAAAGCAATGAATAATATATGTATGATTTAGTCAGCGATTTAGTGCAAATAAGAAACGTGTCATTTTTGAGGTATTTTATTTATTATGTAGTAACATTGTCTACCATACACTACCATTCAAACATTTGGGGTCAGTAAGATTTCTTTATTTGTTTTGAAAGAAAGAAAGAAATGAATACTTTTTATTCAGCAAGGAAACGTGCAAGTAAAGCCTATAAAGGTTTTTACTTCAGTATACTGTATATATTTATTACTGAATATACTTCAATATTCTGCTCTTTTGAACTTTCTATTCATTTAAAGAATTCTAAAAAAAAAAAAAAAAACTTTTAAAACAAAAGTATTAATCAGCACAACTGTTTTCAACATTGATGATATAAAGAAATGTTTCTTGAGCACCAAATCAATACAGCCATGTGACACTGAAGATTAGAGATTAGACTGCTGAAAATTCAGCTTTGCCACCCCACAGGAATAAATTACATTTTCAAATATATTAAAGTAAAAAAAACGAACAATATTACTGTATATATAAATACGTGCAGCTTTGATGAGCATAAGATACTTCTTTCCAGACATAAAAAAAAAAATCTTACCCCAAACTTTTGAATCCTATATATTAGTTAATTGTTTAAAAAAATAATTTTCATTTAAATTAAAGTTTAAATAAAAAATATTAGTTGTACTTACTTTACTTTTGACCAACTTTGTCAATAAATTAGGCACATGTCCTGCTTTTAAATATTCTTTTCATTAATTTTGAGTTAATATTTTTTTGTTAAATTTCAGCATTAATAAATGGATTTTTCACATCACTACATTATAGTAAGGTGCTTGCTTGATTCCATAATTAAAGAAATTGAAAATACGGTGTAATCTCAGACCTGTTTGCTCCATATGTAAAACACATTTTGTTCTTGCTTTAGAGTTGTGCATGTTCTAAGTGTGTGTCTGTTTTTTCCTAGTAGAGTAACTCGGGAGGGGAACAAGAATGAGCTGATTTTAAGAGCTCTGATAATGACGCCCAGAATAAGTGCGGCCTGGTCACACAGCAAAGTGGGGAACATACACGCTGTGAGTAAACACATTCATCTGTAATCAGTAATCCACCTGATCCAGATGACCCCTAAACAGCACTGAATAACATGTCGCCTTAAAATATCTCAGAACATAACAGCAATGAGGCATAGTTGAATTCAGCACTGTTGTCTGTGACTGATCTGATGTTACATGGTCTGTCTCTTGCAGTGAGCATTAGAAGGCCATAATGCAATGAGATAAACACTGGATGACTGGAGGTCCCCTGCTTAACAGTCTATAAGCATGGCTGGCCTACAGCTGGTGACCCCTGCCTCCTCACCCATGGGGCCCTTCTTCGGTCTCCCGTGGCAGCAGGAAGCTATCCATGACAACATATATACACCAAGAAAATATCAGGCAAGTCTTTTGAAAAGGTGGTTCTTAGGTTGAGAGATTTATTTAACTTCAAGGTATTGTCCTTTAAGTTTTTTGTTGATTGTTCATAGCTTTTATACTTAGAAATGTGCACACAAAAAAACCTCTCACACAGCGCTCAAGAACCAAAATAATTTCTCTTTTGCATCTGTTTGTGCTTGAATTCTTAAATTTGCAAGGCTTAAAACACGTGCAACTGATACATTTTGTGACAATTCAGCACTGCCCCAATCGGGACAGTGACAGTACCTTCTTTCACTCTGGCCGCGAGCCATCGGGCAGTCCTTATTGTCGAGCCAGGTAAGTTTAACGTTGGCGCCGGTAATGCATAGATTGACATCTTAAAAATATATACTGTATATTAGGGGTTGAACGACTTAATTAACAAATAAGCCTGAATCTTGAGCTGAGACGTGAACGCGGGTTTTCTTGTGCACATTACAGCTATATGACAGTGCTGCCCATAAGGTTATTGCTCCTACATAACAGCTTTTGTATCAGTTTTTTTGTCTTTGGGTCATTATATTTCTCACAGATTTCTGCTCGTTCGGAATCAGATACAGATAAAGTAGCACAATAAAGATTACATTTATATGAATGCATTAGTGAGAGCGATTGCATGTGAATTAATTCTACCTGACAACGTCTCTACTAATAGGGAAGCTGTGAGTTTTAGTTACTAAGAAATGTATGCTAGAACATTTCAGTTTCTAAGCTATTTTATTGATAATTCACAGAACAGTGTTGACAATACATTTCTACACTACTGAATGATTTTGTGTGGGGTGCGTGCGATCTCCGCGTGATGTGCGACCTATGTGTGGCCGTTACAATGCAGCATGCATTAGTTTAGAACGGCGATTAACTTGCGTGTTAGACGTGTAACGATATATCGTTAATCAATATAGCGCAATATAAAAATGCAACAATATAGAATGGGTAAACCCAGCCTGATCTTCCAGCGATTTGATTTTGCCCTGCAACTCAGTCTGGAAACCTGTACATTTATTTCTACTGCTTCTGTTACACTTTTGCGGGAACCAATCACAGACTGGCTTATCCACCTGGCGCGCTATTGGCGGGTTCAACACGATGACGGATAGAGAAGCGATGGGTCGTTGCCCGTTTATCACGCCTGTTGTTGTCTGATTGGTTGAAGGACTATCCAATTGCGTACAGAGTCATTTGAATTATGCTTGTTTATCACGCCTCTTGTGCAGTAGAAAATACATAGCAAACTCCCCAGACCAATGTTCAATCTTAAATTGAGCTTGGTCTGGTGATAGCCAGGCAAGCGATGATATGAATCGTTGATGTAAACAATATGATTCGCAAAATAGAGTTGTTTTATCCAAGGCTCAACTTGCTGTATTTATAAGGTATAATTCACCCCAAAATGTAAATTCTGTCATCATGTACTCACCCTCATGTCGTTTCGTTTAACTTTCAAACACAGATAAAGATATTCTTTATAAAACCTGAAAGATTTCTATGAAGTTGAACATTAAATGAAATTTAATGATGCCATAAAGAATCGCATGCGCAGGGTAAGATTTGTGAAAGTGTACATAAGATTGCAAGCGTAAATTAAATTTGCATGCACAAGAGAAGCTTTGTAAATGTGTAAATCGTCTTTCAAGTGTAAGAAAAAAATATTTTTTCTTAAGCCCCTGCCCCTTTGAAAGTGAAAGTGCCCTTTTCATCGCGCTGCGGTTCCCCCGCGAACGCAATTTCTACCGAGGGGGACCGCGCCCGGAAACTCCCCCAAACAACCCAACCCAACCCCCACCCCCTGGCTCTTCCAAACTTTATAATGGCAGTGAAAGGGAATTTCTGTTTTGAAGTCCATAAAAGTGCATGTATCCATCATAAACTTAATCCACAATTTTCTTTTTTTGGTGAACTATCCCTTTAATATATAGAAAAAAAGTAGGAAGTCACAAAGTCTCATGAAAAACAAAAACTTTTCTTCTTCAAATTGTGACTGAATTACCCAGAAAACAAGTAAAGAGTGCTGCTTTATTATCACTGAAGCTGTCGGTCAGTCCAGTGTGATACTATAGAAGAACAATGGTTCATTTAATTAAAGTAGAATATTTAAATTAAAGAAAACGGTGATAGTTTTTTTTTTTTTCAAGATTTTTTAATGAATAAAAAGTTTGAATAGCATTTCTTATGAAAAATAACATTATAAACTTCATAATAAATCAATTTAATGCGTCCTTGCTGAATAAAAGTATTCATTTATTTAAAAAAAAATTATAACTTAATGGTAATGTACATGGCACGTTACATTTTGCTGAATAATTTCACCCATTGCATTTTCCCATCAGGTTGAACTTCTTGAAGCAGCTCTTGAACACAATACTATAGTCTGCTTAAATACTGGCTCAGGGAAGACCTTTATCGCAGTACTCCTAATCAAAGAACTCTCCCACCAAATCCGTGGAGAGGATGAAAAGAGAACAGTTTTCCTGGTGAATGCCGGTGAGTAATTGTCTAGTCTGCCATGTCACAAATGTGTTGCCATGTACCCCATTAAAAACATGATCAACTTTCTCTGTTGATTAATCTTAATTCTGGGTTGTTTGTTTCTCCCAAATTAAAGCATCATCTGTGGTTCAGCAAGCATCTACTGTAAGAACCCACTCTGATCTCCAGGTAGGCGACTACATGTCAGAGGAAATGACATCATGGCCTGTGGAGATGTGGAACAGAGAGATGATGGGGAATCAGGTGTGATTTAAACATGTTCGTTTTAATGTGCCCATGGATTCATTCATATAATTGTTGAACATCTTGATAAGGTGTCATTGTGCAATCTGTGACATTTTCCCATCCTCCTCATCCCTCTCTTTTCCATAATGTCTGTTTTTTCAGGTGCTGGTGATGACGTGCCACATCTTCCTGCATGTGTTAAAGAATGGAGTCTTGCCACTATCAAAAATCAACCTGCTGGTTTTTGACGAATGCCACCTTGCAATCACAGACCATCCTTATCAGGAAATAATGAAGGTAAAATTGCAGTCTTGTTACCGCATTGAAAGGAAGTCATGAAATCACATCTGTCAGTATAAAGAGAGGGGATGATAGAGGTCTCATCTAACTGTCACTCCATAAAATGCTAAAAAGATGCCAATCCATTTGTATTATAATAAATGGCATATATTTAGTCCTAGAGATTTAACATAGGCACTCTAAGAAGATATTGTTGCTCATTTGAAACAAGTTCTTAACTGAATGTTTATTTTGAAGGCTAAAGGCCTGTTCACACCAAGAATGATAACTATAAAGATATCTATGTTAGCGTTCACACCATATTGTTCTGTTTATTCTAAGTGCATGCTTGTTTGTCACTTTAAATGCTAGAGCTTGTTACAGCAGGATGGATTCTTATTGGCTTTCAATGTTTTTATCATCAGCTGGACAAAATTGTTCTGAAAGTGATTCCAACGATATTGTTTCTCTGTGCTGTATAGCTGTGGTGTGGACTCTGCTATTCGTTAATATTAAGAACTAAATCTTTATCGTTATCTTTATAGTTATCGTCCTTGGTGTGAATGGCCTTTAACACTTTGTGCCAGTTAAAGTCGACATGAAATAGATGTTGCGTTCGTCTTCTCTTCCCTATTGTGATGTATATTCGAGTGAAAAAAAGTTTAGGGCGGGACTTGATTTTGTCCATCGGGAATTGATTTGGATCGTTGTGGTTTGCTATTGCTCATGTGAGTGACAGGTTGTCCCGCCCTTGTGCCAGTGAACATGTCATCAGAGAAGAGAAGAGATGTCAGTGCAAGAGGCAGGGGAAGTTATTTTATTTTAAAAGATTACTAGGGCACACAAATTAAAAAAATAAAATGATGATGAACATGGATAAATCATTTATAATAAATGGCAATATTTAATTAAAAAAACAAGAATTGTCCATATTTCATTGTGTCTTCACCCAAAAATGAAAATGCTATCAATATTTACTCGCCCTCACCATTGTTCCAAACCTGTATGATTTACTTCCTTCTGTGGAACACAAAAAAAGATATTTTGAGAAGTGTCTCCACATGGTAGACGTCAGTGGGCTCCAACATTGTTTGGTTTCCAGTGTTCTTCAAAATATCTTTTGTTTGTGTTCTGCAGAAGAAAGGAAGTTATACAGGTTTTGCATGACATAAGGGTAAATGTAAAGAGTAAATGATGACAGATTTCATTTTTGAGTGAACGATCTAAACGACTTCAAAGATTGGCTGAATGTATGCTTTAATTTCACCTAATGTGAGATATTTTCTAAGGATAGTCATATTGTAGTTATAACACTTAATTTACGAAAACTTTTCAACTATCAACTTTGAAGTTGACTTCGGCGCATTGCTGTAGAATACATTCACTATAATTAGAGCTATAATTGCACAATTGTTTTCATGATTAATCACTGCTGTCACCTGCATACTTTTGCCTATCTGTAATCCAAGATAAACAGATAGATATAACATATTGTAATTTGGTGATATCCATCCCTCATTATAATGCTTTATTAAATGGTGTAAAACTTTATTGCAGATTTGCGAGGGTTGCCCAGGCTGTCCTCGCATTTTGGGTCTGACTGCTTCCATTTTAAATGGCAAATGTGACCCTTGTGATCTGGAGGAGAAGATTCAGAACCTGGAGAAGATTTTGCAGAGCAATGCAGAAACTGCCACTGATCTTGTGGTGCTGGATAGGTAGTGTTTCCTAGCAAAAATGTCTTTACAACAGGATTGTAAAAATGTCTTTTAAATTGGTCATATGATGCCATTTTAAAAGTTCATTATTTTGTTTATTGGGTGTAATAGAATAGGTTAACATGCTTTAATGTTCAAAAAACACATTCTTTTTCACAAACTACATTATTGCAGCTCCTCTATCCCCGGTCTCTCTGAAACTCGCTGATTTCTACAAAGCCCCTCCTTCTAAAAAGCTCAGAGTGCTCTGATTGGCCAGCTGACCCAGTGCGTGTGATTGGCCAAACACCTTAAGCGTGTGTTGAAAATGTAACTCCTCTTACCCTAATCGCAAGCTTCAGCCTCCAAGTCTTTAAGCAATTGTTAACACACAGTTAATAATGGTTCAAGTCCGAGTTGGATTCTGAAATGGCTGATGATCAAGCTGGTCGATCGGAACTTTGCAAACATGTCTTGTGCAGAATGTTTCACAGTGGTAGTTAGTCTTTGTATATAGCTGGCGTTGTACTCTCCCAGGTTCAGGAAGCTGTCCTCTGTAAAATGCGCTGTGCTCAAGCAAACTTTTGGGTTGTACTGCTGAGTAACAGCTTTAAAAAAAAAATCTTAACCTCTGATTCACTCAATTTCGGAAGGCCAAACACAGTGGTTTTGCTTTCGCATCTAAAGACAGCATCTCTGTGGCATTCACTGAAGTCTAATCTTCTTTCTTTGTGTATGCCTTTGGCGGGCATAATGCTAATATTTCACATTTGTGATGTAGACATTTGAGGAAGTAATATCTGGACTTATTCAGGCATTTTAGGCAGGTCTAGAGTAGGGGTGGGGGAAAAATCGATACACATAGTATCGCAATATTTTGTTTGGGGATATATTGTTACAAGGCTGTGGCAAGTATCGATATTTTCAGGAATTGAATTTCAGCTCGTATTGTGCAAACTTTTCCGTAAGCTCCGCGCTCATCACGCGGGAAATATTAATAATAATTAGAAATTTCTTCCAGACTGTAATAACACATACAGCGCATCACTCTCGCTCACACACGCACGCATGGACTATCCATGTTTGTTACATGTTGCTTTGACACGTAAGTGCAAGCCAGTTGCACACTGCAATGCAACAGAATTTCGCTCGCAATTACAATCAAAGAAGCTGTATATAGTATGCCATAGCTACACTGTCAGCGCACTCGTTCATTATACAATACAATAGGCTTGCTGCGATTGTCGTGTTACCGGTGTTCAGCCGCAACTGCACCATTTATTTATTTTATTTTTTTATAGTAGTAAAAGTCATTTACTTCAGTTAGAGAACAGACAGTACAATTAAAAACTGAACATGCAGCGTGAGCCGAACGAGAGTCGCAGCACAGATCAGCACCAGGAGTCAGATTTCATTTATCATGAGAGTGAGGAGCTGAGTGACAAGACGACGGTGGAAGATTTGATTTCAACGCAAAATTTAGAAGTGCCTATTTAAGTGAGTTTGTCATTGTCCTGTTTTGTTGTTGTGTTTTTTATTAAGAATAACAGTGAACCCACCATTCAAACAAATGCCGCTCCTGAATTGGCGCTAATTCTAAAGTGAAAGTAAAATACGCACAGTCATTCATAGTGGCCTGTATTAATATGTTTTAGCAATACTCAGCATATCGCAATTTTAAAAAAAATCGCAATAATATTGTATTGTGAGGCCTCTGGTGATTTCCAGCCCTAGTCTAGAGCAGTGTTCTCTGTAAATTCCTTTCATGGGACACTATGAGCTTTCTTACTTTGCAAATCATATAAATGCACAAATACATTACACACTAAAGGAAAAGGAGAACATCAAAAAGCATCATATGACCCCTTTATGTATCCTCTATTATAGATCTTTCTTTAAGTTTCTTACCTGTCAATATACTTCCAGATATGCGTCCCAGCCTCGTGAGGTGGTGCTGGACTGTGGGCTGTACCAGGATCAGACTGGGCTCTCTGAGAGACTTTTGATCGAGTTGGACGAAGCCCTTAATTTTCTTAATGACTGCAACTTATCCACTCATCGAGAAGATAGAGACCCCACATTCATCTCCAAACAGGTTCTCCCCTTAGGGTCTTATTTTAAAGCAATTTTTAAGACTCTTGACAGAAACAGCCTGTAGTTGTATGATTTGTTGTGATCGTGTGATTGTTTATCCCAAGGTGCTGAATGACTGTCGTGCCGTGTTGACTGTGCTGGGCCCTTGGTGCGCAGATAAAGCTGCGGGAATCATGGTCCGGGAGCTGCAGAAATATATCAAACATGAACAGGAAGAGCTGAACCGCAAGTTCCTGTTGTTCACGGACACCATTCTGAGAAAAATCCACGCCTTATGTGAGGAGCATTTCTCTCCAGCTTCCCTAGACCTGAAGTTTGTCACTCCTAAGGTCATCAGACTTCTGGAGATTCTCCACGAGTACAAACCTTTTGAACGCCAGCAGTTTGAGAGTGTGGAGTGGTACAACAACCGCAATCAGGACAATTACGTTTCTTGGAGCGATTCTGAGGACGAAGATGAGGATGAAGAGGCGGAGGCAAAAGAGAAGCCCGAAGCTAATTTTCCCTCGCCTTTCACCAACATCCTCTGTGGAATCATCTTTGTGGAAAGGCGATATACAGCGGTGGTTTTAAACAGGTTTGTTTGCTGTGCTCCACTGTCTGTCTCAGAAAATACAATGCAAATAATAAATGCACTAAAACTAAAATTATTCATTTTAAATGCTTCACAACATTATAATGTGCACTATGAAAGTAGTATATTACTATTTTTGTAACGAGTAACGGAGTGCTAAATGACGGTACAATACAACGATACAATAGATTTATATACAATAGACAATACTTTTTTTTTTATTATTTACAGATGTCTAATATTTACCATAATGAAGCCCTAGTATTTGGTAGGGTTGTGCAGTGTCCGTATTTAGATTCAGACTTTTTATATTATGGATTTCACAAATATACATTTTTTGAGTTGATCACTTTTCACTTTTATGGGTTAGATCTTCAGTCTAATAATTGTTCTTGTTATTTGGGCACTATTATGAAATCACCAAATATTATAATACAAAATTTAAGCAATATTTCAAGTTGGTCAGTAAGATTTTGTAATGTTTTTGAAAAAAGTCCCTTATGCTCACCAAGGTTGTTTATGCAACATCTGTTTTTGTAAAAACAGTAATATTGTGAAATATTACAATTTAAATTACTGCTTTCTATTTTGATCTATTTTGCTGAAGTTTCAGCAGCCTTTACTCTAGTCTTCAGTGTACTGTTTATTGCTTAATGTTTTGTGAATACCATGATCATAAATAGGGTTGGGATCAAATTCCAATTCTGGAATCGGATACTTGTTATAAAATTAAAAATTAGATTCCTGTGTGCGCATTTCAATGTGATTTTGAACCATTCAAGCTCAAGAAGATGCAAAAGAGAACTTAATTCGGCACTCGCACGCTGTTTTCTGTGCTGCACACCAAGGTTATTTTTGTAAACGAAAAAAATGAAACGAAGACTAAAACTATTGGTCAAAAAACATTTTTGTAAACTGAAAAAAATAATAAATGAAAAACTAAAACGAAACTAACAACACTTACTGAAAAACTAACTGAAATAAAATAATATTTAGAAAAAATAAATAATCGTTTTCTGAACTAATACGCTTTTTACTGTGGCGGAAAATCTGACCCTTGTCTGTTTAAAGCGCCATATATTAAATGTCTTAATATGGCGCTTCATACGCATGAAGTGAGCTGAGGCGATTAACCGCCGTCCTGTGATGCGCTCAGTGAAGGACCGAAACGTGGAACACATCGCTAGTCCTAAGCGGCTGTTCACAAAGAATGCGTTTGTGGCAGTGGAATGGGAAATGGAAAAAGGTAATGAGACTCACAATGAACTTCTTTTAAAGGGATAATTAACCCAAAAATGAAAATTTGATGTTTATCTGCTAACCCCCAGGGCATCCAAAATGTAGGTGTCTTTGTTTCTTCAGTAGAACACAAATGAAGATTTTTAACTCCAACCGTTGCAGTGTGCCAGTCGTATAATGCATGTCAATGGTAACATTTTAGAGTATGAGAGCTATGAGAGTAAAAAAAACATACATACGAATCCATATTAAACCATGCGGCTCGTGACGACACATTGATGTCTTAAGACACGACACGACACCATACAGTATTTACATAATTTTTTTACCTCGAATGCGATCTATGTACAACAGCCTTCTCTGCGCGATCACTTCCACCAAGTGAGGTCAAAATACACAATATGGCGTAGAGATGCGCGCGAGAGATCACTTCCTCTGCTTGTATCCCATTGAGATACTCCATATCGTGTATTTTGACCTCACTTGGTGGAAGTGATTGTGCAGAGAAGGCTGTTGTACATAGATCGAAAAACTAATTCAAAACTATAAATATAATAACCTTGCTGCATACACACAAAAAAACGCCTCTTATATAGTGCATAAATACTGAATTAACTTCTCTTTCGCGTCTTCTTGCACTTGAGCGGACAAATACACACAAAATTGTATCTTTAACACACTCGGTAACTTGTGTCTGAAATGAACGTAAACAGTTGAGAAAGAAAACGTAAGTGTAGCAATATATTGGATCAGTGCATTAGGTCTTAAAGTGACAGCAGGCTAATAAACCTGCTGCGTTCTTTGTCATTACTGTTAATCAAAGAACAGAAGAAAAAGAAAATCACTCGCTTATCTTTACTGAATAACTTTTGTAACTTTAATAAGGATTAATCTAGGGCTGCAACAACTAGTCGATAAAATAGATAATAATTGACACTGAAAATCATCGACAACGATTCTCATTATCGATTAGTCGGGTCTGCCCAGTCGTGCCAAATTACAGCACTGAATAACGCATTTCTATGGACAAAATGCATCTAAAAATAGTGAAGTGGAAACGGTGAGCTGCTGCAGGAAAGGTACGTGATTCAAGCGCCCAGAACATGAGAATTCTTTATTTTAAGCTTCAAGCTAATGTATTAGTGTTTAAAGGGTTAGTTCACCCAAAAATGAAAATTAGTCCCTGATTTTTTTCACACTCAAGTTATCCTAGGTGTATACGACATTCTTCTTTCAGGCTGCCTTTCGCAGTTCAAAATGCTTACTCTATGTCTGACAACATTGCACACCAGTTACGCTCGTCAGACGTAGCGTAAGCATTTTGAACTGTGAGAGGCACAACACTTTTTCAGTAAGTTGAATATGGCCTACAGAAGCTAGATCGTTTACTTCATAGAGTTTTAAATATGGATATTTTTCTAACACAAATGCATCGACTTCAGATGGCCTTTATTAACCCCCCGGAGCCATGGAGCAGTTATATGATGGACAGATGCACTTTTATGGACTTCAAAAACAGAACAACAGTCACTGCCATTATAAAGCTTGGATTAGCTAGGACTTAATATAACGATTTTATTCGTCTGAAAGAAGAATGTCATATACACCTAGGATGAATTGAGGGCGAGTAAATCATGGATCAGTAAATTTTTGGGTAAACTAACCCTTCAACATACCCTGTCATGCGCTTTGACAGATGCGTGTGCGTCCTCAGCGCAAAATGTTAATTTTACAGGTTATATCCTCATCTGTAAATGCTACTAATTCACGCGAGTATTTCCATTTAGTATGAAAGCGTGTCCTGACAGTCTGCATTAAACTTCAAACTTCACTGAACGAGCACCGGTGTGGCGGGTGCGCGCATGCGCGTCAAACAGACAGAATGCAGCCGAGAGGGAGACAAATAATATTCAGCACAAAAACATTAATTTTGCTGAAATATCTGCTGTTGGACATTAAATTTAGGTTTAAAAGTCATGTAATTCAAGTATTTTATGAGAGTAGTAACTGTAAAGGGATAACTGTGTGTAATTTAATTTAAATGTAAGACGCTTCTTACAGCATATTTACAGGATAAAGAAATTACAGTGACGGTTACATAACAGTGTCCATAACGAATGTGGGTGTGTTCCTGTAGAACTGTCCTTTTGCTTAGTAACTTTTTTTGCACAATGTATAGCACAGACATACCCAATACCCAATATTAACCATGGTTTTATTATAGTAAAATCATGCTTTTGGCTTATGGTTAATTTTTAGTTACCATGGAATAACTACAATAACCATGTTATATTTTTATATATATATATATATATTAAATATATATATATATATTAAATGTATAAAAAAAAATTTTTTGTTGTAAAACCATGGATAATTTATGTAATGGTAGGTATATTCACTGTTTTCATTGCACTTAACTGACACGTTTGTTTGAAGGACAGCATTGGGCAGCATGTGGAATAGTGTGTTTTGTCAATAAAATAACAAATTAGCTTTTTATCCGATTAATCGATTAATCGAAAAAATAATCGGCCAAACTAATCTATTATCAAAATCGACATCAATAAGCCGAATCGGAATCACTAAAGTTAAAACGATACCCAACCCTAATTATAAATGTCTTGATTTATTTCATGTGTCCTTGCTAAACAGTATTAATTTCTTTAAAAAAAAATCTTGCTAACTCGAAACCAAAGCAACTTTAATGCTCTTTGTATTATTTGTGTGTATCAGACTTATTAAGGAGGCAGGGAAGCAGGACCCAGAGCTGGCTTACATTAGTAGCAACTTCATCACAGGTCACAGTATCGGCAAGAACCAGCCTCGCAACAAACAAATGGAGGTGGAGTTCAGAAAGCAAGAGGAGGTGAGTGAATTCGGCGGTCCTGAAAAGCCTCCTGTGCCACTTCCTTAGCTTATGTTGATCATGATTGTTATTGTTGATTCACATTAGCAGGGGTGCAAACTTGTCACCTTTCAGCGAAATTTGCCGCTTTCGATTAAAAATAGGTCATTATTGTGATTTGTCATGGCGGAGTCACGGTGAATGTCATCAACAGATTACTCATTCACTAAAACTTTTCATTTGCATGCGTTTGTAAGCATTTGTAAAAACAAGTGATTTTAAGCCTTTAAATCGCAGTCAACAGCGAAATACGACTTATTTCTCCATTTGTGCGAGAGACTGTCACAGAGAGTTATATTTGGCACTTTATTGGCCTTGAACGGTAATACGTACATTTGTGTCAAAATGCCAATCTTTGCAAGTATCCTCGTAAAGACACTCATTTATGTCTTAAATGAAAATAAGTAAACTGAGAAAGGAAACGCAAGTGTTACAGTATAATGGGGGGGGGGAGAGGTCTCGTGTTTTTGTCACCTTTTTCACCCCTGATGAGTTTGCACCCCTGCATTACTGTCCAGGTCCTGAGGAAGTTCAGAGCCCATGAAACCAACTTGCTCATTGCAACCAGCATTGTGGAGGAAGGTGTTGATATTCCAAAGTGCAATTTGGTGGTTCGGTTTGACCTGCCGACAGAGTACCGGTCGTACGTGCAATCCAAAGGTCGTGCCCGTGCTCCAGTGTCCAATTACATCATGCTAGCTGACAGCGAACGGACAAAAACATTTGAAGAAGACCTCAAGACCTACAAGGCCATAGAAAAGGTCAGCAGGTTTAATGAGAACTATTTCTAATGGAGGGTCTGTGTGTGTTAAAGCATGTCATTTGAAGAGTTGTGTGTCTTTCAGATCCTCCGAAATAAGTGCTCGAAGTCAGCAGAATGCAATGATTTTGAACTGGAGCCGGTGACCGATGACGACAATGTTCTCCCACCTTACGTCCTGCGCTCAGAAGACGGAGGCCCCCGCGTCACGATTAACACAGCCATTGGGCACATCAACAGGTCAGTACCCCGTCCTAAATCTAAGATTTCTGTAGTTTGTTGCACGCCATTTCATTCTTAAATATATTTGTGTGTTGTGCAGATATTGTGCGCGTTTGCCCAGTGATCCATTCACTCATCTTGCTCCGAAGTGTAAAACTGTGGAGATGAAGACTGGAGGTTATCGATCCACTCTCTTCCTACCCATCAACTCACCACTCAGAGTTCCTGTCACTGTGAGTTCTGGCCGCAATATATATATATCACATTTTTCAATTCTGACATTTAGTCCGCTTTGCTAGGAGTTAAAAGTAGTGCTGTGCGATTTAATTGAAATAGTAATAAAATCGCGTTGTGAGAATACATGGCTTCTAAATCACAGAAAGCACGATTTTTCTTCCAGCCCCCCTTAGTGTGCAATCTGAATGCAGCCTAAATCTGATGCAAAAACAGAACAGAGAGTGTTTACCGTTGCGACATTAAAGAAAGCACAGAAACAGGGAAGATGAATTCAGGGCAGGATAAAGACTTCGCCAAAAAATAATAATAAAAAAAACTGTGAATCGCACAACATACAAAAAGAGTGAAAAATGCATATAGAAATAACCAACGGTGTCACATAAAAAAAAAAGATACAGACAAGTATGCGTGTAAGGAAATATTGTATCAAAATCGTGATTAAAATCGGAATTGCAATATTGATGAAAAATCGTGATATTAAGTAAGTTAGTATTTTTCTTTTTGTCCATATAGCACAGCCCTAGTTAAAAGGATAGTTTACTGAAAGTGTTGTCATTTCCTCACCCTTGTGTTATTCCAAACCTGTTAGACTTACTTTTATCCATTGAATACAAAAGGAGATGTTTTGAAGAATGTTCATGCTGCTCTTTTCCACACAATAAAAGTGGAAGCAAAAAAGAAAAAAAAGCACCATAAAAGTTTTCAGACTGAAATTTAAGTTATTCACTGACAATTTTGCCTTGAAAATCCATGACAACTATGGTCACCATTCACTTTCATTGTATAACACAAAATAGCTTGGACATTCTGTGATAACTTTTGTGGTCCATGGAAGAAAGTTGTACATAAATTCATAAATTTTTTGATGAACTATACCATTTAAATACCAAAATTCTTCTATAATTGATTGAAAGTAAAATTTAGTATTCTAAATGTTTCTTCTTCCCTTTAGGGGCCACAAATGAATTGTGCAAGACTTGCAGAGAAAGCTGTCGCTCTTCTCTGTTGTGAAAAACTGCACAAAATTGGTGAGCATGAAAAAGTCTAAATATACAAGATTTGATGCATTCTGATAGTCACTGACTGATACGCAATGTCTAGGTGAACTGGATGATCATTTGATGCCGGTGGGAAAGGAAACTGTAAAGTATGAGGAGGAGCTGGACTTGCATGATGAGGAAGAGACGAGCGTGCCAGGAAGACCAGGCTCGACCAAACGGAGACAGTGTTACCCAAAAGCCGTGAGTGTTGTGAACCCGAAATGCCTTTTTAACAGCTTGTGTGTAGGGTCAGGTAATGTTATGTTATGCGAATGCAGACTAAAAGGCTGTCAGGATTCATGCTTTTTTTTTTGGTACCATCATAGTAGTGATATACAGTGCATCCAGAAAGTATTCACAGCGCTTCACTTTCTCCACATTTTGTTATGTTACAGCCTTATTCCAAAATGGATTAAATTCATCATTTTCCTCAAAATTCTACAAACAATACCCCAAAATGACAAAATAAAAGAAGTTTGTTTGAAATTTTTGCAAATTTATATATAAAAAAAAATCACATGTACATAAGTATTCACAGCCTTTGCTCAATACTTTGTTGAAGCACCTTTGGCACAAGCTTGGCACACCTGTTTTTGGGCAGTTTCTCCCATTCTTCTTTGCAGGATCTCTCAAGCTCCATCAGGTTGGATGGGGAGCGTCGGTGCACAGCCATTTTCAGATCTCTCCAGAGGTGTTCAATTAGGTTCAAGTCTGGGCTCTGGCTGGGCCACTCAAAGACATTCACAGAGTTGTCCCGTAGCCACTCCTTTGTTATCTTGGCTGTGTGCTTCGGGTCGTTGTCCTGTTGGAAGATGAACCTTCACCCCAGTCTGAGGTCCAGAGTGCTCTGAAGCAAGGATGTCTCTGTACATTTCTGCATTCGTCTTTCCCTCGATCCTGACTAGTCTCCCAGTTCCTGCCGCTGAAAAACATCCCCACAGCATGATTCTGCCACCACCATGCTTCACTGTAGGGATGGTATTGGCTAGGTGATGAGCGATGCCTGGTTTCCTCCAGACATAACGCTTGCCATTCAGGCCAAAGAGTTCAATATTTGTTTCATCAGACCAGATCATTTTGTTTCTCATGGTCTGAGGGTGTTTTCACACTTTCACACCTTTTCAGGGGTCTGAGCGCAGTTTGCGTGGTTTTTGGCCCATATGTGAACACTCCAAACGATCTCAGACCCCTTTAAAGCGAACCGAGCCGAGACCACCTCGGGAGGTGGTCTGGTTACGGTTCGCTAAAAACATGCAATCTGAACACGAACCGCTCTGGGCTTACTTGATTTTTATGTTTGCGAATTCCAATGTAGTTTGGTCATCAGATGCCTCCGTACAAATCGGCTGTTCATCATGTCTGCTTCTTCTGGCAAATCTTTACAAATTATTCATTCACAACTTACACTTGTTTATTGCAATTTTAACCGCTTCCGAACTGAGACACAGCTGCGCGCCTTGCCAGTTTAAAATGGTTTTGAGTGCACACACCTAAAGCGCATGCACAGAAGCCAGCTGTCACAGCACGTGTACTAAACGGAATCTTTAGCGTCTTATTGCATTTATTTTAAAGTGTCAAAAACATACAAGTTTCACATAAACAGGTGGTTTTGTCTTAAGTGAATGTAAACCTCTGCATTACTAGCCTAATATAAGAATCAGTGAGTACGTCATACAGTGAAGAATATGCAGTTTTATTTTTTTAATGTGATTATTCCATTTCTTACATGAACGCTGCCTTTGGGCATACTTTAAATTTAAAGCAGTTTATTTAATTTGCATCTTTCTTTTATTATTTTATTGTATTGTTTATTTTTGTATGCTGATGTTATCATTGCCTTCTGCAATAAAACAAACATGAATCAAGGAAAACAATTTAAAATAAATGTTATTTACAAAGGTGGATATGTGATATAGCTAGTGCAAGAATATGTAGTATTGCAAAAAAATATATTTTTTTTGTGTAAAAAGATAAACAACTTAATTCAACAGCATTTGTGGCAATGTCATTAAAAAAATAATAATAATCTGTACAAACAAATATCTTGGTTACTGAGGCATAAACATTGTAAGTGAATGGGATCAAATGTTGAAGGCCATATGGTCAGCCATCAAACACTGAACTGGACTAGATCCAGAAAGCAACAGTATGAACACAAAGGGGTCTGAGACCACATTCCTACTAAAGTTGACCAAAAAAGGATCTGAGTCCTCTTTCAGGTACAGGGACAGTGTGAACATAAAGAGAACTGGGTCCTTTTTCACTTGGTTCACCTCTTGGTCCACTTAAACGAGTCTGAGTTCGGTTCTTTTAAAGAGGACCCAAGTGTGAAAACACCCTGAGAGTCCTTCAGGTGCCTTTTGGCAAACTCCAGGCGGCTGTCATGTGCCGTCGGGCCACTCTACCATACAGGCCTGATTGGTGGAGTGCTGCAGAGATGATTGTTCTTCTGGAAGGTTCTCCTCTCTCCACAGAGAAACGCTGGAGCTCTGTCAGAGTGACCATTGGGTTCGTGGTCACCTCCCTGACTAAGGCCCTTCTCCCTGATCGCTCAGTTTGGCCGGGCGACCAGCTCTAGGTAGAGTCCTGGTGGTTCTTTTCTTCCATTTATGGATGATGGAGGCCACTGTGCTCATTGGGACCTTCAATGCTGCAGAAATTTTTCTGTACCCTTCCCAAGATCTGTGCCTCGATACAATCCTGTCTCGGAGGTCTGCAGACAATTCCTTGGACTTCATGGCTTGACATGCACTGTTAACTATGGGACCTTATATAGACAGGTGTGTGCCTTGCCAAATCATGTCCAATCAACTGAATTTACCACAGGTGGACTCCAATCAAGTTGTAGAAACATCTCAAGGATGATCAGTGGAAACAGGATGCACCTGAGCTCAATGTGAGTGTCATGGCAAAGGCTGTGAATACTTAAGTACATGTATGTGATTTTTTTTTTTTTTTTTTTTTTTAAATGGCAAAGATTTCAAACAAACTTTCACATTGTCATCATGGGGTATTGTTTATAGAATTGAGGGAAATAATTAATTTAATCCATTTTGGAATAAGGCTACTGTAACAACAAAATGTGGAAAAAGTGAAGCGCTGTGAATACTTTCCGGATGCACTGTACAATACATTTACATAGACTACCGTTCAAAAGATTGGGGTCAGTATGATTTTTAAAAAAAAATTTTTTTTATAAAAGTCTCTTACGCTCACCAAGTCTGCATTTATTTAACCAAAAATACTGTAATATTTTGAAGTATTATTACTTCTAATATTATTACTATTGCCAAGCTGAATTTTCAGCATCATTACTCCAGTCTTCAGTGTCACATGATCCCTCAGATATCATTCTAATATGCTGATTTGACATTTCTTATATTATCATATGTTGAAATCAGTCCTGCTGCTTAATATTTTTGCGGAAACAGTGATACAAAATAGAAATAATTTATAACATTATTTTACATTTACGTTTTTACAGTAATCTTTTGTTACATTGAAATAATCCTTGCTTTGTAATATTTCTAAGTAATAAAAGGATTATCTTTTTTTTTTAAAGTCCAATGTGTGGACTGTATAGAATCATGTTGGGTATGTTGTCTTGTAGATACCAGAGTGTCTGCGGGGGTGTTACCCTGTGCCAGAGCAGCCTTGTTACCTTTACGTCATAGGGATGGTCCTCACCACCCCTCTTCCTGATGAGCTTAACTTCCGGCGGAGGAAGCTGTATCCGCCAGAGGACACTACCCGATGTTTTGGCATTCTAACAGCTAAACCAATACCTCGGGTAATCACCTTCAATTTATTTGATCTTTCTAAATCTGGAGGTCTTTGGAGAAGATATTTATTCTGTGTAAATTACATTGATAATTATTTAGAAAACAGTCAACTGTGTTATTCATTTGATATTAGATTATATCTGAAATGAACTTGCCTTAAAATTTTATTTTGAAGATGACAAGTGAACAAGCAGCTCTTTTTTTTCCCGGTTCTGTCATTAGATCCCTCACTTCCCTGTGTATACACGTTCTGGTGAGGTGACCATCTCGATTGAGCTGCAGAAGTCGGGCTTCACTCTGAGCGCAGAGCAGCTGGAGCTGATCACACGTCTGCACCAGTACATCTTCTCCCACATCCTCCGTCTGGAGAAGCCAGCACTAGAGTTTAAGCCTGTAGAGGCAGATTCTGCCTACTGCGTTCTACCTCTCAACATTGGTGAGTGCTGGAGATGTTGTCTTGTTTGACTTCGAGATTACTGTTGGTCCTTCCTCTAATTGTCAATTTATAACATGGTCTTATCTAGAGCTGTAAAGAATACCTTTTTATTATTTGAACAAAAGGCCAAATCTTATGTTCTGTATTATATTGAACAGACATGGGAATTCCATATTGTATCTGTTTTTACCAATCAAAAACATCATCCAACTTTCTACATTCTACACAGGTGCACAGACCCACCTAACAATGAACTTAATTATCATCCATCTATTTTTTTGCAGCGAGTGGTTGACCGATATATTGCCAAGGCTAATTTTTGGCATTTTTTTAATGATCAGTTTTACAAAGTTAATTGGAAGCAGGACTTTTGTTTTAATAGCACTGGGACTTTTATTTTGATATCGAGAGTCTTTAACGCTTGAGCGTTAAAGTTAGTTAACGGTTCAGTCTAATAAATTAGAGAACTGTGAAATAAAAATAGTGAAGTATTATAGTGTTATAGCCTTTCTGTTATTGGTAATCAGGTAAACAGTATAACTCTAATTTACCGTTGGCATTTTGTAAATACCCATTAAAAAGTTTGCAAATATTAACAAATCCAGATGATAGATGAAGTGTGGCTTTTTTATAAATATACTCTGTGAGTGATGGTCCGTCTGTGTGAATAGGATACGTACAGGAACGTTTTTCTGTTACTGGAAACAAAAGAGTGACACATTTTAAATCCTTGATTTAGAACTATTCTGCATTTGGCTGTTATGTCATATTCATTGTGTTCTGTAGCATTACCTAGTCTTTATTTGAGAAAATATGATTACAAGTGAAGACATATCAGATTTATCAGTGCTCAATATTTACTTTTTATTCATGTTTTTTTTTTTTATAAAATGTCTTTGTGTAAATATTATAATAATATAATGATTACAGAATCAATAAGTTGATGTCTAAAGTATAAATCCATTTGTTTCATTTTCAAATGTTTTAAATTCCTAAAAATAATATAGTAAATATGTCAAATAAATTGAATTTCTGCTTGTGTTATTTAATATTCATTATGTATTTAATTAAATAGTGAGATATCTCATATATCGGCTTTATATCAGCCATCAGCCACCTCCTGCTCTCTAAAGATACTGTGCTCTGTTCAGTTGAGGATTCCAATACCTTGGACCTGGATTTCAAGTTCATGGAGGATATTGAAAAGTCTGAAGCACGCATTGGCATTCCAAATACTCAGTACACCAAGCAAAACCCATTCATTTTCAGATTGGAGGACTACCAGGATGCTGTCATCATTCCGAGGTACAAAAGTTACTTGTGATCTTTGAGTCTTATTGCCCTTGCAATTAAGCTCTAATTGATGACTTATACTGCGTTTTTGTTTTCAATGTAGTTGAACTCTACTCTTCTGTCTCATTCCTCCCTCTCAGGTATCGTAATTTTGACCAGCCACATCGGTTCTATGTGGCTGACGTTTACACAGACCTCACCCCGCTCAGTAAATTCCCCTCTCCAGAGTATGAGACTTTCGCTGAGTACTACAAAACCAAGTACAACCTGGACCTGTCTAATGTTAACCAGCCACTACTGGATGTGGACCACACATCTTCAAGGTAGGAAGTACAAAAAAAGACAGTCTGGTATGTGCTTTTTTTCCTGCCCAAAAAATTCATTATGTATCCATGGTGGTCTTTTCCTGTAGATTGAATCTTTTAACTCCCCGGCACCTTAATCAAAAGGGGAAAGCCCTTCCTCTCAGCAGTGCGGAGAAGAGAAAGGCCAAGTGGGAAAGCCTACAAAACAAACAGGTATTAACTGACGGAAAGAATTTTCAGTGATAATTATCAATTATAATTATAGTCATCATACCTGAATTAAGTCTAATCATACTGTGTGCTTAAGTATTTCCTCCCAGTGAGAGCGGTAATGGTCGTACAGAGGTTTGACTCGCATCAGATAACAGTCTTTGGTTGTATTTCTGTTCCATCTGCTTAGATTTTAGTTCCGGAGCTCTGTGCCATTCACCCCATCCCAGCCTCTTTGTGGAGGAAAGCTGTCTGCCTTCCCAGCATTCTCTACAGACTTCACTGCCTTCTGACGGCCGAAGAGCTGCGGTCTCAGACAGCCATTGACGCTGGCGTAGGGGCTCAGACCCTGCCTCCTGATTTCAGGTCATTTGAAAAGCCACAAATCAGACGCACTTCACTCATTTGCTCTTTTCCAAAACCAACACCTATGAAGCTCCCTTCATAGGTGGCATTTTAAGGGGTTGTAGGTGCACTCCTGACAGAAAGGCTGTTCTAAAATGTAGGGAACATTATGCTGCCTCTTCTACTTTGATTTGACAAAATTCGTCAGCATAGCAAATATACTTTGTGGTGAAAGCAATCTTATAATGCACTCCGTCAAGCTTGGTTTAAACAAATACAAAATGACCAACAAAGTAGAAATATTGTAAAATGATTTTAATTAGTGGTTGACCAGTATATCATCATTGGCCAATACGTTTTTTGTTTGACTGTTAAGTGTCAGAATTGGGACTTTTATTTTGACAATGCTGAAAATGCGGGACTTTTATTTTAACAGCAAGAATACCAGCACCTAAGCTCTAGTTCTCCAGCTTCATTAGTTTACTGTTTTTGTTTAACAGTTGTCCCTATAAATTAGTTGACAGAAATGTTATACAAAGAAAATTGTGTATGATAAAGTATAGCGTATCAGTTAGTAATAGACTAATACTTTCATATATAGGCTAACACTGACACAAAAACAATGATAATAGAATCAAGGCATTGCCATCAGCCAAAAAAAAAAAATCGGGCAACCATTAATTCTAATTTCTAAATGGCTGTTTAACCTAAATTTGGCATGTGCAGTGTTCTTTTCTTTGCATTAGTGTTGTATAGTTACCTTAGCAACATGCTAACATCTAAATCTATTGTATTCTGTTGAGTTATTAGGATGGCACAGAGAGTTACTGTCTTTATAGAGTGTTCCAATTCAGCAATTTGTGAGGTAAAATCTTGGTTAGGATGCTACCTTAGAAAGCAGCTGGCTTCAGCATTGTCATTTTAGGAAGTGTACCCATTTGAGTCCTAATCTTACTGAATATTGACCCCAGGTATCCTAATTTGGATTTCGGATGGAAGAAATCCATCGACAGCAAATCTTTCATTTCCTGCCCCAGTGCATGTATGGAAGACGACGATCACTGTAAACATGGCACAAGCTCAGATTCAGACCACACTGCCGAGGAGAGCTGCAGTACGGAGGTCTCCCAGCCTCCAGAGGGCACTCTCCCCTGTGAGAACTGCAACACACCAGATGAAAAGCTAGAAACCCACGTGCTCCCTGTGACTGATGTCCAGATGCTGAACAAAGACAAGAGCGACTGCGTCTGTTCACGAAACCTCCCTAACAGCACTCGGGGCAACAGCGACGACCTCCCACACAGACATGACATTTGCCAATGCCCTCAACTGGGCCCTCTGGAGAGTGACCTATCAACGCAAACCACTACCTCAGTTCCTCTGCGGCCCTCTCCAGCCGGCGAGCCCCAGCCCCAGCCCCAGCCCAGCGATGAATGTACCCCAGGCAGGAACTCAGATCTCTGCGACAGACATGTGAAAAAACCTACCTCAAACTGTTGCCCCAATCCAGAGATGGCAACCAGCACCACAGCACCTTTAGAAGTGTCATCAGAGGTCTCTGACGTGACATCAACAACAACCTGCACAGGTCCAGCCTGGGATTCTCCGAAAACCTTGGGCCCCAACCCCGGCCTCATCTTGCAGGCCCTGACCCTCTCCAATGCCAGTGATGGCTTCAATCTGGAGAGGTTGGAGATGTTGGGCGACTCATTTTTGAAACACGCCATCACCACCTACCTGTTCTGCACTTATCCTGATGCCCACGAGGGCAGGCTGTCATACATGAGAAGCAAGAAGGTATGATTATTAGAGCAACTGCAAAGCCAAAAAGACACCTTAGTAACCACATAGTAAGGCATTGAGAGCCGCTCACAATATTCTAGCATTGTGGCAGCAAGTTTTCAGGGTTCCCACGGGTCCTTGAAATCCTTGAAAGTTTGTGAATCTGAAAAAAAAGTAATGGCCCTGGAAAGTTTTTGAAAATAAACATACATAGATACAGGTCCTTGAAAGTGCTTGAATTTATTTTGTTCCATATTATTCCCTCCGGTCCGCTAATGTGTTGTTTCGCCAACACTGCGTGGCCTATTATAGTATATAACTATATTATACTACTTGGACTAATAGAATATTTGCTAAATAAAGTCTAACGGATTCATTTCTAATATTTGCATACTGAATTGTTATTGGTTTTCATCACACATCGCTTTGAAATTACTGATGTCAGAAGATGGCAATTTATTTTACTACTACCATTTATAAAGTTTTTGGCAGCTGCTATACCTCTATTTAAATATTGATTAATTTTTACTTTGTGTTATATGGAAAACAAATGTTTTGCCTTTGGTATCTCCAGGTCAGCAACTGTAACCTTTATCGCTTGGGGAAGAAAAAGGGCCTTCCTAGTAGAATGGTGGTATCCATCTTTGATCCCCCAGTAAACTGGCTTCCTCCGGGCTACGTTGTGAATCAGGACAAAAGCAGCACGGACAAGTGGGACTCAGATGAGGTATGAGTCAGAGAGCATCTCCATTTGTTTACCCAATAGCTCAAGTCAAGCTTAACCCAATATCAACATGCATCTTCATGCACAATTACAAGTCTGTTTACATGGCTCTGTGCCTTGAGCTGAGGAACATCTTGGCAGAATTGAGCTGCAGCTGTTTTCTGTCTCTGCCACAAGGGGGCAGGTTTATCCTTTGTGCGTGAAGCTGGGCTTCAGAATAGAAGGCTGCATTTATTTATTTATTTTACATGAAAAATATTAGATGTAGTCAGTTCAGCGTGACACACCTTTGGTGTGATTTTAAGCTAATGCCAACAAATCTTCCACAGTTCACTTGTCATCTCCAGGGTAATTACTTCCAAACCTCTAAATACAAGAAATGGATTAATAAGTAAAAGCTAGCAGCTTGACTAATTATAGATTAAATATAATAATGCCAACCTACTGAGTTAGGAAATGATCCTTATACAAATTGGAATGATTTGTTAGGTAAAAAGCCTAATATGGATTATTAATAATAATGCAATGACAATATACAATAATGTGTCAGGTCAAGTAAAGTTGGTTTATTTAATTTCTGTATTTTAATTACACAGTATGTCAATCCCAGTGCTGTCATTCAAACAATGTGCAAATGTAAAGACCATAAAAACAAATGTAAATGTATGAACATTTTTAAAAATGTTGTAATGTTTGTGTTACTAAGAGTTGCAACGATGCATTAATTTGATCAAAAGTTACAGTAAAGATATTAGTGTTACAAAAAAATCAATTTAAAAAATCTTTTGATATTGGAAAAAAAAATGTATCATGGTTTCCACAGAAATATTAAGCAGCACAACCATTTTAAACATTGATAATACTAAGAAATGTTTCTTGATCACCAAATCAGCATTTAGAATGATTCCTGAAGGATCATGTGACACTGAAGACTGGAGTAATGATGCTGAAAATTCAGCTTTGCCATCACATAAATAAAATACATTTTAAAATTGAAATCGAAAACAGTTATTTTACATTGTAATAATCATATTACTGTTTTATTGTATTTTAAACAAATAAATGCAGCCTTGATGAGAATAAAAGACTGTTTCAAAAACATAACAAAATCTTATTTTTTCACATGATAAAAAAAAAAAAACCCTTAATCTGTAATTTGGAAATTTAACCTTTACCATATCGCAACCCTCACGATAAGCTTATTTGGATATATCATGAAATTTAAGAAATCTGCAGCTCCTAAGCCAAGACACAATTCAAAAAAACATATCCGGTCAGGAAGAGGTGCTACAATTATTTTAAATGTATATTATATATTTTTTTAAATATAAGCCAGAGTTTTATATCTGCGTTTAAGCATATGTGATATATTAGGACATGTGCACAGAACCAAGTAAGAAAAAATGGAAAGAACTCTGCTTCTGGTTTCTACCAGCCCTGTCCATGGTTTCGACGGAGACTGGCTGTATGTTTTGGGTCGCTCTGTGTGGTTCGAGGTGTATATGTATGGTATGTGTGTACTAAATTTGCCTCGGGTGCTGTAATTTTAAGTGTCACTTCCATGTATTATTACAGTATTAGGTGTCATGGGTATTAACATTTTAATGAATATGCAATAGACGTTTTCTCATATGGTCAAAGTTATGGCATATTAACAATAAAAAAAAAGATTTTTAGAGTATGTTTCAGCTTTTGAATCGCATTAGATTGGATGAGTCATTGACTTGGACCGTGAGCCTCGGCTCTGTTAGAGCTCTCCTGAGCAAACATAATACTGTGGTTGAACTAAAACACTTTTAAATTGTAATCTTTGCAAATCTGTTGTAGATATTGAGCCTTGGCTTCACCGGGCTCTTGGAATCAACGTTCATTTCGTGATGTTGTTTGGTTTGGGTTTTGGAGCTGCATGACATTGGGAAATCTGTTTTTGTTTCTTAGAATAAAGATTTGGCCAACGGAAAAGCCAGTGATGATGAGGATGACGACGATGAAGCAGAGGATGCGGAGGTCGAGCCATCTAAGGAAGAGGTCAATGTGGAAGATGATTTGGAGTACTACTACGAACACATCAGATTCATCGATAACATGCTGATTGGCTCTGGTGCCTTCGGGAAGAAGATCTCCCTTCAGCCGGCCGAGCCTGGCTACGAATGGAAAGCACCCAAAAAAACTCACAACTCCCACTTTTCCCCAGACGGTGGCGCTGATGAGTTCGACTACAGTTCCTGGGATGCCATGTGCTACCTGGACCCCAGCAAAGCTGGCGAGGAGGATGATTTTGTGGTGGGCTTCTGGAACCCTTCAGAGGAAAACTGTGGCACGGATATTGGGAAACAGTCCATCTCCTACGACCTCCACACCGAGCAATGCATCGCTGATAAGAGCATAGCCGACTGTGTGGAGGCCCTGCTGGGGTGCTACCTCACCAGCTGTGGGGAGAGGGCAGCCCAGCTGTTCCTGTGCTCCCTCGGCCTGAAGGTGCTCCCGCCAGAGAAGCAAAGTTCAGGGGGGTCGGCCGAGCTGCAGTATGGCTGGCTGAAGATTCCTCCGCGCTGTATGTTTGACCACCCGGATGCCGAGCGGACCCTCAACCACCTCATTTCAGGCTTTGAGAACTTTGAAAAGAAGATAAACTACATGTTTAAAAACAAGGCATATCTTCTGCAGGCCTTCACGCACGCCTCGTATCATTACAACACCATAACAGGTCTGTGGATGTTATTTAGTTGCTTTTAAGAATCATAAGGAGTTTGTTTGTCATCTGATTTCATCAATGTTGAACTAAACAAAAGCGATACTGCTTTGGCTATTTTTTCATACTACCTTTTTAATTTAGATTCCTAATTCTTACAATAAAAATAGGTAATAATAACAGTAATAATAATGTTTTTTATAAATATTTATAAAAATAGATTTATTATATAAATTAATGTAGTAATATTACAATTATGTTAAATTATATATTTAATTATATACTAATTATAAACAAACTGGTAATAATAATTTGTTGTTGTTTTTATTTTTATTGTTGTTATTATTATTATTATTATTATTATTGCTACTCATTTTTGTTGTAATCTGTGGTACTTTAAACAAAAGTTTTTTTATAATGTAGTTTTATATAATTTAAACTACATTATAAAATAAACTTTTGTTTAAATTACCATAGATTACAACAAAAATTAGTATTATATAATTTAATAGAATGATGATGATAATTATTACTATTATATTAAATTGTATAATAATGAAATATAATATTTTTTTATTATTAAATGAAATATCTTGCATAAATCTCATAATATTCTGTAGTTACCCATTAATTTAGTGTAACTTTTTGGTTCTTCAGTTGATTTGGGTGACTTGCATTAAATATATTGTTGTATAACTATCATCCATGTCAGGTACCGAAATGTGCACAAAACATAAATAAATAGAAAATTGTACTGGTATGTCAAGCAACCCCAAGTGTTAGATTAAGTATTGTTATTATACCATTATTACCTATTTTTTTGGGGGGGGAAAAAAGTGACACTTTTTTCAACAAAACCTCCAACTGATGCAGTAAGACAGTTTTGATTTAATTTAAACCAATAACTCGTGAACTTTTTTTCTGATTTATTATTAAGAATAATTTTATTATAAAAGAATCATTTGTTAGACTCATTGCACTGTGTTTGCTGTGTGAAAAATATACTGTATTTCCACTTGTGTTTTTTCACAATGACGTTATATTTCCTGTGGTGTGACACTGTTATATTAATGATCTGTGATTTATTAATGGTCTCATTTTAACCTTCTTTGTAAAACTCTGAACTTCGGACAGATTGTTATCAGCGGTTGGAGTTCCTTGGTGATGCAATTTTAGACTACCTCATAACAAAGCACCTTTATGAAGATACCCGGCAGCACTCTCCAGGCGTGCTGACCGACCTGCGCTCTGCACTTGTCAACAACACCATATTTGCTTCCCTGGCTGTCAAGTACGATTACCACAAGTACTTCAAAGCTGTCTCGCCCGAACTGTTCCATGTGATCGATGATTTTGTGCAATTTCAGCTGGAGAAGAATGAAATGCAAGGAATGGATTCGGAGGTGAGCTATCATCCCACTGTTATCTGTTAAAGTTATTAGGCCTTGGAAATGATCATTTCATTTATATGCCATTGTCAGCGTAGATGTATAATATTTCATAAAGATTTAGTACCGTGACATCCTATCACTGGCAGTCATCGGGAATCTGGTCTGTGTTTGTATTTGTTTTCGTTTTTGGATTGTAAAAATGCAGTTGGATTTAATTTATTTTGAAATGGTTATCTTGGCACAGAATCTAGTCTTGTTTGACTGGAAAGCATTTTATGCCTAAGGGACAACACTGGATACTGAAAGAGGAAAGACAAATTGAATAAAATAAGTAATGTTCCCCTTAATTACATAGCTGGGTAATGTTGTCCCCAATATTGGACATTTAGGCCTTATAAGTGTAATACTAAAAGTAATTGATCGCAGTTCATTTCGAGAGGAAATACCATTACTGTACAGCATAGCTGTCAGTACACATTTTAAGTTATGACCACAGTTATTTTTTTTTCTGCAAATCATTTTCTGCTGTTTGTTGTGTGTTATTAGTTTGGGGATGTGAATTTGACATGGATAAGCACAGTTTTCTGTCCTGAGAGGAAACACTTATTTTCTGTGTATGGGAAAGAAAAAATGGAACCGGAATTGTTTTTACTCTCTCATAGCTTCGCCGATCGGAGGAAGATGAGGAGAAGGAGGAAGACATTGAGGTCCCCAAAGCAATGGGAGACATCTTTGAATCGCTAGCTGGTGCAATTTACATGGATAGCGGGATGTCACTTGAGACAGTTTGGCAAGTGTATTATCCAATGATGAGGCCGCTCATAGGTAAGGGCCAAAGACGTACAGACGAGTAGTAAATCAGTTCTGCATTTCTGTTCCATCTGATTGTCTGCCGCCTCATGTGGCGAAGACCATAAGTTCTGTCATTTTCAAATATCTTGCCATTTTTATACATGATGAAATGTCAGATTGAAATGCTCTGCTTTTGTTTTCGTCTCGTTTTCTAGAAAAATTCTCCGCTAATGTCCCTCGATCCCCAGTGCGTGAACTCCTGGAGATGGAACCGGAGACTGCTAAGTTCAGGTGGGAATGTCTTTCTCTTATACACAAGCAACCTCTTAACATAATCATCTGCAAAATACACACATAGTGGTGAAAATTTGATAGTGCAAATACACTAAAAGTGACTGTATCAGTGTGTGGTTCAGAGCAAATAGGAGTCATTTAAAAAAAAAAAATTCTGAGTCCCTACAAACCTGCCTGTAAGAGATTAGAATCTGTAATGTGTGCAAAATATTTTTAATGCATTAAACTGAAAAAAATAATTGCATGTGTTAACGCGTTCATTTTGACAGCACTAATGTTATAGCTATGTTTCCATCCAAAGTTGCGAACTGGAATATCGCATAAAACATTTGCGAATAAAGCACCGTTTCTATCCAGTGAGCCGAAGAAAACAAAATCGTCACTTCCTGATAAACTGCTGTTAAATATCACTAAGAAAAATGGAAGTTATATAATATAATATAAGTATTTAATAAATTACTTGCACCTCAGAGCGCGCAGACGAAACGCAATAAAGTGATCTTGTTTTCGGGGTCCGGTGCCTGCTGTGTGGGAACACAGTCTGTAAGACAGTTCTGGGAGGTAATTATAACGAACCACTTGGACGACCAAAACAGTATTTCAGATGCTGTGCAACAAGATCGGTCCACTAGTTAATCCAGTTGTGCCGTCCCATCACAAAGTCCCATGTCTTTTTTGATGCACATCAAGGAATTTATTAGTTAAATGTGTTTCCGTCATAGTTTATCCTCATGTTTTCTTAATGGATAAAAACTTAATCCGAAAAACTTAAATTTTGCCATTTCCATCCAGCGTTTATGCGATAATCCCAAAATAGGTGGAGGGAAACATAGCTACTGATGGTTGCTATAGCTTAAATAAATAAAATTGTAATTATTATTTTCAACAAGTTATTTCAACACCATTGCTTTTGTCAGTCATAGCCATATCGATGTTTTTCTTTCTCTGCGTCCAACAGCCCTGCGGAGAGAACCTATGATGGAAAAGTACGGGTGACAGTGGAAGTGGTGGGCAAAGGCAAGTTCAAAGGCGTGGGACGCAGCTACCGGATAGCCAAGTCAGCGGCCGCCCGCCGAGCCCTGCGCAGTCTCAAAGCCAATCAACCTCAGGTCCAAATCAACTGAGCTTCAGACAGCAGACACCCCAACACACCAGTCAAAAAACACAGCAGAACCCCTCTCGGCACCAGTTTACGACCGAGTGAAGAATTGTCGCTGACTGCGTTCTCACTGGGGTTGTCTAACTGAAATGAATCGAGTCAAAAGTTTTCAGAGTAATTCACATAGGGTTCATATTTCATTTTATTCTTTACGTGCGCAAACACAATCTTTCTTTCTCCCCAGCTTTGTTTGATCACGAGTGCTTTTTTTTATGTATTGCAAGCGTTAAGAAAAAGGTCAGGTCTTCTCCCCCCTCTTTCCCTATTTTTATTAACATTAAAAAAGATATATGCTCTGCTTTGTGGTAGTGGTTAAAAAAAAGCTAAAGCTTATAGGTATTATTACAGTGTACATAGTTAAACTCCCAAGGTATCAACTAAATAAGAGAAACAACAGCAACATAAAAACACACAATTCCTCAATCTGTGCACTAGTGCCAGTTTGCTGCCATTTGGCAGAAAGGGCACGTGGAAAGAAAGATAGTGTTGGTGTTGTTGGAAATGTTTTTCTCTATCTTGAGATGAGATATTCTCAATCATAATTGCACTTCTCTAGTGTCCGCTTTATTTTGGCGAGAGTCATAAACGATTTTTTGTCAGATCACAGCAAATTTGTTTAGTATCGAGAGAGAGAAAGGCCCTCGCATCCTTAAGACGGATAGGAATTTGACATTCCCGATTACTGTAATCAACAGTTGTAAACGGCACTTGAGGATGCATGTTCGTGTAGCCAACCGGATGGGTTGTATAGACGTCATAACTACGTTATATAAAATATATGATATTAAATGTTTATTACGAAATATACGTTGATACTTGGGTTTCAGTAATGTCTTTTGATACTGATATTGATGACAGTCTTTATGAACATTAGATGTCTCCATAGACTGACTTGACTGACTTAGTTTTGATATAACGACACGAACGATAAACAGGAGGACATATCACCTGGGAAAATATGCTGCAGATTTTATATTAAAAAGCGGAAAGAGAAAAATAGAATCTGATAATTCTGTAAGACACAAAGCACCTTTACGTACCGTCTTTAGGACAAACCGATATTTCGCTAGACTTCACGTGCATCGCTTACCAAAGTCGATACTGATGCAGCATTGTGAGGTTGCACCTGTTCAATCAATCCCTCTACATTCACACGTTTGGAGATGTGGTAACCAGCCTTTTTTTTTTTTCTTTTTTTTTTGCGTAAATGAGTTGTAGCCTCTTGTCTAGCCTAAATGTTTTCATATTAATAGGCATTCTTCACTTGAATACCTCAGTTAATTGCATGCATTTATTTTATTTTTTTTGGTGCTATGTTTAAGCTTGAATTTCTCATCTTTTTGCACTGTAACTGTATTACCTCTTAATTTTACCTTTTTGAAATCTGTTGGGTTGGGTTTTCTTGTTCTGTCAGCTCGTCAGGCTGTAGAAATTGTTTCCCCATTTGTTTTTTCCTTTGGTTTTTATGCTTGAAGGGGAATGCTGAGGAAAAAAAAAAGTTCTCCGCACATAAGCTTGATGCCTGTCTGATGAGCTCGGTTTTTCCTTCACATGAAAACAATTGTGCATCCGATCAGAAGGGTCACTTAACACTTGAGAAAATCGATAGATTGCACTCTGATACGTTCTTAAAAGTCTCGCCTTTGTCACTTTCCTCTGTTGCAGTCTTACCAACTCTAATTACTGTTTTAATTTTTTTATTTTTTTTAGTCAATGTATTAATAGTAAGAAAACAGGACACCCTTATCTATAATTGTTACCCCAGGAAATAAGGGTGTGATTTTGAACATTTTAACATCTTTGAAGGTTACTTTTCCCTTCCTCGTTCTGTCTATACCGTAGTTATTATGTTACGGACAAACTATTCCTGAAGTTACATAATCCCTGGCATTGCTACCTCAGAAGACCCTTGCTAATAGTTTGGCCTTATCATGAAACGTTGATTTAATATATTTGTGGATATGCCTTTTTACAAATCTAAATAGCATTGAGGCACAGTATTGTCTATGCTCATCAGCACCTTATAGGGGGATATATATATATATATATATATATATATATATATATATATATATATATATATATATATATATATATATATATATATATATATATATATATATATATATATATATATATATATATATATATATATATATAAAATATATAATATATATACACACACACACACACGACTATTTGCACTAGAATACATTCCCACTGACATTGAATTTGCATCTTTTAATGAAGTATGCTCTAAAGTGGTGCCTATAACTGTCTCATCTTTTGCTACTGTAGCAATTATGGTTTCTATATGGTGAAGGACATTTGTGTGCCATGCTTCATACTGGATATTGCCTTCCAGTTTTTGTTTTCCTACTTCTCATAGGCTTTTACTTTGATTTGTTGGTTACACGCTGTCTTGTAACCCGATTAAAGCCAAGATTTCACGGCTCCAACCGAAGTACTTCCCATCTCGAGAGCGAGTGCAATCTGATTCCATTTTAGCAAGAGTTGAGTGACCCTCTTTACATGATCCCAGTCGCAAACCCCAAAGTTGAGTATTGAAAGTCATTGGAAATGAATGGGTTTCCATATTCCCTCAACCAACAGCGTTGAGTTTGTGCATCAGGGTCAGCGGGCACCGGCCCTGCGATATGACACTGATTCTGTAGCCCTTAACCCTCAGACTATTGCAACTTTATTATTTTTTGTGTTTGTTAATTTTTTTCCCAGCTTGTTACGTTTTTTTTCCGAGCCTCTGAAAGGCGCACACTTTTTTTTTTTTTTCTCCTTCACTTTTTGTTTAAGCTTTCTTCTCACTGTTGTTTTTTTTAAACTTTCAGAGAATGTGAAATCACACATATGGTGCCACCGCATGGATATGGAGATTTTTTTTTTTTTTCCCCTGAGAAGCAAAACACTTTTCACATCCAATAATCGATCATCATACCAGAGCTAGTCCCACAGAATAGATATCACAGTAAAAAAAAGAAAAAATGTATCATCTGTGGGAGTGTTTTCTTAAAGTGGTCCTCCATCGTATCATATGCTGCAGATTGTATTTTCCTTCATGGTGGAGAATAATGTTTTTTTTTTTTTTTTTCTGTTTTTTTTTTTAAACATGTAGCACAAATAAGCATTGCACTCGGGCGCCATACTTTACCTCATGTCAGAACGATAAAAAAATACAAAACCTGTATATATGATGCCGTAACGTTTAAAGGAATAACTTGTGGTTTTGGCCTTGCTGCTGTTTGCATCGCTGGTATATTACCAATGTATTTAAAGTGAGCAGAGAGATACAATGTGCCTGCAGGATATCATCAGAGAGAATACACTGTAGAAAAGTAGTTTCGAATCTACAATCTGGGGCTAAATATGTGTCCTATGTGTACATTCATGTCCTGCCTTAATGTAATACTTTGAATATGGAATTGTAATGTAACCCGTCAAGTCCTTCGACTGGCATGATTTTAATATGTTGGGACCGCACTGTCCCTCACCCATCACCCACCACCTCCCGCCCATATTAGATTATATAAATCCAGATGTATTAGTGCATGTCAGTGAAAACTGTCCTTTCTCACCTACCTGTATTTCCCTTTTAGACTAAATACATTGTATAGATCTGATTAAATCGGCCCTAAAATTTATTTAAAAGGGCTTTATTTCATAGCAAAGTGTCACCTTTTTTTTTTAAGGGAAAAAATATATATAATTACCTGATTTAGAAGTCAAATGCACTCTTAGCAGCAAGGTGTTTATAGACAACATAGCAGGACTGGAATGTGTGGCGAGCTCCTCTTGAAGGGGTTTATGGGAATGTTGAGCACCGTAGAGCACTAACAGTACGGGGATTTTAAATGGGGAATTATGGGTCACAAACTGCAGCAAAATTTCTGTATTTTTAAGGGACTTGTATTTAAATGTCTATTTCTCATTCATACTGTATCAGTGCTGCAGTGGTTTGCATTCTGCACCTTATGGATCACAAAAACCTTTAAAAATTCTGCCCCCCCTTTTTTTTTTTTTAAGTAATTGTAGCGGAGTATATCTACAATAAAGTTATGGTATGGTCGTTCATTTGTGGTGTTATGTGAGTTCTTTTCATTGCTTTCGCTGTAATCTATATGCATTTCCAGATCCTGAAAGGAGAAATGATGTATTAGATTGTTTTATGAGCTGCACGGCTGTGGCTACTAATACTGTGTGAAAAGCCGGTCGCAGGCCACAGTGTAAGTGTGGGCTTCGCAGTGCAGGCATATGCTGATGACCTCAGTATTTTCCTAACCCAGGCAGTGCTCTTGCCTCCCGTTTACGAGTGCTAGGAGGCTATTCGCGTTTAGATGGACTCAGCAACCATGACCAATGTTTTAATCACATTTGCAAGGAGCCTTATGTAATAGATGAAGTAGGTATGAACTGTGTTTGCAAGTATACTTTTTCATTCTCTGTGGGCCTTTTTATGGTCTTGTGTATTCATTTCGCCACTTGCACATTTTGTATGGCTGCATCGATGTTTGCCAAGAAGTAAAAAAATAGAGTTGGAGCGCTCACTCTTGGTAGGTGAGAAATGACCTCACATCAGCTGTGCAAGCATTGGAGCATATATTCTGATAGGAGAGTTTTGCCACACTATTACAAATTATAATTAAATTTTGGATTCAAAAAGACATGTTCCGCAGTATACCATAAATTATGATTCTTAGTGGGATGTTTGCTGATTTGGGACTGTTTGAGACCAATAATCCCAGCATGATGCTCTTGAGTGTACCTACAGTGGGGTCCAGATGTTTGAGATCACATTGAAAATGTAAAGTATTTTAGGGTTTTGAAAACTGAAACAGACACTTGGTTACACTTTATTTTAAGGTGTCAGTGTTACAGTGCAGTTATGCATTTAGGTACTGCATAATAATAACTACATGTACTTACATTTAAATAAGAAACATTAGGTCACACTTTATATTAGGTGTCTTTAACGTCTATGTGCTTGCATTATATATACATGCATGCATACATACATATTGCTGTGGGTAGTGATAAAAGAAGAGTTTAACACTTTATTTTACAGTGCCATTGTTACATGTAGTTACTATAGTAATAATTATAAATTATGCATAATTACATTAAACTAACCCTAAACCAAACCTTAATCCTACTCTAACCTTATAGTAAGTACATGTAGTTATTACTTATTATTACTCAGTACTTAAATGTATAATTACAGTGTAACAAAGACACCTTAAAATAGTGTAACCAAGAAGTCAATAATGTAATTAAAAAAGTATAAAAAAATACATTCAGGTACATTTACAATGTAAAATCATGTATATACACAATGTGTTTTTTTTTTGTTTTTGTTTTTTTGCATCAACTGATTCATTTAAATGTTAGAACAGAGAAATTAAAGACAATATGTGACCCTGGACCACAAAACCAGTCATAAGGGTACATTTTTTTAAATTGAGATTTATATATCATCTGAAAGTCGAATAAATAAGCTTTCCATTGAATGTATGGTTTGTTAGGATAGGACAATATTTGGCCGAGATAAAAATCTGAAAATCTGAAATCTGAGGGTGCAAAAAAATCTAAATATTGAGAAAATTGCCTTTAAAGTTGCCCAAATGAAGTCCTTAGCAATGCATATTACTACTACTACTAATGATGATAATAATAATAATAAAATATTGATATATTTACGGTAGGAAATTCACAAAATATCTTCATGGAACATGATCTTTACTTAATATCCTAATGATTTTTTGCATAAAAGAAAAATCGATCATTTTGACCCATACAATGTATTGTTGACTACACTAATATACCCGTGCGACTTATGACTGGTTTTGTGGTCCAGGGTCACATATATAATGCCTCCAAATATTATATAAAATATTCTCACTTTCGAGCTGTGATAGGAATGTGCACAAATCTGAATCAATTTGAAATGTGAAAGAAACATGCACAAATATATAATATAATTATTTATTTGCAAAGAAATTGTCCATCAAAATTGTTCAGAAATGGTTTCATTGAGAAAACAAAAATACCAGAACTGAATGATTTTCAATTTTTTTTTTTTTTTATGTAGTGTAGCTAATGACTAGTTTTTCACTGTAATCATAACCTCTAAGTCAAAGTCATTCTCATGTGTACAAGTACAAAGTACAATGAAAAACTTTTTTGAATGCTTCTCCACAGACTATAGGCAAGACGGAATCAATAGACCTCACTGCTATGTACACACACACACACACACACCCACAGAAATTACAAAATAATTGCTACACAATAAGACAAAAATGACAAGTTACAAAAGTGACAATACTGTTTACAAAGTATCCAGTATTCTTATTGAATATGTGTATTGAACAGTCTTATGGCATTGGGGTAGAATTATGTTTTTTGTTCTTTGTTGTTTAACATTTGTTCTTGAAATGATCCTAGCTGACAACTAAATTACTGAAATCATCAAATTCCTTACAATTTTCATCCCCAATGAAGAAATATGGGTAACACTTTAGTATGGGGAACACACATTCACTATTATCTATGATTTTTTTCTTAACAAACTCCTACTTTACTACTTATTAATATTTAGTAAGGTAGTTGTCAAGTTTAGATATTGGGTAGGATTAAGGGATGTAGAATAAGGTCATGCAGAATAAGGCATTAATATGTGCTTTATAAGTACTAATAAACAGCCAATATCATAGTAATATGCATGCTAATGAGCAACTAGATAATGGTGAGAATTGAACCCTAAAATAGTGTTACCAAAATGTGTTTATTGCAGCCCAGTGGTGTAGTTACAACATCTACCAGAAGGTAGATGACCCTAACAGGGTCATGCTAACCAACCAAACCTTGACCCCTTGTTCCAAACAATGGTAGATGGCATAATTATTTCATTAATTATTTTCCAGTTTTGTTTGGTGGCACTGATTACACACTAAAAAGTACATCTTGGTTCTTTGGCTTTGTTCTTGACAAGGAGAGTTGATTAAACTGCTTTGCGTCATTTTAAAGTACAAAAAAATGGTCTAAAACAGATTTGACCAAAGTACAGCACTCTTGATGAAGTACTCATAGCAGATCACCTGGAGCATGTCCGCTGAGATGAACTTGGAGGGAAAAGTTGAACAAGGCTTTGTTCATCAAAATGTAGATAAAGGAGGGAAAGAAATATCTATAGCTGTTGAAAAGACGTACATATGCTTCTATGGGTTATATATGTAGGTGGAATGCAAATGACGGCCAGTGTTCTGGGCTGGGATCAGGCGGGGCTGATATGCTGAGTGTGGGAATGAGAGGCTAATGGTGACTTATTACCTGTGTTGACAATGTGCAGGCTTGTGCCGTGTCATTTAAGCCATTTATTCTCCGCGCTATAAAAACAAAGAGATGACGAATAAATATGCAGAGGGGGCTCATTGTTTTCCACTTACTCGGTTGCCAAAACTTTTTACTGACCTTTCGAGCACAGGTCCCAAACCAGCGCTAAACCGTCTGTCACTCAGCGCACACGCGCTTACACAAGTCGCCCTTTCGACCTCAGCATCTTGTTTTTCTCTCTTTAAAGCTACAGGAGCATGCGACAATCGTAATCGAGCATAGCAGGCATTCCGTGCAGTGCGCCTCTTTATTCTCATACAGTCATTTGTTTCCCTCTTTTGTACAGTCTCTCTCGATTCCCCTTCACATGAGGATTACAGTGCGTTGCAGTCAGGCCCTTACAATGCGCAGAACTCCAACGGGTTATTAATACGGCAGTTTACTGATGGCCCTTCAGCTTTAGGAACGGGCCTGCGCTTCCTCACGTGTAATTAAATCCAGCTCCGTGCACCCTGTCTTAAGGGCAGGCCGAGGAATAACCCCGGCATCAGGAGAGATAAGGATCGCACGCGCTTCCACATGTACGGCCCCAAATCAGCAATCACATTTAGCATCACTCTATCAGTCAAATCTCTTTTTCTCCATCGGTTTGTGGTTCTTTCTGTCTCTTTTGGTGACAGAGTAGTCTTTCTAAGAATTGCTAGGTGGGCGCAGTGGTCAATAGAGTTGCATTGCATCATCAGTTTGAGAGTCTACAGTTATTCGTTTAGCAGATGCTTTTATCCAAAGGGACTTGTAAATAAGGAGTACTACAACAAAAGTGATTTATCATAAGGAGACTAATGTGAGAAGTGAGAAAATTACAAAGAATGAGTTCTAGTGAACTCTGGATAGGATTCTATATACACTGCCGTTCAAATGTTTGGGGCCAGTAAGAATTTTTTTTTTTTTTCTTTACGAAATTAATACTTTTATTCTGAGAGGATGCATTAAGTTGATCAAAAGTGACAGTAAAGACGTTTACATTGTTATAAAAAATACATTTAAAATAAATACTGTTCTTTTAAACTGACTATTGATCAAAGATGTATAATGGTTTGCTCAAAAAATATTAAGTTTATTAATATTAAATATTAATGTTTTCAACATTGAGCATATTAGAATGATTTTTGTAGGATCATGTGACACTGAAGACCTGTTTTGCCATTGCCGGAATAAATTACATTTTGATGCATATTAAAATAGAAAATAGTTCTTTTTAATTGTAATATGCCAGGATTTCTGCTTTAATGTATTTTGATCAAATAATTGCAGCCTTGGTGAGCAAAAGAGACTTTCAAAAGTGTTTGTGTCTGTCTGTATATATAAATATGTAAATGTCTACTGATATATTAATTTTAATATTGCAGATTCTTCTAAGTAGGCATGTATGCTGATTAGTGGTTCAACGGATCTCAAAGCTCACGGTTCGGATCACATTATGGTTTTTGAGTCACGGATTGGATAATTTTTTTGGATCACCAAGAAAAAATGGAGGGGGGGGGGGGTGACTTTGCTTTACATTTATTACCTAAAGCACATTTTAAGTACTCGGACCACAGTAAAAACGACTTTCCTAACTAATAATGTTCAAATATTATTAAAGCAAGGGAACAGTCAGTAAAATAAGGGAACAGTCAGTAAAATAAGTAAAATAATATTTTATAAGAAAATAAAATAAGAATTATGGTATACTGCGGAATTAGTGTACAAATACACTAAAACATAGATAAATACAATACAACAAAGCTACAAATAAAGTAAGGTCTAACTGTACTATTTATTTCAGGTACATACATGTAGTAATTAAATGTAAAATAATACTATAGTGTTCACTGTATACATTTAATATAGATTAATATTTGTTAAAACTGTGTTTTGTTATTTAATTAGGATTAATGACATAGACAACAGTATTTGTAGGCTGCTGTCACTTCAAGACCTAATGCACGGATCCGATTTCTTTGTCAACTCTTTACGTTCACTTAAGACATAACTGATGGTGTTCATGAGAATACTTTCCAAGACAGTATTTTGACAATTTTGTGTGTGTCCATCCAAGTGCAAGGAGATGAATCAATTCGGAGTCCATACGTTATCTGCACACACAAATTCTCTTTTGCCTCTTCTAGCAGTGGAATGGTTTAAAATCTATTGAATGTGTGAACTGGACAGACATGTTAAACTTGCAATTAATCTGTGAATCACATGCAACCATATATCATCCTCCGTACAGATCGCAGATCAACTACGATCCATTTAACCCTTAATGCTGATTTTGATATGCTAGACACTTGTTGGCTGCATATGTCACACATCGTCTGTGCTGTTTTGGTTCCATGAATTTAGTTTCCTTACTTGTTTAGTTGCCATAGTTACTGATTTGTTAATTGATTAGTCCCACCTGTTCCTAGTTTTCTCCCTCATTTGCCCTGTGTATTTATAGCCCTAGTTTGTTTCATTTCTTTGTGTGTTCTTGTCAGGTACAGTTTGGTTTTGTTGTTCTCCAGTGTTTTTCCACATGCTCCAGTGTTCCAGAGTGTTTTTTTCTTTACACAACAACATACTAAACATGGAAAAGTGGCAAAAAAAAACATGGCAAAACGATCCCCATTCACACGGATCAACGGAAACAACTAAATACACTGTATTATGCATGCCAGGCCAGTAGTTGGCGTCGGCGATGTCACTTAGTAAAGAAAAACTATGCGCCTATAGACTGAACACGTAATACGTGTGTGCGTATGGCATCACAACTTTCAAAAAAATCGCGTTTTTGTAGTTTACACAGAGACGATAATGGTATAGTATTTAAAAACTTGCACACTGAGACCCGTTTTCAAAGGTTTGTGTTTTCAGGCCTCCAAAATGCAGTTGTGTAAATTAATGCCAAGTTTTAGTTGAAAATGGTGTCGTGTAAACGGCCCCTTAATAAAGAATATACTGCCTGCACATAGATCCTCGTAGTCATACTGTGAAAAATCCAATATTTTATTACAAAATTTTATTACAAAATTTTTAAATAAATAAAATATGCACACATTATATTTCCGATAAATATAAGGCATAAGCCTTATTAGTTATTTATTTAGAGATCATACGAAACAAACTCACTGTGTCCAGTATTTTGACTGATAATGCAAATTGTACAAAATCATTGCTCTAATGCAGTCTCCTCCCTCTTAATGTAGTTCATTAGCGGAGTAAACAGTGAGGGTCCTGGGCCCCTTTACTGTGTGGTGCATCTGAAAGGTCTGTCTCATGGGGGGATTATCTCTCGGGGGCTCAGGTGTTAATGGAGTGTCAGAATAAACACACTCTTAATCCCCACTATCTTTTCACTTAGGAACAATTACAATTAGGAAGTCAGTTGTTAGCTGGCTAGTACACTACTAGAACCATTGTCTCCCTATTTAGGATGAACTGGCTCATGCTAATTGCTTCATCTCATTATGCATGGAGAGCTTTGTAAGCGGTTTAGAATGGGAGCGTCCCCAGCACTCTGTTAACGCTGTATTTTGTTTGGGAACATCATGGATGTGTAACAAGGAGAAGTGCATTTTACACGGCTATTAAATGCTTGTATGTTTAGCTTGTCCCTCGGATGAACTCCACATGATTGTGTAAAACCTGATGATCGTGTTCTCCAGCATGATTTGAGATGAAGCAAAACATCTGCCCGTTTATCCACCTTATTTAGCAACACAGAATGAAGTTATTTTCTGTAAATGTGCGAGACTTCTGATTCATTAGCTGCTATAGGTAAACAACTAGAAGAATAACAAAGGGCCGTAAACTGTAAAAGTATTTGGGTAACACTTTATTTTACAGTGCCATTTTTACATATTTTAGCTGTAGTTACTATAGTAATAGCTAAAAATTATTCACAATTACATGCAACTAAGCCTAAACC